>JAUTXW010000099.1:0-600000 GCA_030620095.1 Kuschelorhynchus macadamiae
GTTATGGACAGAATGCACAGCAATGAGGATTAGATGAAACCACTTGCCACCCAGAATCTTTCAAACCATATATATTATGGAGCAGCTTCTCCTTTAAACCCTTTTTCTCTCAAAAGAAGATCTTTTCTCCTGGTTAATGATTCAAGCACTAAAAACAAGCTTAAATGATTGTCGATATAGATACTATCATATATTGTGCTCGAGTTACTATCCTTTATTTTTTTTTTTAGTGAGACACGAGTGTCGAAATGCATGCATCCTTTTACCGTCTTATTTCTATTGAAATTTTTTTTAAGTTTAAAAATTTCAATAGATTAGTTTCAAATAGGTTTTTCGTTTATAAAATCTTGGAACCCATGCTTATAACCTTGGTTTCCTTTACATTTATAATATGACCAGCGGTATGCTGGTGTTCAGCTACAGCAGATTGAACAATTTGTTTCTTTTTATATGTTGTTCATTTTCCTTAAGTCTAGTTGATATACCTTCGACCAATCGTCAGTGCAATAGACTCGTTCACATACAAACTAGGTAAATATCTTTCAAACTTTCTTAATCCATTCACTGGAAAAACGCGTTCTTTTATAAAAAAACTCTGCATATTTAGTGGAAAACTTAAGGAAATTTAGTTGGACCCGGAGGTTCTTTTGGTTAGTTTCGATGTAGAATCACTATACACAAATGTTTGTCAATAGCGACTCAATTTCCATTATATCAGACATATTGGATCATAATAATCATAATAACTACTTAGTTCATTCTCTAAGGAAGTTTTTATGAACAAACATCAGGGGCACCTATGGGTTCTCCTTTGGTAGCGAACGAACATTGGTCCAGATATGTAGTTGATACTTTTGTAGTATGGGCTCATGGACGGGATAATCTTCTCATATTTTTGGATCACCTCAGTCAACAACATCATAATATCAAGGTCACCATGGAAATTGAATCTAATGGAACAGTTCCCTTTCTAGATGTATATGTTCAAAGGAAGGAAAATGATACATTAGGACATTCTGTATACAGAAAACCGACGCATACAAATAGATATTTAAATACAAATTTCTACCACCATCCAGCATAAAAGAAATCGGTTATTAACTCACAAGTATTTAGAGCCATTTCGATTTATGATCAAGATTCTCTAACATCGGAAACATCGAAACTAACCGAAGCTCTGAGAGGGAACGGCTATTGCACTGAAGATATTACGCGTTCAATTAAAAAATATAGTAATCCAACTCCGCGAAAGGAAGATGATAAGGAGCCACCGTTAGGTAGTGTTGCTCTTCCTTACATACATGGCACTACATACAAAATAGAACGATTACTTCGGCGGTCCAACATACGTACAATCTTCAATACACATAAGAAGATTGGACAATGCTTGCGATCCCCGAAAGATATTATACCTTTTCAAACAGAAGGAGTATAAAAAATTCCTTGCTCCTGTGGAGAAGTGTATGTGGGAGAAACAGAATGCTCAATATCAACTAGACCTAAGGACCATGAACGATGTATTAAAAAACAAATTGTTCAATCTGCTGTAGCTGAACACTAGCATATTACTGGCCATATTATAAATGTAAAGGAAACAAAGGTTCTTGGATTTTATAAACGAAAAATTAGGGAATCTATTGAAATTTTTAAGCAAACAAAAAATTTCAATAGAGGTACGAGTTACGGTCTACATCACACGTGGAAACCGATCTTTACACAGGGTCACGGTTCGGCGAGCACAAATCACGTATAAAAGCCCGCCTGAATCTCTCCGAGCAGTCCGAGCTCATTCAGTGTTCAGATCTCGTGGAGTAAAGATCCTTAAAGATGCCTCGTGCAATCAAAGGCGAAACGTCCGATAGTCATTTCAATTTGACACGGTCTAATCCCAAGAACCATGATTTCTTAATTGGCCAAAGCCGTGAAAGCTTCCGTTCTAAGCTAAAATCTATTCAAATGATGCAATATGTAGTACCCGTAAACAAGAGTGGTTGTGCGAGCAATACGCCTTTAAATAAAGGTAGTCGATTATAATATAATTTTAGCAAACTTCGAAAAGCGTATTGCACTCACAGTGACATGCTGTTTACATTCATTGCAAAACAAGGTCGGACTGCACAAAGGCTTCATTAAACTATGTAATTAATGACGCAACTCTCTAGCTGTGACATGTAATATACAAGATAGTAAAAACGTATTGCAGGCGTTAATTTTTGTTTTAGGTTTTCATATATTGGATTACTAACAAAACACATAAAATTGTATTTCAGAAATACTTAGCCTAATCATCTAAAAGTGAAATATAAGAACAACTAAGAAATTCTGGCTCTTGGGATTGGACCGTGTAAAATTGGAATTACTTTCAGACGTTTCGCCTTCGATCGCACGAGACATCTTCAGGAATCTTTACTTCACGAGATCGGAACACTGAATGATCTTGTGAAGTAAAGATCCCTGAAGACGCATCCGACGCGGTCTAATCCGGAAGAACCAGGATTTCTTAAATGACCACAGCCGTGAAAGCTTTCATTCTATATATTTATATTTAAGTTTCAGAACGCTACTGCACATGCACTTTCTGTTCAACAGACGGTTTGAAACTTTAGAAAATCCATATAAAACTTCTATATGTATATATATATATATATATATATATATATATATATATATTGAGAAACGAGATATCCAATTATACCGGGAATCCATCCGTTCAACGTGGAGATTTGATATTTCACGACGTTTCAATTTTCAAGTGATATTCTCGTAACGGCGTCTAGCTTGCAGGTATATATATATATATATATATATATATATATATATATATATATATATATATAATGAAAACACACATATATATATATATATATATATATAAGATCAAAAAAATGTGATTTTTGTATAAACACCATTACCGTTTTTGCGATTTTTTTTAATTGAAAACCCGTTTTGTTGTTACACCAAACACAACATGTTGGGTTGTAAATTTTTAAAAAGAAGATAACTGGAAATGGTATCTTTCAAGATTTCGACTATTTTTTTCCGATATACATATAAACTGACTAATACGATTTTCGGAGTGGTTGATTACACATTGGTTATAGGTACATTTAAAATTCAAGATAGCAATTTAAAACCTGGGGGAAAGGATTGTAATTTGACCTTGGACAAAGTCCTATATAAAAGTCTTCGTGTTCTGCAATTTTTTTTTCTTATAGATTACATTCAGAACGATTTCTTTCTATTTTTCTCTACATTGAAAAAAACTACTGGGAAGATATAGGTAAATGAATCATCGGCTTTCATTTAAACTAGCTGGCCCGGCATACTTTGTTCTGCCTTTTTCGTTAAATTTAACAGCGCAACGAGTTTCCAGTGGAATTATAGGAATATAGTGCGTATTCACCACAACGTCCAGAAACGTTATTGACGAAAAACATATTGATTTTATAGAAAAAAATACGCAATAAAACAATACAAAAAATAGTGTTGAAAGGTCTCGGTAACCTGATAATCATAAAAAAAAATCATGTAAATTGGTGCAGTACAACTCTCTCACGAACTCGCTGAAAAATCTGGCTTCGTGTTTTAACTACCTATATAGATTATAAAGAACCAATACTGTTTTTCTCTACAATATTTAATTTATTTGCCATACACATATTAATACAGATATATAATTTTGATTTAATTTGAATTAATGAAGTATCAGCTGAAAATCGGGATGGTATTAATTGTCTAATTATTAATTTGTCATTGACACATCGTTATTGCTACAAAATTAATTGAAATAACTCGAAAAACTACAGACTACATCTGTTTTAGTTATTGTATTTATCATTTTATTGATTATGAATTAATATTTTCCAGTACCAATAAATTTTTTTTCATACAATTAAATAAAAAAATTCGGTTATTAATATTTATTAATCTATGAATTTTTAATTTTTTTTTAACTTGGACAGCCACCATTAGTCAAACCTAGTAGAAGCATATGTTTTCGAAATAGTTTAAAAAAAATGCTTAATCTTTTTAAATGTCTACACTAAACACAAACTAGATATTGTCAAAATGAGTATGCAGATGTTTCTTAGGATATCGACTTGTTTTTGTTGTACTTCTCTACATATTAGCGAAAACAAAAACGTACCTTTTACGCGTACCCCAAAGCTTTTATGATATTTAAATTCCAAAATATCTGGCAAACGGTTGCTTCTAGTGCGTTAGACCAAAAGCATACTTGTGGCCTAAAAACAGTTGAAATTGTTAATAAATTCTCCTAAAATTATCATGTTTTAAGGTCCCTTAAAAAAACAGTATATGGGCACCTTGTGAGGAAATTATTTTTCTAATAATAGCACTGCGAATTATTTTATTTCTGGAATTTTTTTGAATCACTCTATATATGTGCACACAATTAGAATATTCAAAAATCAAACAAGTTACATGAAACATTCTTGAAAATAGAAAATGTCAAAAACTCAATAGTTTTTTATTAAGCACCTTTACTTAGAATAGATTCGTAGGTATATCTTTCTGTAGTTAAATATATTTATGCAAACTAAGTTTTACAATAATATAGTTTGTGTCCATAATACTGTTCTGAAATAATTTAAGTTGAAGTTAATTTGGACCATTAGTAATATAGCAAAGCTTTAGTGAACTACTGAAATCTTTTAAGAAACTGCAAGATTAAGGTCTTGATTCATTGTGACCCCCAAAAAGTACAATTTTGGACTTTAGCTCTGAACACCTCAATAATACGATAGCTTCACGACTGGACTCAAATAAGAAATCAAGGTTTTGGAATTAGACCATACTTGGGTCAAGACTCCTGCGATTGAACGAGACATCCTCAGAGATTTACAGTGCTCGGGATCAAAGCATTAAATGAGTTCGGTTCAGCAGAGTTTAGTTTTTTATATCTGGATCCTATTTACCCTCGCATCACTCACTGTGATGATATGTTTCCTCGCATGATAAAGCACATAGCCCACGTCTCTATTGAAAATTTTGGGGTGCTCCAATATTTAAGTAGACCCTCTAATTTTCCTTTTTCAATATCTCGAGACTGATGCATGAACATTGGTGTATTTTGCATTATGGCAGGCTGATATTCAGCGACAGCGGATTAAACTGCTTGATTTTTTATACCTTTTTCATGTTCCTTAAGTCTGGTTTTTTTCTATTTGCAAAGCAGCTTCTGTTCAAAGAAATTACACCTTTCAGCAGTCTTAAGCATTGTTCAATCTTTCAATCCATTTCATCTTACCCAATTATGTCCTTACTTTTCTTGCCCCGAATACGATCCTTACATTTTCTATCTCTCGTACACTGCTTGGGTTTTTTGTATTATAGTGCACTCTATACCTGCTTAACCCCTAGGTTTCCGTTTTCTTCCAAACTGCACCTCTTAAAATCTAAATTGCATATGTTTGTCTGATTTCCTAACTGCAGTAGTTTATTTTAATTTCCGAGTTATTAGGTTAGCATCATCCTCCTACGATTGTTTACGTGAACATTAAAAGAGGAGCTTCTAAATTTTTGTTAAGCTAAAACTAATAACACGAAATAAAATTATGTAATTATTTTATTTCTGTTTTAAATCCACAACTGTTCATTACTACCGCACACTATATTATTTTCTATATGGCCTCCCGCACCAGACTGTCTAGCCAAGGTAATATCACGAAAAATCTAGCAGTTCTCCAGTTTATTTACTCTATCTTATCCGTGAAGACATTACTGAGTAGAGCCATCATTCAAAAGTGTGTCAGCGGATTACCCACTTATATTTATGGCTTATTCCAGATACGACGGTTCATGCTCTGAAAAGCGAGCGCAATTTGGGTGGCGCTTACTCTAAGAATTTAATCTATTAACTATTTATTCCATGAAGTAATTAAGTTCCTTGGTTGAATATTTTTCTTCACGATCATTTACAGTTTTTTATTTCTTATGCTGTTTAAACCTGGCACCAAATAGTTCACAGTTAAAGGATTACTTACTAATAATCTGAGCCAGTTGCCTCCTGTTAAATTAATCAATCCTTAACCGCAATTTGAATCAGTAGCACAAGAAAATGCCTTAATTGCACACAAAAATGCGATTTTTTTCTTACCCATGCACGACGAATACCGGACATTTGAACCCGTTATAGAAAACTAGCGGGTACCCGCGACTTCGTTCGCGTATATGACTATAATGAAAGGGATGTTAATAGGTACTTAAATCGCCTCATTTGAGTACCTCTTTATAAACCACGTTTGTTATTGCAATTGTAGTGCAAGTCTACTCCCGCTCAACTTAAGGATTGCCCTTGAGCTTTGTTAATTGTCATGGTGAAACAAAGCTTCAAAAAAACTGTACACGTTTAAACTGAAAAGTTTACCTTACACAATTTTGGTGGTTTTAAATTTCGAATAAGCATCACTGGTGCCCCAACTTTTAAAGTTAACTCATGAGGAGGGATTTCCGAAGGGTTTAGAGAGTGTAGGAACTCGACAGGATAATTAACTGCATTTTCTTGGTCTATTACTACATCTATTAAGTAGTGTGTTAATTGTGGAGCAGCAATTTTTTCCAATAAAGCTAGATTTATTTCATCTGCTGTGCTATTTTTTGGAGTTAATGTAGCTCGTTCTTTAAACCAAGAAGCAGATTTAGTTTAACAACTTTCGAGTTCACTGAAATCATTTAAGGGGTGGTTTTACCCCCTTGGAAACTGCGTTTCGAAGAATCCCTTCTTATCGAATCTCTGCACTCTAAAATCAAGCTGTTTGCAGAAGCTCAGCTTTCCACGGCAAACGGTTTGAGAAAGATCCCAAAAATTAATCAATGACCCGATTTATTCAAAAACCCTGTTGAACTTATAAAAAATCTTAAAATATGTAATAAAATAAAACAAAAAGAAGGTGTTTAAGTGATTTTGCGAATAACTAATTGTTTTTAAATAAAAAATGTAATATTAAAGGGGTGATTTCAGCCCTTTGAACCCCCTGCCTCGGTTTTTAAAAAAATAAAAAAAAATATATATAAAGCATATTATGTTGAAGCGTTTTCCGAATAACTAACGGTTTTTTTAATAAAATATATTATAATATTTATATATTATTTGAACACCCTGTATGAATTTTTAAAAAATCCTAAAATATGTAAACAAATAAATTAAAAATCACATGTTAAAAAATATTGTAATATTTAAGGGGGGTTTCACCCCTTGGAGTTTAAGTTTTGAAAAATCCCTTCTTATCGAACCTCTACACCCTAAAATCATCTTGTGTGCCAAAGTTCAGCCTTTTACCTCAAGCGGTTTGAGTTGGAGCGTGATGAGTGAGTCAGTCAGTGAGTCGTCAACTAAGCCTTTTATATAGTAGTATAGATAAAAAGTTTTACTATATAATTTTTAAAGGGGCAGGGATTCATCCTGAGATCAAGATTCTTTTGAGAACTCTAAATTCTCGGGCATTAATTTCTTCGACGCCCAGAGCACTTATAGTTTTAGGGACCGCCTCCCTTGGTTCCACCCCGGTTCCCATAGAAACCTTGATAAAGGTGAGCGAAGTACTGAAGGAACTATATATATATATATATATATATATATATATATATATATATATATATATATATATATATATATATATATATATATATATATATATATATATATATATATATATATATATATATATATATATATATATATATATATATATATATATATATATATATATATATATATATATGTGTAAACAAATTCTTAAAATTGGTAGGTATAATCTAACAGAAATTGTAATTTTTTTTATTTACTGTAATGCTATATTGATCTTGTCAATACCAAATCATTTTGTTTGAACATTTAATTTTTCTTTAACACGGCAACATTTAAATTTGACTCTTAATAAGATTCTTTTCTGATCTGATTGTCGCAGTTGTATAATTACGTAACTGCTTATAGTAATCATAATGAGCAGAAAGTTTGCTTTGTTTAGAGTGCTTAAATACTTTGTTTCTAAGTTTTTGAAGAATTTTAAGAAGAATGTTATCGGTGATCCAAGATGAGTAAGAATAATTCTTCTTTGTGTTTTTTTTAATTGCTTTAAGGGCGCATGCTCATTAAAAGGATTTAAAAGGCAACTATTACAATTTTTTTTTCATAAATATTGTGCATGTATATAATATTCTGCAAGGGAATTCGCTTTAGATCTCGTTAGAAGCTATTAAAATGTATTCTCTCTAAATATTGGAATTAGTAAAACTCACACTATGTATATGTGACATAGAGCGTGAAGCAATACGCGTTTGGTCCTTTATAAGCTGTTCGATTCCAAAGGTAAGGAAAATATTTTCCAGCTAAGATGAAAAGCCGGTATTTGTTTGAAACATGCTAATATTAAAATCTCCTAGACAAATACTATGAAAGCCAGAATATAAATTGTACAGCATGTACTCAACGCAATTCAAAAATTAAATACGCTTTTTCACATAAAAACAAACGCCACCACCACGGTGCCGAAGTTCGAATCGATTTTGTCGAAACATATTATGTTCGTCAATATCCAAAGTAGCATTATGTATGTTATCATAACCAAGTTTCTGTCACCCCAACAATACCATAGTCTGCGTTTAAAACATTATTTTGAAACGAGTTGAAGTTTACCATTAACGTTCACGTGCGCAATATTGAGCTTCGACGACATATAAATAGTGAGAAAGAAAAATAATGAAATGAAAAAGTGCAGAAGTTTAGGTTCTAA
Source organism: Kuschelorhynchus macadamiae (assembly GCA_030620095.1). NCBI lineage: Eukaryota > Metazoa > Arthropoda > Insecta > Coleoptera > Curculionidae > Kuschelorhynchus > Kuschelorhynchus macadamiae. The sequence goes on from JAUTXW010000099.1 coordinate 8,754, forward strand.
AAAAACTAAACTACATGGTTGTGTGCTAAATTTGCCATAGACAAGCAGTCTCGGTATTTAGACGTAAAAATTAGTATTTTATATCAAAGCAGCAGAATATATATATTTAAAAATATTAATTATATAACATATACTAATAATAATAATAATAAATCACTTTTATTGCATTATTTACAATATTCGTTTAAAATTATGATAAAAAAACTTCCAGGGAAAACAGGGCGCAGTCTAGCCAAATAGGCTACTGTACTGAATCCCGTTTTGCTGGATATACAGTTAAATTATTAATACAAACTAAGCATACGAAGCAAATAATTATATCAAAATACATAAAAAAGCTACGAGTATTAGGAGTCATGTATGTCAGAGGTATGGTCTGTCACATTGGAGAAACAAAAAAAAACAAATAAGAACAACTGAAAATAAAAATAATAGTAATTTAAATGTAATGATTCTAATTTTAAATAGAGTTTTGAATATTAAAGAGATACTTTTTAAATTGAGTTTTAAATTCGAAATCGTTTAACAACGTTAGCTCAGAGAATAATGAGTTATATAATATTATGGCATTATATTAATTATTTTTAAGGAATGAAGGTAGCACAGGGTTTTTGGAAAATATTATTAAAAAGTTTATAGCGTTCTACGTTTATCCATTTTAAGCCAACCTGGCTCTTTAAAAGTATGTGAAATTTTCTTAATGCCAAAATAAGGCGCGAACATGTATTTTGAACTTAATCCGATTCTTGTCTGCCATGTCCAGACAAGAACCATAAGCAAAGTCACAAAAATTAAAATTCGATAAAACTAGAGATTTGCAAAGCATTTTACGCAGAGACAGAAATGACTTTTGAATTAATATTTTAATGTATTCCCCAAACCGTAACTCTGAATCCAATACAATTTCCAAGTTACGAGCAGACACAACTACAGGAAGTCTGACACTGTCAAGATTAATATTAAGATTTTGGCATAAGAAATCTCTGTGGTTTGATTTTAAGTTGTGCGCAAAAGAAAGCTTTTTAAATATATTTAAATCTTCATTTATTATATTTGATGCATTTAAGTGGTCTTCATGACCGAAATAAAAGTAAATTTGAGTGTCATCTGCGTACGCCTGAATTTAATTTCTTATCAACAGAAGTCATATCATCGGTTAGACCAACTAAGGCAACACATGTACTAAAATCTTTTCTAAAGCCACATTGACTTTCTGGAATTATATTATTAACAATACAGTAATGGAATAATTGATTATATAAAAATTTTTAAAAAATTTTAGGAAGTAGTGGTAAAATGCTGATTATCCTGAGATAGCTAAAATGGTTGGATATTGACTTTTAGATAAAGGCTTTCCAAAAACAATTTTTCACTGATCAGGAAAATAGTTCGTCTAAATACATCAATATTATGGGTAATGTATTTGTCTATGAATTGTTCTTAGGCTTCAGGCCTTCGTGGTATAGCCAAACATAAAAAAAAAGAAAAAAAAACCTTATTTCTCTTAGGTACTTTATTACAAACATGAAAGATTTATGTTGAAAGGACCTCGTACAAAATGTAAAATGACTTACTGCGAGTTTTTCAAATTTTTTGATAAAATGACTAGTTTACCAAATGCATGGGGAAACAAGATGAGACCAAGTTAGCATTTGCAACATATTAAGCATATCATCATTATCGATCAGTCAGTTGTCTATTGCTGGATATAGACCTCTGTTAAGTTTACCGATTCGTGACGTTGTTGTGTCTCTTACATCCAGTTCGAGGTTTTTTTTAATGTTATATGTATAGATCAGAATTCTGGTCCGTGTCCCATCTCTCATTCTGGCTATAATCACGCCCAGTTTTATTTTGTACTGGTGATTTTTAATGACATTTTATATTTTGGTGATCTGTGTAGTATTCTTTCATTTGGGACCCTGTCGCTCAAAAAAATATTCAGCATTGAACGTTCCATATCGCGTAGTGTAACTTTCAATTTTTTGACTGTTCCTTTCGTTATAGAATTTTCTTTTTAGGAATATTTGAATTTTTGATTTAAATATGTCTTCTATCCTCCTAGCCCAAGTTAAACCTTTACAAGGTATTTATATGAGAAAACCTGTTTTATATCAACGTCAGATGTTAGAGGAGTTCTTAGTACTACGTTAATCATAATTTTTGTTTTCGACATATTAATACGAGAACCAATTTGTTGTGATATGCTTTTTAGTATTGAGATCATCTGAAATAACTACGGTGTCATCTGCCAAGCAGATGTGATTAGGTTGTTTCTGATCTGTACTCACGTCAAAATTGTCCAGAGATAAATTTTAGTACTAGAGTAAACAGATTTCGGAATATAGTATTCATTTGTCGTACAAAGCGTTCGATTCAAAGTTTGATTTTTTCTTGGTGTCTCACATGTACAGTGACATTTTTGTATTTTAATAATCTGCATTTTGTTATATGTTTCATTTACACAATATCCAGATCGGAAGGTCGCTGTTTCTCGGGGTTGGTAGACATTTATTTTGGAAACCAGTTTCCATATTTAGCATGTATTATTTTCCAAAATAAGAAAACAGTTTTTACGAACCTAAGTCCGCAAATACTTTGTTTAAATATTTAGGGTATGATAGTTTAAACATTGTTCGCCCTATAATATTTCGAAAATAAAGCGTTTCCTTACCTTCCTTCACCTATTTGGGGAGCTAAAAAAGCTTATTTTGTGTCAATTTTTGTCTCAATCTGCTTTCCCATATATTTTACGTGGTATTTGGTTACAGTTTAGAACCTTGTGTCCTAAAAACTAGTCATTGGATTAAATTTTATCCATGAGAACTTTTGATCAGAACATCGAGAGCTGCATTATATTAATGATTAAAAAAAATATTTTTTCATAAGAAGTGTTATAGTCTGTGAAGTCTTTTGATAATTATTGCCTTATATTTTATACTATTTTTTGTTATATGTTTCTTTTATTTTTATTATTATGATTTTTGCTCTAGTGCAACGAACATTCACTAATCTGAGATATATCAAAAGAATAGAGCCCTGGTGGGGTTCGCTCTATGTCACCGGACTCCCCTCTTTTGTCTGTTATGCTCAAAAATATTAGTACTGTACGAACAAATGCAGGTAGTACCTTTTTTTCTGTTCTTTTATATGTGTTCGTGAAAATTAATTGGAATAGTTCTTACAGGGAGAGCCTTCTACATCCAAGATTAGCACTTCTTGGTCGATCTTGTATTTTCTGCGCCGATTTTTCTCCCTCAACCGCGGAGGTGTTATCTCTGTTTTACAAACTGCACTATGTAGTAAGAAATCATCAGTTTTCGTTTATTTTATCATTATTAATATTAAATATTTTATATTTATTCTCTTATAAGCAGAAAGTTAATATCTCTTTGACTAGTAAATTCTAAATACCATAGTCATGGAGAGATATTTATTTTGACTAATTAAAATTATTACTAAACTGGCAAAATCAATTAAAATAGATTCAAAGGTTATAGAGTAAATTTGTTTTTAATAAAACTCTTCAATATTTGTAAAATATTTGACCGTAACAAATAATACCGCTATTTAAAATAAGCTATTCATTAAGCATGGTAATTAAATGTGGCTAAAATTAATCTGTGTTAACCCACATCAAAGACATAATGCCAGTAATCTTTAATATCCATTATAAATAGTTAAGGGGCCATAATGTTGGTTTATTGCTGTATCGTATGATATTTATGAACTTTGATTTTATGTGAATATATCTATTATGTAGAGGGCAAAATTTTATATAAAAGGGTTTTATCATTTTACTTTCAAGATATGGAATAGTGAAAAAGTAGTAAGTACCTGTTTGTCAAAAAATTCAAAAATGATATTTTTTAAAAGAAATCTCTAAATGTATGATAATATTATCTTTCTGATCAAAACATTTTGCTGAATTCATACAAAATAATTTTCTCGAACAATTATATTTACCGTTAAAAAGTTTTATAATATGAATATTTATCTCTTAAAATTAGCTAAATAGGAATGAAAACAGTTTCTAATAAATTTCTAACAATCCATTTATCAATAGAAAATGACCATTAGATTATAAAAAATATACTTTATTAAATTACTCTTCATAATATTCTAGAAAAATAACCCTGTTTGTTTTTCATTTTGTTAAATAATCTCACATAAATTTCCCTATTCTTTGTGTTACGTCTCCTATCAGAGGTCAGCAATCATCAATCATCAGTGGAATTTTGAAAATAAAGACATAGAAAAAGCCTGCCTTCGAGTGGGATTCGAACCCACAAACTCTGTTATACCGGAACATCGCTTTGATGAACTAAGCTATCGAAGAATCCGGTGCAACAAACATGCTCCACCTTTCTACCGAACACACTAGTCACATCGTCCGCGTGTCTTAAAATTTCTCTTGATGTACACCAAGCGATGTAAGCTGCGAAATTGCAGGTAAGAAAGGTGAGTTTCGTCGGTTATGGAAATCGACACCAGAGAGAAGTTAGCAAATTTGAAAACAAATTGAAGACAATGAAAAATTACTGATTTTATTTACTATTTACAGCGATTCTAAAAAACTAATTGGAACTTAAACCAAACTACTCTTTTTCTCGGCGAAGATATCCGTCTTTGGCCTACAGCTGTTCTGCATTTTATCTTACCTTACTTAATAAAGAGTATTTTGCACCTCTTAGCAGATCTCCAAGATATTCTAATTTCCCATTTTTCACTGTTGTTATTAAATCTATTTCTCGCATTTCGGAAAGTGCTTTTATATTTGCTACTATCTCCAAAAATGTTACGCGCAACATTCTTCGGTAGCTCCACCAATTAAATGCATCGATGTTCTTATTTTTTGCCTGTTTAAGTGTCCATGCTTCAGTGGTATAGATTAGTGGGGAAAAGACCCCGTAAAATCCGTATTTTCAAGTTCGGATCTAGACTTTTGCTGCAGAAAATCTCTTGACATGTCAATTTTTTTTAATAGGTTTGATAGTCCTGTTTTGGTTAGTTTAAATTAATCAACATATAGAATAAAGACGTAAAATTTCTGAAATAGTTATCCACTCCATATATGTTACCCCTGCGGCATTAAATCTGTATATTTTTCGGCCTACTTAAATAATAAAATATTTCTTTAGCACCTCAACCTATTTTGATACTAAATATATTCATTCAATAATGTAACAAAAATGTATCAGTAACTACATTCCAATTCCGGATAAATGATAAAAGAGAAGTCAAAAATCTTGATAAATTCAGTAAATTCCATAAATACACGACACGAACGTCTCCACAGATATTCATATATCAGTAAAAATCTTTATAATTCTTCGAGGCTGCCTCTAATTCTCAAAATCTTAACAAAATTCCACATAGATCCCCGTATATCCAGAAAAATTGCATAAACAGATACATCTGGGATTTAAAAACCTTGTACATTTTTTTCCAGTTATCCACCACCACCTCTCGATAATTTTATAATACAGTCAGAAATGTTAATAAAACATTTTACAACACTAATTGGAACCGCCTACTACATTTATTTTTTTCAACATATTTTTTTGCACATTACTGGCTTTATTACTGACTATTTATTTAATGCCCCACGTTCTCAGTCCTTAAGTCAGGTGATCAAGTAAGTATGACGTATACGGCTTATTTTAGGATGCGAGACGGGGACTTTACCAACTTAAACACAATTTAGATTAATACAATAGACCCCTGTTACTGATTTATAAATAGATTCTTACGAAACTTATAACTTATAACCACCAATCCACTATCACTCGACTAACCAATATGAGCAAGATCATACTAATCTAATAGTAAAATAAGTTACAAGATTCACTTCTTATGTACGCAACAACGTTATAGAGTCGAACGACCTAGTTGGCGTGGCTCGTAGATGACACAAGCATCAAGCAAGCCGACGCAAAATTACACATAGAGGTGGTGACGGCATATCGATATCTATTTTATCTCGATGATCACCCCCATCACCCCCCCCCCTTGTTTCTGGGGAGTTGTTACATTTAGAGTTAAGAGATAATTATATTTATCTACTCTCTGTCTACGCGTGTATTTGCGAAAATCAATTCTTCGTTGCTAAAGACTTTTTTTTGTGAATGCTATAAGTTTGTTTTTCTAAGGTTCATATTAAGAACATAACGTTGGCGTTCAACTACGTTTTCGAGGTCTTCAAGGTTGTCTGCCAGTACAGCTGCATAGCCGTCATATTTTATATTATTCACAACCAACTATTTTCCTTATTTGACTGTCTCTTGAAGAATATTGTCACTGTATAATTAAAAAGCAAAGCCCCCACGAAGAATATAAGCTCCTTCTAAAACTTCATCAACGACGAATGTTGCTGTCTGATTTCAGTATAGGTTCTATGTAATTTTCATATCTTTCTTGTTAAGAGTGTTGAATAATTTTTCGTGTTGAACTTGGTCAATAATTGCTTTCTCAAAATCGACGAGGCATGTGTACAGATATGGATTTACATCCAGGTATGTCTACATTAACACGTTTTCATAAAATTATTTAAGAATTATTAATTGAGTCCAGTCGTGAAAGTATTCGAAATAAATAAGTTTATAAGATTTAAATCTCACTCAATCTCGAACCTCAAATTTCCTGAACTTCTATTTCCGACTCCACTATTTAAGACTGTAATTTTCTTTTACAACAGTAAATAGCGTGTTTATTATTTACCTTTAAAATAACCGTTCAGAATTATAAGAATGTACGTACTTTACTTTTCCTCGCGTGTCTGACATCATTTAATTTCTTTCACGTATTTCAAAGTCGGAATATCTTGGGGTTATCGGTAAAATATGGTGGTATTTGTTCAAACTTACTCATAAGTTTTATGACCAAATGGATTGTATCATAAAGCTAAACCTTAATATAAACCAATTTAAAATAAATCTTAATTTATAAATTATATATGTTTCAGACTTTGAGACTGTTCCTTACCATAATTACAATGTAAATTTAAAAAAAGTATTACAAAAAAACTTATACAAGCCTTATTAGGCACCTTCTGTTTAATTTATTTAAGTCTCACATTTACAGTAGACTCTTTACTACCTTACCACTTATACAGGGTTATCTTTTATAATTTGCTACCCTCTGAGAGGCTTGTTTTTTTAAGATACAAAGAAATGGTTCCTACGGAAGTTATAGGGAATTTCCTAAAGTTTTACATAGCGGCAATTTTAAAAACAAAGAACGATCGGAAAATCACTAAATCACTATCAAATTTGTTATTTTAAATGGGATACCCTATATTTTTTGACATTTTTGGATTCTCCTCATTCTCCTCTTTCTAAAAATATATAATTTTTCTATATTCGGAACAGTAGTTTTTGACTTATTCCACTTTAAAGTTCCTACATATGACAATTTCACACATATGCTGCCGTACTTAAATCGCGGTACCCATGAAATGATGAAATCGCTTTACCCATGAAATGTCACTAACAAAAACAAAACACCTACTGTTATGCGTAAATAAAATATTTTATTGATTTTACGGAAAACAAAATTAATAAAATCTAAAATGCAATTTACCGAAAAAGAAAAACTAAAAATTCTTCAACTTTATTTCGCAAAAGCTAATAATGCGTCAATTGCAGTGCGACCATATAGGCCGCTATATCCTGGTACAAGAGTTCCCTCACGAAAAACTGTTATATATATATATATATATATATATATATATATATATATATATATATATATATATATATATATATATATATATATATATATATATATATATATATATATATATATATATATATATATATATATATATATATATATATATATATATGGTAAAAAACCACGCGCAAGGAAAATCCTTGCAGAGGCAAAGAAGACGAGCAAATTTTAACTTGGACGAGGAATTATCCATATTATTATATATTGAAGGTAACAAATTCTTTGTTTAGGTAGTCTAAAAGTTAAATTAAACTAATTTTTAGAAAATCCAAGCAGATCGATACCGGACGTCTCTCGGATAACCGGAAAATAGAGGATCTACCTCCGTTCACTGCTAAAAAAAAATCGGTACCGCCCGTATAAAATTAGACCAGTGCAACTATTAACCAACGCCTCTACTTCTGTGAGGATATCCTGACCCGATTGAGGCAAGATATGCTGTTATTCAGAAGGATTTTGTGGTCTGATGAGGCTTGTTTTACCACGGCCGGAATGTTCAATAGAAAAAACAAGCACCATTGGGCGACAAGAAATCCACATATAATTGAAGAGCGAAAGAGACAAAGGGGGAAGTCAATAAGTGTGTGGTACGGCATCTTGGGAAACCAAATTATTGGTCCGATATTGATTGAGAGTATATTAACGGGGGAATGATTTAAATCTATTAAAAAACGAAATTAAGCATCTTTTGGAGCAGCTTCCTTAAAACTCTTAATAGCACTAAATAAGTTGGCACCTAGATGGCGTACCACAACAAAACATTCGAAAGGTCACAAATTTTTTAAATGTTCGATATAATTTGTGGATTGGCAAATGTGGTCATATTCATTGGCCCGCAAACAATCCCGACCTTACTGAAGGATAAAGTTTATCACAATAAAACGGACAGGGTTGACGAGTTGCGACAAAAAATAGTGTATGAAATTAGGGTTTTAAATGCAGAATGTCCCACCTTCATTACCCAAGCAATTAGGAAACTGAAAAGAGTGTTTCAAAATTGCTTGGATAATGGAGGGGATCACGTAAATTAGCTGTAAAAATATTAATGCCTAGTTCATGTTTTGTTTTTGTTTGTTATCGTTGTATTAGTATATATATAATCATATTAAATATATTTTTTTACAAACTACTGTTTCGCTTTTGTTGGTGACATTCCATGGGTAAAGCGATTTAAGTATCTGTGGATTGCGTTCACGTTCAACAGGGCTCCTTTGTTTTTAGTTTACATTTCATCATTTCATAGGTACCGCGATTTAAATATGGCTGCATATCTGTGAAATTGTCATAGGTGGTAAATTTAAAGTGGAATAAATCAAAAACTACTGTTTCGACAAATTATATATTTTTAGAAAGGGGAAAATGAGGAGAATCAAAAAATCTTAAAAAATACAGGGTGTCCCATTTAAAATAACAAAGTTGATGGTGATTTAGTGATCTTTCGATCGTCTTTTGTTTTTAAAATTGCCGCCGTGTAAATCTTTAGGAAATTCTCCATAACTTTCTTAGGAACTATTTCTCTGTATCTTGAAAAAGTAAGCCTCTCATGAGGTGTCAAATTATGAAAAATAACCCTGTACATTAATCAAAGAAGGTTACAAACCTGTACGTATCCTTGATGTCTCGCCCAAGACTTGTCTTTCTGTGGTTCATCATTGTGGCTCCAGATAAATCTTAGAGTAATATAAGGGTTCCCTGTCAGGCTGCTTAAGCACGATTCGGTTCGATTCGTCAATTTATATAAATAAACGAATTGACGAATCAATAAATTGACAAACGGTAGGTGGACGAATGAACGAATGGACGAGTCAACAAATAGTGAGTAGCGGGCTTTTAGATTGTTAGCTTCTCCCTATCAATTCAGCAGTAATACTTAATCAAGAACTCATAACATCAAGACATTAATTACTTATCAGAGCACCACGTGCGGCAATTGGCAATGTCCAAAAGAAAGAGGCAACTAGAAATAATATTCCCGAAACAAAAGAAGCAGAAATTAGCATCCAGACTTGATATAATTATTGTTTTAAAATTGGCTTACCCCAAAATATAATCGCATGCGGCAATTTATACCTAACGAGCCACCTGATCGCATCGACTACAGGAAGGTGAAAGCTTTCCAAAAAAGGACTAAAATAAAAAAAACTGGGTTATTTAAAAAACAACCCAAGACCGCAATCAGTGTTGGATAGTCAACCATTATGTGGTGCAATTTAACATTAATACTCGGACACAAAAACTTGGGCAATGCAGAAATAGTTAAAATTGATTAAATCGAATCCGTTGCCTGCATTTAAGGACTGTCACATATTTGAAGAGTTTTTCAAACGTACCTAGTCATTTTATTAATTTACAGAATGAAATTCACAAAATTTTAAGTATATATCTCCATTTCTGTTTAAAACTGTATTATAGTTTGTACACCATTTCCATACTTTATGACACGTATAAATAATGAAATTGCAAAACATACAACAAATATATTAGTTTAAATGTTTTATTTCTTTGAATTATTTATTATTGTGTATTAAAATAATTAGAAATGATAAAAGACGCATCAATAACTGTGGCGATGATTAATGTTTGTATTATTTTAAACAAATGAAATCCGAGAATTATTTTCTGTAACAACACCATCAACTGGTGCTATATTATTTTTCAGTAAAATGTAATGTTTTTTGTGGCAGTATGTGAAATGTTCATAATATTGTTGGCACACAACAAACTAAAACCGATATTTTTCCGTTATCTTAAACAATTAATGTTGGAATAAAAGGCTAGGTCAGAATATAATAATTATGTTGATTTATATTTTTGAGATTAATTAACATAATAATATATTAGTAATATGCAAATAATATTCAGGCTAGCAAATAATTAACCCATATTTTCGTAGAAAAGAATACTTTTTTGTGATTAGAAAAACGCGAATTTACAAACAAAGTAATATAGTTGAGAGACTGGTACAACTAGCATCAAAATTAATACACAAAACCGCACCAGAATCACCAGCAGAAGCAAAACCAACATTTTTGGCTACCAAAAGAATATCCGAAATCTTTGGCGGACTTAATACCTCTATTTCCACAGAGCAGCATCTAGCCTGTGGCGAAACTCATAGCCTCAATCAGTCGAATTTAAGCAATAGCTAAACCTTTCTTCATTTGTGTTTTTAGTACTTCGGTTCCATGCTCTTTCTACCTACCTTGTGCTGTTACTTTAACTTGGTCTTTGATGGCTGTGAGACGCTTGAGTTAATTATTCTGAATCGTCGATTCAGAAACACCATTATAATAATCTGTGGGCAAAATTATTAATATGTTGCTTTTAGTGCTCAAAAAGGTAATAATCACAATCAAAAAGTTTAAGTACAAAGATTATAGAGTTATTAGTCACTTTAACTCAGAACTATTAATAGAAGTTATACATAACATAAAATACACAATTTCAATAGCTTTTTTTCAAGAACTACAATTTTTATGAAGAAAAAATGGTTTAAATAAATATTTTGCTTTCTATGATAATCATTAAATTCATTTCAGTTCATTCCAAAGTTTAAATACTCTACTTGTTATTTTAGGAAAGCACAAAATTAAAAAATTAAAAAATTAAACATATTACAGTTTTTACAATTATAAAAATTTAATAATCATATGTACAGAGTTTTTCCGTATATTTCTCGGTATATTTAGACAGCATTTAGCACCTTTATTATAAGAGGTATAAAAAACCTTAAACACAAAAGTTGTAGGGTTTGTCCTGAACCGCCAGGATTCGTTATCAGAAAAAACAAATGAAAATTGGAAATTAAAGAAATTGGCTTCAACTTCTTTATTTTAAATGGAACTTCCTGTATAATATATGTCCGCCAAATGGGTTTCTTCTTGCTGATTATAAATATACTAGGTACCGTACCTTTCTCTCTAAAGATACCCGAGAAATTTGAAAAAAAAACTCTGCCATAAAGGCAATGTATTCTCATCCACTCAGATATGATAGAGCGTTTTCCGTCTCTCTCTAAAATACTGTCTCTTACGCCAGGATTTTTTTCCATTTAAAATAACATAGTTGATGCTCATTTTTTTTATTTCCAATGACCATTGGTTTTTTCTGGTAACAAATTCTGGCGGTTTAGGTTAAACCCTACAACTTTTTTTAGTGTTTTACTTTCTCTTATAATAAATGCAGCAGAGGCTGTCTAAATATACGGAAAAACCCTTTACATATGAACCTTGTTATCTGTTTGGTTAATTCACTACGATGGTAGTTTCGGGTAAATAACAGTTGACCCATATTTTTTATAGTTATTTTAAATATATTTTTTACATTTTTTTATCAAATTTGTATATTGTTTTTACCAAGAAAAAGTCACTGTTTTTCAAATAATAATTCTGCGAATGCACAAAAAAGAATTTATAACAATAAGGTCTGTTTCACTTGCATAATTCAGGTTGGAACGAGCATTGTAGATTTGTACCAAAATTTTTCAAAATATCACAGTTGACATTTGTGCTAAATTTAAGATCCCTTTCAAAAATAGTTTTTCACACTAATTTTTTAACTATATATAGCGCCGCAATTTTGTTTCGCCATATTGGATTATAACCAAAAAAAGTTCATCTTCATATATCAGGAGTCTAATTTTTGAGCTAATATATTAAACGAATTATCCTTATTTATTTTTTAAGATTTTTTACCAACTTTATTCTAAGATAATAAGCATTTATTCTTTTTTGTTTCAGATACCTGTGGTGCAAAAAAGCAAAGCGGGACAGGTGCAGCACCTGTACGGGTCCACACGCTACCACCACTTCAGTTGTATCGACGAAGAGACACCAATCGCTCAACAGAAAACCAACGATATCGCTAAACAAAAGAAATGTCAACAAGACACAGGAAACGACAATGACCTTGCTGGGTAACGGGAACGGCGAAGTTCATGTTTGCAACAAGGTCATTTGAGGAAGGCCAAACAGAAACAGGGATCCGACTGTTTTTGAAATCGATCTATTTTAAATGCCGTAAAATGAGAGTTTTTTTATACCCTAAAGTACTTTAGAAGTTGAAATTAGGAAACAATTAATGGTAGCTGTCAATTTTTTTGCTACCTGTCGGTTTTTATGATTTGAGGTTCCGATTTTGAATCCATAGATTGAATTTATAGTCCGCCCTCTACTTTTGAGTAAGCATGATAATTTTTGGTTATACAATAGTAGTATAGCAGGGGCGGTCCTGGGACACCTCGATGGCATCTTGACCACCGATCGGTCCCAGGAGCTCTTCGGCTCACCTGCCTGCAAGAAGTGTTTACCTGTCACTTTTGTGCACCTGTCTTAAGCGTGACACCTGGTTTGCACAGGTAGGTGTTATTTTTGAAAAAAACTTCCAAGAAGCGAGCTTCGCCTCGCGTCATCACAAGAGCCGAGCCTCGCCTCGCCGAATTCCGAGAATTGTTTTTCTAATAATGTTCGACGTAAGGCTAGAGGTCAGGTTCGCAGATAAGAAAAGGTCGAGTACCGAGAATTGTTTTTCTGTTAATTAATATGTTCGACGTAAGACTAGAGGTCAGGTTCGCAGATAAGAAAAGGTCGAGGATGTAGATAAGGAGATGTTTGTGTAGTATTGAGATGAGCAATGTTTGAATAAATACGTAAAATATTAGTTTTTGGAAAAATACCGAGAATAGCTTGTTTTAATTTTCGACGACGTAAGACTAGAGGTCAGGTTCGCAGATAAGAAAAGGTCGAGGATGTAGATAAGGAGATCTTTGTGTAGTATTGAGATGAGCAATAATAATGTTTTAATAAATAATATTTGTTTCGAATAATAACGTATACCAGGTGATTAAAAATATGTATAGCACACATAATTAACATATACGTAAACCTTCTATAAATGAATACAATTTTTATGCCAAAGATGTAATTGTTCAGTTGAAAAAAAATATTAATAAATACTTAAAACATAGAGTAAAGTTATTAAAATTTTGTGATCCTTGTTTAGCGAATTATGTATTTGGTGTAAATAGTATTAGGTCTATGATTTTAATGTCAAAATAGAACAGTGCAAAAATATGGAAATTAAAATGTAAAAAAAAACTACTACGGTTTATTTTATGTGTTATTAGTTCTACTTAGTGGGTCTCGTAATTCGAACTATGGCAGGAGAAAATTCAATTTTGTGTCTTGATATCCAGGGATTTAATTGTGCCTCTGGATTTATTCCAAAAGAACTAGCTGTGTATGATGGAACACGTTGTTCAAATTTTCTTTTCAAACCACCATATAACAAAAGCATGTTAAAAGGCCAGGATTTAAAAACGATATCTTATCTCGAAAACTCATATCATGGTCTAATATGGGAGTCTGGTTTAGTAGACTTGAACGAAATAGCAAATATCTTAGAACATGTGATGAAAAGATATGATGCCCCAAAAATATACGTCAAAGGAGATGAAAAGGTGAATTTTCAAAGAAAATTTATAAGTGCGGAAAAAATTTGGAGAGTGAACCGAAGCTAAACAAGTTTAAGAAAGTTCCCGAATGTCACTTTCACAAGGATCCATATGGCACTACTTGGCATTGTGCATTATCAAACACCAAGTTGTTATATAGTTATAAATACTGTTTCTTTTTGTTTAAAGATCAATAAATTATTTGTAGAAAACATGGAAATAAAACGTATATGAAAAAATATTTATTTTATTAAGTCACTCTACATTATTTTTATCTATCCAACTATTATACTTATCACTGAAACCTAACCATTTTACGAATACTCTATTGTTTTTACGTTTTAACACTTTTTCAACTAAATAAATGTCTGGATATTTAACTTTTTGCAATTGAAGTTCATAGAATCCTTCTTTAATGTCTTGTTTTTCTGCATCTTGAAGTAGGTATGTCACTGGATTTGTAAGTTAAACTTTTTTTAATATAAATTCGGTTTGGATTTATAAAAATTTGCACTTATAGTGTGTTATTAGTATAGGTTTTTAATATAAAAAAAACATAACATATTTTAATATTTTATTTAATATTATCAGATGATCCGAAACCTTTATTTCCCCCTAATGTCCCAAAAAGAATACTGTTAGTCGATACAAAAGTGCAATTAATAGATTTTTTTGATGATGATTTGTGCAATTTTTTCTGATTTACAAATTTTAGATGCGATGCAATTAATAGATTTGTTTTGATGATGATTTGTGCAATTTTGTCTGATTTACAAATTTTAGATGTGATATTTGAATGATTAAATAAAACTATAAATACATTCTTGATCAATGATGCCCGCTCCGACGTCGATTCCATATTTGGCCCGATCTTGAATGGATTTCAGCGTAGAATCCTTGTGGTATTTCAATTTGTATGCCTGTGTCAATTTTTGATGATGGTTCAATGGTGTGGTCTTCTACGCTGAAAAGATCGAATCCAGCCGCTTCAGAGGTAAATTGTCTAGGAGCTAGAGCCTCTGGGTGTGTTTTTTCTTAATTTAATCTGAAAAAAAAGTAAATTTAGTTATTATATGAAGTAAATATTGGTATTCAACAAATTTATTAATTTAATGCCTGCCTGGATAGTTGGTTTTGTTGTTGTTGTTGATGATGAGACTGATGTTTTATTCGTTCTAATCTACGAAATTCCCTTTTTACACTTTTTGAAGCACCTATCGGACTTTGTCGCAGTACCAAATGGTTGGATACGTAACGGATAGGATCATAAGTTTCGAATGTTCCATCTTCATCCCAGCTATAATCAACCAATTGTGATGATGATGGTACTGCTGTTGTTGTTGTTGTTGTTGTTGTTGGTGCTGCTGTCAACGATAACGACGACGACGACGACGACGACGATGATGATGGTGCATCAAAAAGTTCGGTTCTTGGTGTAGTCATTCTTTTTTGATTTATTCTAAAAAAAAAAAATAAAAAAAATAGTAATTTTTTTGTATATCCTATTTATTATAATATTTTTTGATATATTTAATTTTTTAGAATATAACCTTTTAATATTGTTGTTTACTTTTTGTTCTAGGTGCTTTATTCGAAACAGATAATAGATAAATTAGAAAAATTAAAAACATGAATATTGTTTTTTTATTAGGTAAATTTTAGTTTTAAGGAAATCCCCATGGTAAAGTATCTGTATATTTGTAATTGACGATTCTTTTATCGTCGTAAGGATTTAGAGCAACTTTTGTCTGATTAAATGTATAAACTTTATGTAATTTTGATACAATCATTTTTTGATTAACATTATTACAAGTATTATTAAAAATACGTTGATAATAGTCATCAAAAGTTATAGTTTTAAGTGCAGTTTTATTAATTCCCTTTGCTTTTTTATAATGTTATAATTTTGAATAAAATTATCAGTTTCTTTTAAATCTATTCCTTGATTTTTCATTTTTTTAATCTTTTCTAATTCCATTTGTGTTTTATATACTTTTATGGAATACCTTTTAGATTTAAGACCTATAAATTCTAACATAATTGTTCCATTTAGTTCATCTTTCATTAATCCTAAATTGTTTTACTTTTTGAGGGCATATTATATATACGTTGTTATAAGGATAATCTAAAGTATCAAATAAATGAATATCTTCTTTAATATGTTGATAGATATCGTCAACGAGAAAAAAAAATGCTATATTAAAGAATCGGTATCTGTATACAAAAGTTTTGCGTTAGATCCAAATTTATTTTTTATATAGTTATAATGAAAGTCATAAAGAAACGTTTTTTTTTTTTTGACAGATCCAAAAAAAAAAATGCTGAAACCTACTAAATATTGGTTTTATTTATTCTTACTTCTAATCGTGACATTTCGATAAGAACAATGCCATTAGAAATACAAGTACAACTATGAAAATTTGGTTGTGAAATATAAAAATTTGCTCCAAATCTACCATTCCATCTTGTTACTAACTTAATATCTTTATGTTTGCGTACGTTTTCTATTGTTTTTCCAAAGGATGCATTATTTAATAACTTAAAAAAAAAATTCAAAATCATTTTTGCTTTCTTTCCGTAAATTTGTATTTAAATCAATATGTTTTTTTTAACCAACATGATTGATCAAATTTTAATACTTTATCTATCTCTATAAGTTTTAATCCTAATTGTAAAGCTTGTTTTAAATTTCGATAATGAATTACATATTTTTTTTTAATAAAAAATGTAGTTAGCAATTTTGGAAGTTTTGATTTTGGTGGACATAAATGTTCCGGACAAAGTGGTAAATCTTTATGTAATTGAAAAAAGTTCTCTAGGATATTCTATATCAACTTCAAATATATATCCAATGGCGCTATCGTCAGAAATATTAAAAATAATATTAGGTGTAAAATTATTTGGATTACTCCATTTAAAATTTTTTGAGGTAATGGTAAACTCATTGCTGCACCATATGAATTATTAACATCAAAATACATTAAATAAGATTGAGTTAATTTTGAATCGTAAGATGTTTCCATATATTTATTATAAGCTTTACCATATCTATTCGAACATTGAGATATACTTCCTCGAATACCTCTTTCGATAAATAAAAGCATGTCAATGTCAGTTAGTAGTAATTCTAATTCGATACCTTGTGACAAAACAATTTGATAAGTTAAACCTGGAACTGTATAGGTCCACAATGCATCTAGTTCGTATGTTCTTAGACACATATCTCTAAAGTTTTCAAAAATATCAGCCAAAAGTAGAAAACGTCAGTTTTAAGGTATAATTCTGCATATTCTTGTAAATTGTTGATATTAAAAGTATTCCAAAAACGGTTTGAGACAAAACAATATTCATCTTGTGAAATATTTTTACCACTAATGGAACTATAAAAAGATTCTATTTTCGGAAATGTTTCTTGTTGTTTCATCTTTTAATTGTTCCCAACAATCTAAATATCCATATGGAAAAAACTCCTTTACGTGATAGTAATTCAAACTCGGTATTTGATGTATAAAAACTTTTAAGAATATTTTTTTATCATTAGGTAAATAAGAGGATAAATTGTTAATACTGGAAGACATAAATCTATAAGAATCCAGAAATCTAAAATTAATATTTGTATTTTCTATATATTTTGTAAAAGAAATAAATCTTTCTTTATTAATTATAATTGTAAAGGGAAAAATTATTTTTTTCCCTTTACATTAAGACTGAGTGCTTTAATTAAGAAATAACTATCGTAGCCGGAGAGAGATTGTAGAATAATACAAGTGTCATGGGGTCAGTTTCGCAGATAACAAAAGGTCAAGATGATTACAAGATGAATGAGTAGCACCACGAAACTGACAATGATCTTTAACTTTTTTTTCATCGAATGCAAATAGTTTTTTACAAATAAAACAATGAGATACAGAATAAAACGTATGTAATTCTTCTTTGTTTAAAGGTTTTATTGGAATTATATTTTTAAAAATTTTGTCAACTTGGTATGCAATATTCTCTTTTAGTTCTTTTAGGAACCATTCAATGCAGTCTTTTCCTGTAAATATTTTAAAATATGATAAAGAATTATTATATTTAAAATAATATGTAATGCTGAAAGCTTTATGTTCTTGATATATTGTAGTCGTAGTAGTAGTAGACTTTGAATTAATTGTATTTGGATTTATTTTTTCTAAAATACTTTCTAAATCGGCATAAATTGCAAAAAGAACTCTTTGTTTAAATTTAAAATTTGTAAATTTTAAAATATTTTTATCATCAGATGGTAAAGTTATTTTGGTTTAATTTATAGTTTTACAACAAATTAAATGTTTTTGAAGGTTTTCTTCAGTTTTAAAGTGATTTAAACATCTTTCACAAAACCATTTTTTGTGACTTATATTTCCCATTTGTTGGTTTAATACACGTGATAGATCTTTAATTAAAGCAAAATTATATATATTTGGATAGTTATTTTCATCATTAAAATAATCTATTTTATTGTTACAAGGAATCATTAGTAAATTTATTTTTGGAGAATAATTTTGTTGACTTGAACACAGTGGAACAATTTGAGATTTTTTTTTATAGTGAAAATGTTAATTGATAATTTATTTAATATTTCAAATTTTAATATATTTTTAATGCATATGGGAAATTCAATGTTATCATACTTTAATACCTCACTAAAATGAGGATAAGAAGATGTTCTGTTTATATTTCTGTTTTTTTATCACTTACTGGATATAAAGCACATACAATTGACCATAAAAACAATATTGATCATTATTTTTAATGTTAATAATTCCTTTGTATTTTTAAGAAATTGAGGTATTTCTGTGTAAGTTGAAAGGTCAACATTTATAGGGTAAAATTATTTATATTCACTTTCAAATGTAAAATTTCATATAACGCAAAACCAGAATCTCTTTCTTGAAATTCTTCCAATTTTTTAAAAATTTTATTTTTCGCATTTTCAGTATACCAATTTCTTTTAGAGCAGTATTATTGTGAATAATTTCGTTTTCTGTAGAAAAATGTTTTTATATCAGTTTCCAGTTTTTATCTGAATTGAAAAACTTTTATATGCTTTATTTAAAAAAATTGTTGGATCTTTAATATTTAAGTTTATAATAGCACCTGTTCGTATTCGTTCCTGAAAGCACGATTCAATATCTTCCAGTAATAAAATTTTTTTTAATTATTTTTAAATAGAGCAGAACGACAACATTTTATTCTTTTTTGATTTTTAAAAGTTTCCTTATAATTTGTTAAATAAGTTAAACTTGATTCAATTTTTGAAAAATTTGCAATACATTTTGATTTACTTTTTTTGACAGTTATTAATTAATTTTATTATTTTATTTAAATATTTTATCCAAAATAAATATTCATCTTTTTTTAATTAATCTGCTTACCTGCTCGATTTTATGTAGCACTTTACTGACCAACTGATCAAGAGTCTGTAAGCTAATTTCAGAATTAACATCCATTTTTATAATGGACTGAAGTCTATTAGAATAGTTAAATAGGGATCTAGGTATATACATATTTTTTTAAGTTGTTGCAGTGAATTAGATTTTATTATAATACATAAGATAATTTCAGTGAATCCAAAATAATAAAGTTAACAAATTAACCCACAATTAAAGAAATAAGTTATTACACCTTATATAAAAAATATATTCTATTTACAAATCAAGTAATCATTTCTACTGCGTAGTTGCATATGTAAATGTAAGTAATGGTTTTGTTATTATACAATAGGAGAGGTTGAGTTTTTTGTATTTTCCATTTAAACATTTCATAAGAAATACATTTATCTTAAAATTTATATTTTTTCAAATATAATATGTTTGAAACTAAATTTCCTAGTTTACCCTCCCATTAAAACAAGAATCCACATCTTCCCAAACTGATTTTCTTTTCAACAGACCCTTGTTATTTTTTAAGTGCAATTTAAAACGTAATAAAAACTGTTTTTAAAATTGACAAATTACTTTCTATTGAAGTTTTTGCATATACCATAAAAAAATCAGTAACTTTCAAAGAAAATCAAAATAAATACTTTTATTTAATTAAATGGAATTTTGTATATAGACAAGCTCGAAAAAGTGACTGTCAAAAATATTATCTAGTTAGACTTCGTTTTGAAAAAAAAATTAAAGAATGTGAAAGTGTACTTGAAAAAATTCTAAATACAGAACATAGATATAAAATATACAATGAAAGGATAAATATATTAAATAAATAAAATAAGTTTAAAAAATAAGTAAGTTCCTGTTAAATAAATATAAGTTGATTCAGGACAACTAAAGCCATCTTTAACGAAAAATTAATTTTATCTTTTACAAATACCACGATTGTAGATGGTGTCGTAGACATTTGTTTTTTTGATTTTAAAACTTTTTAATTAGAAAAAAATATATTTATATATAGAACTAACTCCGCATCCAGTCGTTCAGTTAGAATTTATGTAACATCGTGGGTATTTTATTTGGGGAACACAGTGAAAAAAAGTATACAAATATTATTTACTTACCCAAAAAAAATAAAAATATTTACTGAAATTACACGTATCACTATTATCTAACTAATCCAAATAATTTATTCTAAGATTTGGTTGTTTTATTACAATTTTGTTTTGAACTATTTCCATTTCATCTTCCTCGAATAAAGTTACTTTTGAAATTTTATTCACTTTTTTTTTATAAAGTTTGTGAATATGAAAATTTGATAATATTGATGATCCCTGATTGGGAACGAAATTCGTTTTAAGTAAATTAGGAAATTTAGTTTCAAACTTATTGACAGGTCTTTGCTCAACAACAAAATTAGTTTTAAACATTTTTTTTGTCAAATCACTTTTACTGTACTTGTTAATGGATTAAACAATATGCACTAGTATTTTCTGGAACTGAAGAACTTGTTTCAAATTCTATACTATATAAACAAACGAATAGAGAGAGAACTGATACCAAACGCAAACTCTGGACGAGTATAAATACAAATTTATCACTGAAAAAAAATTTGAGATTTTGACGTAGACGACGATCAAAGTATTCATTAATTTTAAAGGAAATTTTCAACAAAATTTGCTGTTACATATTGGAACACCACATCCAGAGTAAATGCTTCTTTATCTTTTATTATAATTACTAGCAAAAACAGAAATTTTCCTAATATTTTGCAACGTGACTTATATTCGATAACGAAAAAAATAAAAATGCAATGTACGTCGTGCAACGTGACCTATATTTGATAAAACATGTTTTTGGTGCAACGTGACTTATCTTCTGGAAAATTTTACATATACATGATTATACCATGCTACTTTGCGTGTGTGTGTGTGTTGTCAATAGAAATGACGCGAATGATTGATAAGAGTTTTGTATATAAATTATCATGCACACACCGAACCTGTCGAGTACATCGCTCTTGTCATTATATCATTTCCAAGTGAGGCGGTCCGAAAAACTGAAATTGTAAGTAGATTACTTAAAACAAAAGAAGATTACCAAACGCATGTTCGTTATCTAAAAAAAAAACAATTGCCATTATTAAAAAATGTTTAAAAAATAGTTCATGTGTTCGTCGTTGTAATAGAGTGGAAAGTAATTTGTCAATTTTAAAAACAGTTTTTATTACGTTTTAAATTGCACTTAAAAAATAACAAGGGTCTGTTCAAAAGAAAATCAGTTTGGGAAGATGTGGATTCTTGTTTTAATGGGAGGGTAAACTAGGAAATTTAGTTTCAAACATATTATATTTGAAAAAATATAAATTTTAAGATAAATGTATTTCTTATGAAATGTTTAAATGGAAAATACAAAAAACTCAACCTCTCCTATTGTATAATAACAAAACCATTACTTACATTTACATATGCAACTACGCAGTAGAAATGATTACTTAATTTGTAAATAGAATATATTTTTTATATAAGGTGTAATAACTTATTTCTTTAATTGTGGGTTAATTTGTTAACTTTATTATTTTGGATTCACTGAAATTATCTTATGTATTATAATAAAATCTTATTCACTGCAACAACTTAAAAAAATATGTATATACCTAGATCCCTATTTAACTATTCTAATAGACTTCAGTCCATTATAAAAATGGATGTTAATTCTGAAATTAGCTTACAGACTCTTGATCAGTTGGTCAGTAAAGTGCTACATAAAATCGAGCAGGTAAGCAGATTAATTAAAAAAAGATGAATATTTATTTTGGATAAAATATTTAAATAAAATAATAAAATTGATTAATAACTGTCAAAAAAAGTAAATCAAAATGTATTGCAAATTTTTCAAAAATTGAATCAAGTTTAACTTATTTAACAAATTATAAGGAAACTTTTAAAAATCAAAAAAGAATAAAATTTTGTCGTTCTGCTCTATTTAAAAATAATTAAAAAAAATTTTATTACTGGAAGATATTGAATCGTGTTTTCAGGAACGAATACGAACAGGTGCTATTATAAACTTAAATATTAAAGATCCAACAATTTTTTTAAATAAAGCATATAAAAGTTTTTCAATTCAGATAAAAACTGGAAACTGATATAAAAACATTTTTCTACAGAAAACGAAATTATTCACAATAATACTGCTCTAAAAGAAATTGGTATACTGAAAATGCGCAAAATAAAATTTTTAAAAAATTGGAAGAATTTCAAGAAAGAGATTCTGGTTTTGCGTTATATGAAATTTTACATTTGAAAGTGAATATAAATAATTTTACCCTATAAATGTTGACCTTTCAACTTACACAGAAATACCTCAATTTCTTAAAAATACAAAGGAATTATTAACATTAAAAATAATGATCAATATTGTTTTTATGGTCAATTGTATGTGCTTTATATCCAGTAAGTGATAAAAAAAACAGAAATATAAACAGAACATCTTCTTATCCTCATTTTAGTGAGGTATTAAAGTATGATAACATTGAATTTCCCATATGCATTAAAAATATATTAAAATTTGAAATATTAAATAAATTATCAATTAACATTTTCACTATAAAAAAAATCTCAAATTGTTCCACTGTGTTCAAGTCAACAAAATTATTCTCCAAAAATAAATTTACTAATGATTCCTTGTAACAATAAAATAGATTATTTTAATGATGAAAATAACTATCCAAATATATATCATTTTGCTTTAATTAAAGATCTATCACGTGTATTAAACCAACAAATGAGAAATATAAGTCACAAAAAATGGTTTTGTGAAAGATGTTTAAATCACTTTAAAACTGAAGAAAACCTTCAAAAACATTTAATTTGTTGTAAAACTATAAATAAAACCAAAATAACTTTACCATCTGATGATAAAAATATTTTAAAATTTACAAATTTTAAATTTAAACAAAGAGTTCTTTTTGCAATTTATGCCGATTTAGAAAGTATTTTAGAAAAAATAAATCCAAACACAATTAATTCAAAGTCTACTACTACTACGACTACAATATATGACGACCATAAAGCTTTCAGCATTACATATTATTTTAAATATAATAATTCTTTATCATATTTTAAAATATTTACAGGAAAAGACTACATTGAATGGTTCCTAAAAGAACTAAAAGAGAATATTGCATACCAAGTTGACAAAATTTTAAAAAATATAATTCCAATAAAACCTTTAAACAAAGAAGAATTACATACGTTTTATTCTGTATCTCATTGTTTTATTTGTAAAAAACTATTTGCATTCGATGAAAAAAAAGTTAAAGATCATTGTCAGTTTCGTGGTGCTACTCATTCATCTTGTAATCATCTTGACCTTTTGTTATCTGCGAAACTGACCCCATGACACTTGTATTATTCTACAATCTCCCTCCGGCTACGATAGTTATTTCTTAATTAAAGCACTCAGTCTTAATGTAAAGGGAAAAAAATAATTTTTCCCTTTACAATTATAATTAATAAAGAAAGATTTATTTCTTTTACGAAATATATAGAAAATACAAATATTAATTTTAGATTTCTGGATTCTTATAGATTTATGTCTTCCAGTATTAACAATTTATCCTCTTATTTACCTAATGATAAAAAAATATTCTTAAAAGTTTTTATACATCAAATACCGAGTTTGAATTACTATCACGTAAAGGAGTTTTTTCCATATGGATATTTAGATTGTTGGGAACAATTAAAAGACACAACATTTCCGAAAATAGAATCTTTTTATAGTTCCATTAGTGGTAAAAATAATACACAAGATGAATATTGTTTTGTCTCAAACCGTTTTTGGAATACTTTTAATATCAAAAATTTACAAGAATATGCAGAATTATACCTTAAAACTGACGTTTTCTACTTTTGGCTGATATTTTTGAAAACTTTAGAGATATGTGTCTAACAACGTACGAACTAGATGCATTGTGGACCTATACAGTTCCAGGTTTAACTTATCAAATTGTTTTGTCACAAGGTATCGAATTAGAACTACTACTAACTGACATTGACATGCTTTTATTTATCGAAAGAGGTATTCGAGGAAGTATATCTCAAGGTTCGAATAGATATGGTAAAGCTAATAATAAATATATGGAAACATCTTACGATTCAAAATTAACTCAATCTTATTTAATGTATTTTGATGTTAATAATTCATATGGTGCAGCAATGAGTTTACCATTACCTCAAAAAAAAATTTAAATGGAGTAATCTAAATAATTTTACACCTAATGTTATTTTAAATATTGCTGACGATAGCGCCATTGGATATATATTTGAAGTTGATATAGAATATCCTAGAGAACTTTTTCAATTACATAAAGATTTACCACTTTGTCCGGAACATTTATGTCCACCAAAATCAAAAC
The DNA here is from genome assembly GCA_030620095.1 of Kuschelorhynchus macadamiae. Taxonomy (NCBI): domain Eukaryota; kingdom Metazoa; phylum Arthropoda; class Insecta; order Coleoptera; family Curculionidae; genus Kuschelorhynchus; species Kuschelorhynchus macadamiae. The sequence continues at coordinate 33,754 of JAUTXW010000099.1, forward strand.
TTCCAAAATTGCTAACTACATTTTTTATTAAAAAAAAATGTAATTCATTATCGAAATTTAAAACAAGCTTTACAATTAGGATTAAAAATTATAGAAATAGATAAAGTATTAAAATTTGATCAATCATGTTGGTTAAAAAAAACATATTGATTTAAATACAAATTTACGAAAAGAAAGCAAAAATGATTTTTGATTTTTTTTTTAAGTTATTAAATAAGGCATTCTTTGGAAAAACAATAGAAAACGTACGCAAACATAAAGATATTAAGTTAGTAACAAGATGGATTGGTAGATTTGGAGCAAATTTTTATATTTCACAACCAAATTTTCATAGTTGTACTTGTATTTCTAATGACATTGTTCTTATCGAAATGTCACGATTAGAAGTAAAAATAAATAAAACCAATATTTAGTAGGTTTCAGCATTTTTTTTTTTTGGATCTGTCAAAAAAACGTTTCTTTATGACTTTCATTATAACTATATAAAAACTAAATTTGGATCTAACGCAAAACTTTTGTATACAGATACCGATTCTTTAATATATCTTTTTTTTCTCGTTGACGATATCTATCAACATATTAAAGAAGATATTCATTTATTTGATACTTTAGACTATCCTTATAACAACGTATATACAATATGCCCTCAAACAGTAAAAAAAATTAGGATTAATGAAAGATGAACTAAATGGAACAATTATGTTAGAATTTATAGGTCTTAAATCTAAAACGTATTCCATAAAAGTATATAAAACACAAATGGAATTAGAAAAGATATAAAAAAATGAAAAATCAAGGAATAGATTTAAAAGAAACTGATAATTTTATTCAAAATTATGACATTATAAAAAAGCAAAGGGAATTAATAAAACTGCACTTAAAACTATAACTTTTGATGACTATTATCAACGTATTTTTAATAATACTTGTAATAATGTTAATCAAAAAATGATTGTATCAAAATTACATAAAGTTTATACATTTAATCAGACAAAAGTTGCTCTAAATCCTTACGACGATAAAAGAATCGTCAATTACAAATATACAGATACTTTACCATGGTGATTTCCTTAAAACTAAAATTTACCTAATAAAAAAACAATATTCATGTTTTTAATTTTTCTAATTTATCTATTATCTGTTTCGAATAAAGCACCTAGAACAAAAAGTAAACCACAATATTAAAAGGTTATATTCTAAAAAATTAAATATATCAAAAAATATCATAATAAACAGGATATACAAAAAAATTACTATTTTTTTTATTTTTTTTTTAGAATAAATCAAAAAAGAATGACTACACCAAGAACCAAACTTTTTGATGCACCATCATCATCGTCGTCGTCGTCGTCGTCGTCGTCGTCGTCGTCGTCGTCGTCGTCGTCGTCGTCGTCATCGTTGACAACAGCACCAACAACAATAACAACAACAACAACAACAACAACAGCAGTGCCATCATCATCACAATTGGTTGATTATAGCTGGGATGAAGATGGAACATTCGAAACTTATGATCCTATCCGTTACGTATCCAACCATTTGGTACTGCGACAAAGTCCGATAGGTGCTTCAAAAAGTGTAAAAAGGGAATTTCGTAGATTAGAAGGAATAAAACATCAGTCTCATCATCAACAACAACAACAAAACCAACTATCCAGGCAGGCATTAAATTAATAAATTTGTTGAATACCAATATTTACTTCATATAATAACTAAATTTACTTTTTTTTCAGATTAAATTAAGAAAAAACACACCCAGAGGCTCTAGCTCCTAGACAATTTACCTCTGAAGCGGCTGGAATCGATCTTTTCAGCGTAGAAGACCACACCATTGAACCATCATCAAAAATTGACACAGGCATACAAATTGAAATACCACAAGGATTCTACGCTGAAATCCATTCAAGATCGGGCCAAATATGGAATCGACGTCGGAGCGGGCATCATTGATCAAGAATGTATTTATAGTTTTATTTAATCATTCAAATATCACATCTAAAATTTGTAAATCAGACAAAATTGCACAAATCATCATCAAAAAAAATCTATTAATTGCATCGCATCTAAAATTTGTAAATCAGAAAAAATTGCACAAATCATCATCAAAAAAATCTATTAATTGCACTTTTGTATCGACTAACAGTATTCTTTTTGGGACATTAGGGGGAAATAAAGGTTTCAGATCATCTGATAATATTAAATAAAATATTAAAATATGTTATGTTTTTTTATATTAAAAACCTATACTAATAACACACTATAAGTGCAAATTTTTATAAATCCAAACCGAATTTATATTAAAAAAAGTTTAACTTACAAATCCAGTGACATACCTACTTCAAGATGCAGAAAAACAAGACATTAAAGAAGGATTCTATGAACTTCAATTGCAAAAAGTTAAATATCCAGACATTTATTTAGTTGAAAAGGTGTTAAAACGTAAAAACAATAGAGTATTCGTAAAATGGTTAGGTTTCAGTGATAAGTATAATAGTTGGATAGATAAAAATAATGTAGAGTGACTTAATAAAATAAATATTTTTTTCATATACGTTTTATTTCCATGTTTTCTACAAATAATTTATTGATCTTTAAACAAAAAAAAACAGTATTTATAACCATATAACAACTTGGTGTTTGATAATGCACAATGCCAAGTAGTGCCATATGGATCCTTGTGAAAGTGACATTCGGGAACTTTCTTAAACTTGTTTAGCTTCGGTTCACTCTCCAAATTTTTTCCGCACTTATAAATTTTCTTTGAAAATTCACCTTTTCATCTCCTTTGACGTATATTTTGGGGGCATCATATCTTTTCATCGCATGTTCTAAGATATTTGCTATTTCGTTCAAGTCTACTAAACCAGACTCCCATATTAGACCATGATATGAGTTTTAGAGATAAGATATCGTTTTTAAATCCTGGCCTTTTAACATGCTTTTGTCATATGGTGGTTTGAAAAGAAAATTTGAACAACGTGTTCCATCATACACAGCTAGTTCTTTTGGAATAAATCCAGAGGCACAATTAAATCTCTGGATATCAAGACACAAAATTGAATTTTCTCCTGCCATAGTTCGAATTACGAGACCCACTAAGTAAAACCAACAACACATAAAATAAACCGTAGTAGTTTTTTCTTACATTTTAATTTGCATATTTTTGCACTGTTCTATTTTGACATTAAAATCATAGACCTAATACTATTTACACCAAATACATAATTCGCTAAACAAGGATCACAAAATTTTAATAACTTTACTCTATGTTTTAAGTGTTTATTAATATTTTTTTCAACTGAACAATTACATCTTTGGCATAAAAATTGTATTCATTTATAGATATTAATTATGTGTGCTATACATATTTTTAATCACCTGGTATAAGCTATTATTCGAAACAAATATTATTTATTAAAACATTATTATTGCTCATCTCAATACTACACAAAGATCTCCTTATCTACATCCTCGACCTTTTCTTATCTGCGAACCTGACCTCTAGTCTTACGTCGTCGAAAATTAAAACAAGCTATTCTCGGTATTTTTCCAAAAACTAATATTTTACGTATTTATTCAAACATTGCTCATCTCAATACTACACAAACATCTCCTTATCTACATCCTCGACCTTTTCTTATCTGCGAACCTGACCTCTAGTCTTACGTCGAACATTAACAGAAAAACAATTCTCGGTACTCGACCTTTTCTTATCTGCGAACCTGACCTCTAGTCTTACGTCGAACATCAACAGAAAAACAATTCTCGGAATTCGGCGAGGCGAGGCTCGGCTCATGAAATTATACCAGAGGTGCGGCGTGAAGCCCTACAAACATTCTATTTTTTTTTACCACATGTGTTGTACTGTATAACTGCGTATTATTACTATTATTGCTCGTTTAAAAGATAAACAAGATCATCTAAATTGTTTACTTATTACGACGTACTGCATGGCGGTAGTAGTCTAGAAGTTAAAAATTTGACAAAAAACAAATCTCGGTGTCGACGGTTCGAATCCAGGCGGGCGCGTGGGCTTTTTTTTTTTTATAAGAAACAAATTAGTAATAATTATAGGGGTGCATGTGTGTGAGTGCCAAAAAGACACTTCAAATATAAAAGGCCTTTTTGAACCCGTACACTAATAAGGCCCTTCTGGTCAACAGCCTCTGGTCATTGTCGACCACTTCTTCTTCGGCCATTTTCAGGAATTTTTCAGGATTGTGTCACTTCGTCGCCGAAGAAGTTGGACACACCCAATCTTTGGACAGACAGGCCATCCTCGGTCACAGTACCCCGCCTTGTATACTACTGACACGCCCTTCGACTATGTTAATATAGTATAGGTATATTCTATAATTATTTTAATTCTCTGATAGGAAAAACTATTGTAATCGGCAAAAAAATCACCTCACAGTCTTTTTTGTATCATGTTGCTTCTAAAGATTCTCACATGACCCCCGACGAAACAAACGTTCTATTATTCTGAACCGGATTGGTCAATACGTCAAAATGACCCAAAATAAGTGAATAAGGTATCTTCCATTAGACATGTCTCCTGGAAAAGGAAATCTTTCTGTTTACTTAGTGATTAAAAGAAAATTCCAAACTTAAACGGCCATTTTTTTACAAACTCACATTGCCGCACCATAGTTAGGTCAACTAAAGCTCCTAGTTTCGCAATGTCCAAGATAAAGTAAATAAAAAATTAATGTTCTTCTAATGTCACCGCACCTTTAGAACGCTGCTTCTTGAAGTAAGGCAACATATAATTAGAAGATCTGAGCCATATCAACAAATACACAATAATACATTAAAACACATGCAGTAGTGACGTTAAAAAAATATTTTTCAGAAAATTAATTTCTTTAATGTTAAAATTTATAGTAGTTCCACGACCCGCTATTGGTTTTTAAGCCACGTCAGTCACGTGACCCTGTAACAATGTTTACTGTAGACTTTTATACTTTTTTACTATAAGGATCCCTTGTCAATGAATGTGGGATGGTCTAATTCAACAGTGGGATGGTCTAATACGTGTAGTTGTCAATCGGGTTTGCCATAGCTAACTAAAACTCTTGTTACTGGTGAAATCTGATCTGAGACTTTGGGTATTTTAGTTTGTATTTTACTATTTTGCAATAGAAGTAATTTCTTTATACTGCTTAGAAACTAATGCTGGAAATACATTACTATTCTTTGTATGAAAATTTTATTGCATCATGTTTAAACATATTCACCGTAATATAAATTGGTATAAACATTGGTGTTCCTGGCTAGGCTTGGCATCGTCGTACGATCGACCTTATGCTGTGAGCTAATCTTGGCAGTGGCTAAATATGTAAATAATGAACTCTATTTTTATTCTTCCTCTAAGTACGGAACCCTTCGTTTCATTTTATATGAAGCAAAATGCTTCTTTGGATTTTATATTGTAAATCTTAAAGTTATGTACAACAAACTGGAGATCCATAGTATATACCTTATTTTTTTCGTTAACTTTATCTTTGGCTTTTTCTTCACGCGCCTTTTTTTTTGATGATGTATAATAGGCATCCTCTTCTAAATTTCCTGTATTTCTTGAAAAGCAAATATTACACTCGTTCTTTTTAAGGGTGAATAAAGCTAGATTCAGGTCATCAAAAAATTTATGAGAAAAGGGTTTTCGAAACAGCTTCTGTATTATTTTCGACACACCAATTATTGGAATATTCGCCGTATAGATGCATTTTTGTACGGCAAATTGGTTCCATGTATAACTTTTGAGTCGTGGCGCCACAGTAGTGCCACTCCATTTTGGCAAAGTAGTTAAGACATTTGCGAGACACGCTTTTTTTTCCTTCAAACGCTTTCTTTCTAACCGTCTGGTCATTATTGGTTTCTAATTCTTTATATTCGGTCTCCGTGTTATTCTTAGTATTAGGGCAAGCCCGGCATAATTCCTCTTTTTTCCAATTGACGGCAGTCTATTCTCGCAGCCTAAAGGTGTTTAAGAACATTTTTTTACATGCCCTTTGTTTAAAATCGTCTTTTTTTAAATAATAAATACACGAATTATTCCTTCTTGATTCTTGATAATTTTTCCTATCTCTGTGTCGTTTAGTTTCATAACAGCTCATAAGCATGCTAACATAATTTTTTTGCACTTTTATCTAACTCCCAAAATCGTTTAAATATTGTATGTCTAGCTTCTTCTGAAAAAGTACAAAATAACGATGGCTTGGATTTAGTATTTATTGTCACTTACAAACGTTCTTTAATTTTTCTTTCAGGTTTAAGGATTTTGTACTTCCATTTATTATTCAATTTCTTCTTTCCGAAATACTTAAGACCATTTTGTCGTTTTATTTTATTAGAATTTTGAAACCATTCATTTTAATCTACATGTCTGGTTCGTTTTCTTTTCCTGATTTTTTGGTCACTTTTTTCAATACTTAAATGAGATGCTAACTTCTCTCATGAACTATTTGGTCTTTATGTAAGGATAGTTGACTTAGAAGCGAAACTTTCCACATTTGGCTGATTTTCGAGTTCTGGTTTATCTGAATTTGACGAAACTGATAACGTTTTTAACGACTCTTCTAAAAAATAATCAGGATCTTCTCTTTTTTCCGCTACAGGCTACAGAATTTGGAGCTTCAAAAATAATGTTTTCTTTTAAGGTCATTTCAAGGAATCTTTTTGAGCGTGACATCTGAAAAAACACACATATGTACAAGATAGGAATGTGTAAGCCATTTTACCCTAAATTAAAAAGTTTTGGAATTTAAAAACCCTCAAAAAATAAAAAAATTAATAATCAAATTTTTTGAAAATTTAAAAAGACGTCATTTTGAAACAATAGATGTCAGTTATTTGAAACTTTAGAAATATATTATTCATCGTAAGACCTTTCCAACAATAGTAAACTCGACCTACTTTCCATTTAATATTTTATGAGTGGTGTCAGGTATGATGGTGATTAATAAATGGGTTCCTGGAAGACAAAATCGGGTTTAGAGCGTCTAAAAAAAATGTATGATGCCTCTGGTTTGTTTTCGTTGCAAAACCCTCTATATATTTGGGGTATAACCGAGAAGTAATTAAACATGCAAGACCCCGTATAAAATCTAAAATATTTTAAAACTATCTTCTACGATATAAAACATAAGCATAGTGTTAAACATATTGATAATGTAAAAACTAGTTTATCGAATAATATTTATTGGGGTGGTAATTTGATTATTGTAAACAAAAAACAATGTCAATCATTTGAAACTTTAGAAATAAATTAAGCATTGGAAGGCCTTTCCAACGATATATAACTCAACCCACTCTCCCTTTAATATTTCAGGAGTGATGTCAGGTATGATGGTGACCTTGTAATTAATAAAATCGAAAGGTCTCAGAGTTTTCAAAAAATAATTAATGATGCCTCTGTTTTGTTTTTGTTGCACAACTCTGTATATATTTGGGTATAACCGAGAAGTAATTAAACATGCAAGACCCTGTATAAGTACTAAAATGTTTTAAAACTATCTTCTACTATATAAGCTAAGGATAGTGTTAAACATGTTAATAATGTAAAAACTAATTTAGATGGCCTTAAGTTACCTCTCTATGTAATTCAAAAAGCACTATTTACCTTTAAAAACGATTTTGCACTACGTCAAATTAAAACACTTGGTAGCTTTAATTTAAAACTTACTGAAATCAGAGTGGACGGAAAACTGTTAAAATATAAAACAATGGAGTTACGAAATTTTCACTTCTAAGCGTGACGGTTAAGGAGATACGACGATTTCTTTTTACTAAATTACAGAAAACTCCTTTATAAGTCAATTTTTAAATTAACGCAGAACGTAGATTACATTCCTAAAAAAAACAGTTAGCGCAAAAACCTCAAAAAGTCGTAAAAATAGAGTTACGTATGAGGTCGACGGTATGCAAACATATTTTAGTTATGTATGCCTGCAGCTTGATTATGACATTCACTAATAGGGATTTGACTTCGTTATAATCAGTTTTGCCTTTGAATATTGGGGTAAAAATATTTATGCATCGATGACAACAATACATTCAGGAGATAATTCTTATAACTTGGTATTTTAAATTTAAAAATTAAAATTAGTTATTTATTATCCTCGAAAACCAAATCGACAATAAAAATTAAAACAGGCTTATTGAGGTGCTCAAATAAAAGTAGAAAGTCTTCTTTGGACAAATGCGAGAGACGAATTAGAAAGAAAAAAACACGGTACGATGAAGAAAATTCGTTATTCTGGTAAATAACGTAACTTACTTCGATCAGACATGCAAATCATTTTTCTTAAATCTTCTCGTTTCTATTACGGCATAATAAAATTCAGTGTACGGTATAAAATAAATTTTATCTAGAAATATAATATAAAAGATGTGTCATTTTTAAAAAAATCATTGGTTTTGTACCTATCATTCTGTCACACCCTGTGTTTGGGCCTTGGGCTTTTCCAAGTTCCAACTGAATACAAAAACTACCCGTTTTTGTTAACAACTTTATTAAGCACTATATACACGTTTGGTTTAATGGAGAACTGAAACAGCTTCGTAAATATTACCGGCAAGGCGGCCAAAAGATAAGGTTTAAATTTGAAACGACAAGGTCGCGTTTTTTCAGTGGAGTTAGTTGTCTGAACTGAAGTTAGTTTTAACTGAAATGAACTGCTATTATTTTCCGCTAGAGGGACTTATATATCTTATCGTTTCGCCGTCTTTACAGGAACGAACATGGCTTAGGAAATTATACCTTTAAAAACTAGTACAAGGTACAAACATACCGCCCCCTTTGAAAGGGTTGACTTTCAAAAGTTATTCACACAAAATATTACAAATAAATCAATTATAAATAGTCAAAGTAACATAATAAAAGTAGCATTAAAAGTTATAATGTAAAACAATCTTACATGTCTAATATAAAATAAAAATAAAATTAAAACTTTTATTCTGTTGGTAATACGCATATTTTGGACACTGGGCGTTTCACTAGTCCATTGTTAGTTTTAATATTCACCACTCGCACTATATTGTCACTTCCCAGGAACACATTTTCAATCCTACCTAACTTCCAAAATAACGGCGCACTATTTTCATCCTTTATTATAACTAGAGTTCCTATCTTTACATTCTGAGAATTTTTATTCCATTTAAAACGCTCTTGCAAAGTATTTACATAGTCAGTAGACCAGCGCTGCCAAAAATGCTGTACCTGTTGTTGGAGACGCTTGTAAAGAGAGGCGATTTTCAGGTACATGCGTTACATCACTTTGTGGCAGAGAAGTTAAAGAATCTAGGAAATGGGAAGGAGTTAAAACGCAATTATCGTTGGGATCATTCGACAAAGGAAACAAGGGCCTTGAGTTAAGAACCGCCTCAATCTGAATGAAAATTGTAGAGAGTGACTCATAGGTCAAATGAGCATTGCCAATGATTCTTTTTAGATGAAATTTTGCGGACTTAACGCACGCCTCCCACAAACCTCCAAAGTTCGACCCGTAAGGGGGGGAGAAATGCCAGGATATATTGTTGATAGATACAAATTCTAAAAATTTAGAATCATTTTTAATTTGTTTTATAGTTTGTCTCAATTCATTTTGAGCACCTGTGAAATTGGTGCCATTGTCCGAATAGATTTCGGCGCAAATACCTCTTCTTGATATAAATCTTTTTAGACAATTTAAAAAACAATCAGTTGATAAATCACCAGCTAACTCTAAATGAGTAGCCTTAGTAGTGAAGCAAACAAATATACAAAGATAACACTTCACTAAAGTTCTATTCTTTGCCTTGCCATCCTTTACCATGAACGGTCCGGCAAAATCAACACCTGTGACATAAAAAGGGCGTTGAGGTGTGACTCGTGTTTTGGGTAAATCACCCATTTTATAAGATATTAAGTAGTAACAGGGTTAACCTTAAAGCATGTTACACATGATCGCAAAATCTTTTGTATAATATTACGACCATTAATAGGCCAAAAGTTAGTGCGCACTGCGGAAAGCGTAGCCATTGTACCAGCATGTAAATCTCTTTTATGTTCATACCAAATAATTAATTTTAATAAATGACATTTACTTGGAAGAAGAATAGGGTGTTTGCGATTGAAGCAGAAGTCCGAGAATTTAAGGCGTCCGCCTACACGAATTATGTTGTCTTTATCCAGGAATGGATTTAGACGCAAGATACTACTTTTCGATGATAAAGGTTTTTGCTCCTTTAACAGTTTAATTTCGTCCGGAAAATAATGAGATTGAACAATCTTGCATAAGATATGTGTTGCTCGGTTTAATTCAGTTTTTGAGAGTGGGCCGATAAAACGCATTGAATGCGGACGGGAATTATTTAAAAATCGTAAACAATAAGCCGTTATATGTTGAAGCTTAGTAAAAGAGGAATATTTTTCTATAAAAGTAATGTCTTTTTCATGAGTAACTAGAGTCAGCTTTAACGGTTTTGTTTCTGGAGGATCCGGTAACTCCGTAAGATCTTGAGGCCAGAACTCCTTTCCTTTTAATAAAAATGAAGAACCAAACCACCAAAGATCGCACGACTTAAGTTTTTCGGGGTCTAACCCTCTAGAAATAACGTCAGCGGGGTTATTTTCAGAATTTATATGATGCCACTGATCGACCTTGGTAAGTTGTTGGATTTCAGATATCCTGTTAGCGACAAAAGTATTGAGTTGATTAGGTTGACACAAAAGCCATGAAAGAACTATCGACGAATCTGTCCAGTAGAAAAAATTGTTAATATTCAATTGAAGAGAGGATAACAGTCGATGGATTACTATTGAGAGCAATTGAGCAGCACAGAGCTCCAATCGAGGTAATGATATTATTTTCAAAGGTGCTACCCGCGACTTAGCGCATATAAGAGCAACATGTTTATCACCTGAAGAATTAGACGAGACAAGATAGCAACAAGCGCCGTAAGCCCCTTGCGAAGCATCGCTAAATCCGTGAAGTTCTATATTTATGGGGTTCGAGCAAAGAATTAATCGGGGAATTTTTATAGTGTTGAGAATTGGAATCTGATTATAAAATACTAACCAACTATTGTGTAAATCCATTGGTACACTTTCATCCCATTCTAAACCTAATTGCCATAATACTTGTAAGACAAGCTTGGCCTTAATAATACATGGACCTATTAAACCCAACGGGTCGAAGATTTGAGCAGTGATGGCAAGAATAGACCGTTTAGTGACACGATTCATTTGAGATATATTTACACAATATTGAAAAACATCATTTTTTGAGTCCCATGTTAAACCAAGGGTTTTTGTGGTTTTGTCATCAGAAATAATCTTTTGTGTTGAAAAATGTACATTTTGAGAAATCTCACTCAGTAGATCATCATGATTTGCGACCCATTTTCGCAAATTGAACCCAGCAATTTGAAGTACTGCACTGAGTTCTTTAATAAGGATTTTACCTTCTTCTAATGAAGAACTGCCCGACAAAAGATCGTCCACATAAAAGAAGATAATATAATTTCACATGCCTTAGGAAACTTTTCCTTATTCAACAAAGCAACCTGCTGTAAACACCGTATTGCTAGAAAAGATGCGCTGGAAGTCCCATAGGTGACTGTATTTAATTCATACTGATCAATTTGTTGCGATGCGTCATAACGCCAGAGAATTTTTTGAAATTTGCGATAATTTTTATTCACTAATACACAACGATACATTTTCTCAACATCAGCTGTATAAGCGTATTCATGAATTCTAAAGTTAATTATAATATAAATTAAATCATCTTGCAACTTAGGACCTATTTTAAGAGTATCATTTAATGATAGATGGCTCGTTGTTTTTGCCGAACCGTCAAAGACGACTCGCAATTTTGTCGTGGAACTCGATTCCTTGAATACACCGTGATGTGGTAAATAAAATTCTTTATAATTTGAATCAATAGAAATGTTATGGCTTGGTGACTGAATTTTAGTCATGTGACCTAATTTTTCGTATTCAGCCATAAAAGCATTATATTGAGATTTTAGAATAGGGTTACTGTTTAGCCTTTTCTCAGTAGCATAAAATCTTTTTAATGCAGTATCAAATGAGTTGCCTAGGTTTACAATATTGTCTTTAAAAGGTAAACTTACAATAAATTTACCGGAGTAGTCACGAGTTGAAGTTTTAATAAAATGTTCTTCACATTCATTTTCTTCGATCGAGTTTATTGACCTTAAATGACACTCTTCGACTTCCCAAAATTTTTGATTATTGATTATGAAGTTGCGTGTTGTCAATCGACAAATTACAAATAGAGGAGCTTAAATAATTTAAAGGGATTGGACCTGAGACTATCCATCCCAGCTTTGTTTTTTGCAAAATTGTACTTCTATTTGGCAAAACAATTTGTCCTATACAAATGAGGTCCCAAAAGTGGGATGCTCCTAACAACATGTCAATTGGACCAGGTTTATTAAAATTATTATCAGCTAGAGTAATGTGGGGAATTTCTAGTTGACTTAAATCAAAACTGACCTCTGGCAACTGTTTTGTAATTTTTTCAGTAACTAAACAAGAAATATTGTTTAGAGAAAAATTATTATAAGCTGATTTTATGTTTAAAGAAACACAATTGAATATTTTTGTAAGGCCATTTCCAAAACCTTCTACAGAATGGCAAATGTTTGATGTCGGCAGCTTTAATTTGCTTAAAAACTGTTTTGTTATAAAGTTTGATTGTGAGCAATTATCAAGTAACACTCGACAAGAATGAGGTTTACCGTAAATATCAAACACAAGTATGTTTGCTGTGGATAAGATTACATATGAAATTTTAACTTGGGAATCAGTAACAGAAAGCGACTGAGAAACATCATTAAGGTTTTCAGAATTATTTTGTTGGTTATTTTCAGCAAATGGCTGCATTTGATTGCCTCTAATAGTTGTGTTAGAATTAGCAGACAATTCCCCATGTAACGGTAGCGGGTTATTAGAAAATAAATGTAATAAGGAATTATGACGCTGTGAGCATGTCTTACAGGAAAATTTATTTTTACAATCTTTAGTGACATGTCCTAATCGAAGACAGTTTGTGCACGCATGAATTTTGTTAAGTCGATCTTGAGGATTTAATTTTAAAAAATCAGGAAACTTATAAATTTGATGCTGCCCTTTGCATAAAATGCAATCAGCATCACGACTTAACATTGTGTTAGAAACATTATTAAATTTGTTTGAGAATTGACCAGTCTTATAACTAGACTGACCGGACTTTGGATTAACAAGTATCGGTTTACCCGAAGCTAGATTTTCTAAGACTTGACACCTCCTATTTAAAAACATAATGAAATTGTCCATAGAAGGAGTATCAGTAGGTAAAGTTAATGAGAAATCTTCCCATTCCCTCCTGGTAACAGGGTCAAGCTTAGTGGTTATATGGAAAATCATTATAGTGTCCCAGGAATGAGTGGGTAGTCCTAGGGACTCGAGAGATCTCAAATGTTGCATGCATCTGTCTATTAAGTTACGGAGCAACAAATGAGATTCCTTTTGCATGTTTTGGAGCTCAAAAATAGCCTTCATATGAGTTTGTATAATAACTCTTTTATTTTCATAGCGTTCGCACAAAAGTTGCCAAGCTTTATCATAGTTTGTTTCAGAAACTTCAAGAGCATTAAGTACATTTACCGAATCTCCTTTGAGACAAGATTTTAAATACCAAAACCTTTCAATGTTACTAAGAGATTCATTGTTATGTATTAAAGATCTATAGGTGTCTGCAAACTGCAACCATTTGTCATAACAACCATAAAATTCAGGTAGTTTTATTTTAGGTAAATTTGTATTTTTGTTTGCTGCACTACTGGGTTGTGAAACTATAATATTTTGAGGTGGCATATTTTGCTGTGAAACTTTTATAAAATACTTATCAATAATACCTTTGGCAGTTCCAGCAGAGTCAAAAAATTCATTCTCGAAATCTATGCGTACCTGATGATGAGTGTTTTCTCTGTCCAATGACTCCAAATCAGTCTGAATCTTGCCGAACTCAACCCATAACAACTGAGCTTTCTCTAACCGAGCCTGTAATTGACATATGAGATTCGTGTCTGAGAAATTTTCTACATATAATGTAAAACGCGAAAGGCCTTCAATAATTTGCTTACGAGTTTGTTTAAGGATTTCGATCCTTTCTTTGAGTTTTTGTTCCTCAGACATGTTTCGCTTTCCAAAGTAAATACAATTGAAAGTCAAAAAAAAAAAAAAAATTTATAAAAGAACTATGTAAATGCAATAGTAACAACAAAATGTACTGTTGTTATTTATTGAAAAACCTGTAAGAAAGTTAAATGATTAACTTAAACATTTGTGGTGTAAACGCAACCAACGTTAATTCTAATGACGCGGTAAAAGAAACTAACGCGACTGGCGGCAAATCTTAAAATTAAGAACAAGGCACCACAACAGACAGCATTTAGGCAACACGGTTTACATAGAAAACTAAATAAATGAAATGGGAAATGCGAACAGATATAAATAAGATAAAGACAGATAGTAAAACAGTCAAAGACCAACAGTTTCTTATTACGTTAAATGCTACGTCCTAAACAACGTCATAGACAAGTTAAGGCGCCAAGCAGTTGTTAGTTCAATGTTTTTCTCTCACTTCCTCCTAACGTATACCATGAAAGTTGAAAAAGGATACCATCTACTTACGGTTTTTGGAAACCCAAAGGGCTGATTTAATTTTTATTTTGCAAAGCAAATATCTCAATTACTTGATTCGAAGGACCTGTATGATGATTCCATGTGTGGATGTATTTGTTTCCATAATCTGATTTTCTTTCTTGTATAGTATCCGACTCGATGCGGCCAATATTTGGGCCTTGGGCTTTCCCAAGTTCCAACTGAATACAAAAACTACCCGTTTTTGTTAACAACTTTATTAAGCACTATATACACGTTTGGTTTAATGGAGAACTGAAACAGCTTCGTAAATATTACCGGCAAGGCGGCCAAAAGATAAGGTTTAAATTTGAAACGACAAGGTCGCGTTTTTTCAGTGGAGTTAGTTGTCTGAACTGAAGTTAGTTTTAACTGAAATGAACTGCTATTATTTTCCGCTAGAGGGACTTATATATCTTATCGTTTCGCCGTCTTTACAGGAACGAACATGGCTTAGGAAATTATACCTTTAAAAACTAGTACAAGGTACAAACACCCTGTATATTAGAAATTATTCTACATACAGCTTATGATACCCACAACTTCCATATAAAACATTTTTATAACTCCTATTGTTTCATATTTATAGCAATACTATACCTATTTCATTTAACGTTCTTTTTTAATTAGTAATTACATTTTCTCATTATTTCTTTAAAAGCTTAGGCTCAGATTCAGTTGACTCATGTTAAAGTACTAGAGTCAACGACCGACCCCCCTTTGTGGCCTTTGTTTTGACGGCAAAGCCCACGGTGCTTTGCTTACTCCTACAATTTAATATATAGATTTGTTTGACCGATTCATAAATATAAAAACTTACCTTAAACATCAATTATTACCAAAGTACATCCACGTAAAAATAATGTCTGAATCTAATTTTTAAAGCTTACATACTTTAGACAGCAAAACTATAACTTAACTATTCAATAGTTGAATTATAGTGTAGTTTTATTACTACAACATGAAAATAATTATATACATTTTCACCAAAAAAATTAGATATATTGAAGGTTGATTTCTTTTTGCTGATCAACAGATTACAAAAAAGCAGGCGATTTTTAATTTTTTTATATATATTTATTATTATTATATTTATAGATTTACGAGATAAACATTACTTTATATAGAAAGTAGAACTCGTGGATTTTGTTATTGATGCATTTTTCAAATTTCCTTCAATATCAAAATCAGGCACTTCTATGTCAAAACCATCTACATGCTTGATATTTCACTTATTGTCTTTGAGGTTAGTATAGAACCGCACAGTATCAGATGGAATTAGGTGTATTATTTCATTAGGATTCTGTAAATTTGGTAGGGCTATTGGTTTGCCTTGTGGCAATAATGGTACTGAAGCTTCAAAAACGTGTTTCAGTAGCCGAACCGTCTTTTAAATGTTGGATGGACCGGATTTGTAAATGTATTTTGCTTTATAAAAAGGTCAAAAGCTGATTTTTATTTAATTTAAAACTTCTTTTCTCCTTCTCTTCTGTTACCTTTCTCGTGACTATATTTTTTTTATTTCTTCAACGCTGAAAAAATTATTAGGTTCCATTTTTGTAGCGATAAACAGCTTCTCCTACATTTATGCAAAAGACATCAGCAGTTAAGCTGCGACGTTAAAAAGTTCATAGAGATATTTTCAATTTTCGGAATTGTGGGCCGGACAAATTTAAGTAAGAGGACTATTTTTACAATCCCATTTTCCTAAGTAAGCACGTCCCCACTTCTTGGGAGCCGCGTCCAGCCATTCATTCATACCATATGTAACAGTATCCTTGATCCTTCTTACCACTATGAACCCCAGTATTTTATACCCAAAGCTGGCGTTTACATAATACTATCTTCTTTGGTATGCGAGGTAAAGGTAAGGTTTTTTTTCCTAAATCAAATGTTAAACATTCCAGTTCACGATTTTCTTTAGCTCTTTCAAAATGCTGCCTGCGAAAATTTTGAGTTTCTTTGGATTCCTATAGATGTGTGTTATGCTTATTTTTGAGTTCTTCCCTTGTATCTTTATTTTTCTTATTGTCGATAGTATTTTAAGTTTATCATATGTGTTGCAAGCGTCCCTCTAGGTTGGTTTAGTTCATAAATTAAGAATTCTTTTGTAAGTGGCAATGCTAACCTGGACAATTTCTTCAGTGCAATACAAGCTAAACATTTTTTGTATAGTCATACCTGTGGCAGAAAGTTAGATTCAGTAGTATTTCGACAGTAAGACGAAATATACCGTGGTATTCTATTGATCTGGTCTACTACTTTTTGTACACTTGCAACCTTCTTTTTATCCCGCAATTCCTCTCTGATCATTTAAAGCAGACCGGCCACATAACTTTTTTAAAGCAGCGTTAACTCTAAACGTTGTTATTTCCAAAGTTTTAATGAAAGTATTGCGACAAAAAAATTCTTTGCCGAGCTTGTGTTTTCTTAAAAAAGTTCTTTTAGTGGCATTTCAACAATATAATCTTTGCTTTGGGCATTCCGTTATTGCTGCCGCAGTAAAGTTTGTTTGAGCATTGTACGAGTCCAATGACCAAAACCGGGACAACTGTTCCTTTTTTTTTTTCGATCATACTTTTTTGAGTATTTTTGTGAACGTCCGCAAAGATAATGGTTGAACGGTTTTGATATCATTTTTCTGTACTTCTAGTTGAAACATGCTTTATTACTACCTTTAATCAGCAATTATGTGACGTGGTAGAATAACATCATTGCTATTCATTTTATATGACGGATCTGCAATAGAGCCGTCACTGTCTTCTGTGTTCGAAGGATTCATACCATCATTAAAAATTGTGTGATATAAACAGTAAGTGTGCCAAGAGAGAGTCAAATAGTGCTGTTTGTAGTAAGTTGGTACAATGTGTATTGTTGGCATGATTATCTAATCTTTGTGGAAAAAATTTAAAATTTATAACAACTGTAAACAACATGCAGTTAATTGAAGACTGCTGACAAATGTGAAGTTTTTATAGATCCAGACCCGACAATAATAAGTATAGGTTCAATAGTAAAATTAATAACTGCAGTTTGTTGTACATGAATTTTGATAGTACATGTGCAAAATTTGTCCAGATACATGCATTGGTATTGGATCTTAAACCAAATATTGTTTGTATTTCAGAGACTCACTTGACAGAGGACATAGAGGATTCCGAAGTCATTACCGGGGGATATGAGTGTGTAAGTGTTGATAGTTTAGCCAGACACACAAGTAACAAGACCCTCCAGTCAAGGGGGAACCATAATTGATTTAGTATTTACAAACAAAATAAGTATAAAATCTTAAGTATTACTTATATCTCGGATTAGTGACCATTACATAACTTCAACTGAGACTGAAACATTTAGAACAGTGAAATCTGAACTTTTTCTTCTTGAAAGTCGGAGTAACAACATTGGTTATAACTTGATTAACAGTGAATTGTTAGGCGTTGATTGGATCTATCAAGAGGACGAAATTGATGTTAAATGTGATTTTCTTATTAATACAATGCCTGATAAATTAAGTGAATTTGCACCTTTAAGGTAAGTTAAAATAAGACCACGTTTTAAACCATGGTGGAATTAAACAATTCAGAGGCTGTAATAATGAGAGATCAGTGTTATAAACAATAAAGGAAAATAAATACCATTTAGAGCCATACTGACTATAAACAGAAAATAAATGCTGTGGTTAAAGTTATTAGAGAGGAGAAAAAAATATATTTTGCACAAAAGGTGGATGACTGTAAAACCGATAGCAAAACAATGTGAGCAACATTAAAACATATTTTGCCTCAAAATAAAAAAACGGAAAAAATTAGTGAAATATATTTTGATGCAGAAGTTGTCTCTTTTGATATTGAATTGCCTAATAGATTAAACGGGTTTTATGTACCTAGTATAGAAAAAATAATTGAATAAACAAAAAAAAGCAATTCAACTAATACACTATCAATACTTAACGATGATCAACACACACCGCTGACATGTAACGAAGGACAACATATACAATCGACTTTTTTATCTTTCAAACTTATAGAATCTTACGAGTTACAAACAGTACATTCCAATTAAGAAGCCCTTAATTCATTTAATCAATTTTTCTTTATAAGGAGGGATTTTTCCCAATAGATTAAAAATTTCTACCATAATACCAATTCAAAAAAAAAAGATAAATGAATAGACGCTTCAAATTTTAGACCATTAAATACTTTACCTACTATAGCAAAAATTATGGAGAAAGTTGTTTATGCTCAACTCTTAAATTATGTAGATCATAACAAACTTATTACTAAAAGGCAGTTGGGATTCAGGAGAAACCATAGGTATGATACAGCTATCCAGTGTGTCTTGGACGACTGAAAAAATTGGCTATATTGGATTCGATACTTTTGTGTAAACTTGAAAAAAAAATTGGAATAGAGGTAAATGTCTTAAAATGGTTTGAGAGTTATTTGCGAGGTCGACTCTAGCGCGTTAAAGTGAACGGGTCAATTTCAAATGAACGGGTGGTTGAGAATCGAGTTCCACAAGGTAATGTCTTGGGGCCACTCCTCTTTTCATTGTATGTCAATCACATTGTCAACGTGGTGAATAATGTCTGATATTCATTTGTTTGCAGATAATAAACTTCTATCCAGTAGCTTAAAAGATCTGAATTTACTTGTTAACCTTATCAATAAAGCCTTAGACCAATGTTTAAATGTCTGTCAACCTATTAAAAGTAAATACCTGCAAAGTTTATGCTTATTGCCAATGACAGAGTAAAACATGAGTTTAACACAAGCAATTTTTCATTAATTATTGTACAGGCTACAATTGAACAAGTTTAAAAAAATCAAATATTTAGGAGTCATCGTTGATGATAAATTATTGTTTAGGGAGCACTGCAATTTTATTATTTCCAGCGCCATGCTGTTAACTATCTGGCTCGTACTACTTGTCTCTCTTTGTGGCCAAAGTTGATAGTTTTTAATGCAATATTTCTACCACATTTTAACTATTGCTGCACTATAATGTACCTGTTTGAACAAAATGAGATAGCAAAAATCAAGCAATGCGGTTATTATTGTCTTGCAATAGGTACACTCCAATAAAATCAATGTTACAAGTATTGCAATGGTTGCCAGTTACTCAGTACATTAAACCTAATGTACTTGTTTTTATTTTTGAGATTAGAATGGGTCAGGCACCTTCATATTTAACTAAGAAGTTAACTTATAACCATGAAATTCACAGTTATAATACCCGTCAACAAACAATTTTTTTATAACTCCTAAAAATAAAAAAATAGGAGTAAATTCAGTTTTTCACAAGGGGTTTGGATGATTTTAATGAACTTCCAGCACCTATGAAGTCAATTTCAACATTGGCATCATTTAAAAGAAACTTGAAGTGGATCTAATAGAAATAAAGAATATAAATTTTGGCAGGGTACGGTATTTAGGATTAAAAAAATTGGAAAAGTGATGTTTTTTGAACAGATTTTGAATGAACAACACATCATTAATTTTGAATGATCTTATTCTCTAAGTTTTGGTTTGGTGTCAAAACGTTTCGGTCATTTAATGGACTTTATCAGTTATCTAAAGCAAAATAAAGTGACAAAAACATACGTAAACAACTCTATAGACTGTTTGATACATTAATAGACAGTACCGTTCCAAATGTATAGTAATGTATGTGTGCTTTGTTATTCCTATTTGTGAATTTTAAATATAAATGTTATAATGTTTATGGATTGTCTTAAATAGATCAAACGGAAAAGTTTACTTTTGTATGTTATGTTATCCGTACAGGAACATAAAATAAATTAAAAAAAAAACATTATGGATAACACCAAACTTCCAGGGCAGTCACTTTATTTTGTTTTAGATAACTGATGAAGATTATAAAATGGTTCAAACGTCAAATAATATATATATATATATATATATATATATATATATATATATATATATATATATATATATATATATATATATATTTATATATATTTATATATATATATATATATATATATATACATATTTATATGTATATGTATATATATATATATATATATATATATATATATATATATATATATATATATATATATATATATATATATATATATATATATATATATATATATATATATATATATATATATATATATATATATATATATATATATATATATATATATATATATATATATATATATATATATATATATATATATATATATATATATATATATATATATATATATATATATATATATATATATATATATATATATATATATATATATATATATATATATATATATATATATATATATATATATATATATATATATATATATATATATATATATATATATATATATATATATATATATATATATATATATATATATATATATATATATATATATATATATATATATATATATATATATATATATATATATATATATATATATATATATATATATATATATATATATATATATACAGGTGGCTAGATGCTGCTATGTGGTAATACAGTATCAAGTTCGACGAAGATTTCGGATGTTCTCTTGGTATCCACAAATGTCGGTTTTGCTCCTGTTGGTGTCTCTGGTGTGAATTCGACAATAACATTTTTTTTTCATTCTTATTTTTTTTAGTATACAATTCTTTATTTGATGCATGTTTTTATCTTGCAAAACCGTTTGGTTTTATCTGATATTTTTTGTATCGAGATAATGTATAAGGTCAAAGAAATAAAATAGTTGAAAGGAAAAAGGCAATTAAAACAAAATTTGTATGTGTTCAATGGGATAAAAAACGCAAGACAAAAAATATTATTGTATTTTCAATTATTTATTATTTTATTTTTCCTGTTATAACCTAAGTATATAGCTAATATAAAAGATATAAATAAACTAACACGAAATTTAATGTCTAGCATAGCCTGCAGTATATATATTTGATTAATCGATAATTTAATGGTAACATTTTATTCGAACACCCTGTAGAGTGTACCAGTAACAAAAATATATTTTTGCTTTAAGACAAAAATTTAGTACTACGCATTTCAAAAATGATGCTTTTTAATCCTTAATTAATAAAGACGGGTGGTGGAATTAGAACGATCCATATCCATATTAGTTTTAAAAAATAATAAAACTGCAATTCGTGTATTACTAAGGGTATTGTATGTAATTATTATAGTTCAAATATGTCTGCATTTGTTTTCATTATGTTCTTATACCGTATTAAGCCTGTTTTATTAAAAATCGGACATTATACAAAATTTCTGTATTTATGACCTCATTTAGTATGGATAGAGGACCACGGTGCACTGTGGAGAAGGAAATAGTACGAGAAACTATTCAACCTGAGTCGCCACCATCTCCAAACAGGATAAGATTTAAAACGTATGGCATACAAATTGTTGCAACATAAAACTTTTATAAAATAACATTTTATAAAAAACATTAAATTTGTTCATAGAAAATACGTAATGAGCCAAAAATTACTATTTTTTAGGCCCAGGTTAGAAAAATAGTTTTTTTAATCTCAGAAAATGTTTGTAATAAACTATTATATACTTAAAATAAATAGTAATATAAATTAAAATACGGTAGCACTAAAAAAAATTCATTATATATCAAATAACGCAAAATTGATGCTTAAAATGATGACTTCTCGTACCCAAAAGTTAAACATAAATTATTATATCCCTTAAAATATTTATTATGAATTGATTTATAAATTTAAATAAGTATTTGTAATTTATAATAACACAAACAAACCTAAGAAAATTTATTTATTTACGAATAAAAGTAAAATTTTAGTAAAAAAAGAATCGAATATCAAGTAAAAATAACGAATCCTTGGGACCAAATGATCAAAACTAATTCTAAAACAATACTTTAAATGTTTGTTTTTATGTACTAAACGCATTACAAATAAAGTTAATTAGGGACAGTATAAGAAAATACAAGCAAATTGAGGTAAAAATTATGATTTTCAAAGACCAAATGGTAAAAATGTCTTCTTAAACCCATTAAAATGATAATTATAGTCTTCATAGAAATATTTGCAACTAAAGGTACAACACTAAAAAAACGTACATAAGAAAGCAAAAAATTGAGCTTAAAATGAAGATTTCTCGGGTATAAACAATCAAAATGACTTCTGTAGGGTCCAAATGAGAGCTTGAGCAGAGTCTAAGGAGCAAATTAGGACCAATAAGTTTCATAAACAGTTTGGTCGAACAAAATAATTAGACACAAACTGGTAAATTTCCTTTACATGGAACTTCCCTTTGTTAGGAATAGTGAAGTTCAGGACATAGTCGCAGAATATATGTGTTACATATACTGTCTTTTCAAATATTTTTATTGGGCGCACTTTGTTCCATCATATTGGATTTCTACCACTATTTTACCAGTTTCTATGCCATCCTTGACTTCTGGGCATAATTTAAAATAAATTCAATAAGTAGTTTTTACAGTAACAAATACCGCCATTTTTTTGCTATCTTTGATTCATATCAAAATATTACCAGTTCATGCCTATGTAACATTTGGATAATAATTTTTTTTAGTAATGGTTTTTTAACATTTTTCCGCCATATTGAATTTTTACCAGTCACTCGGGAAAGTAGTGTTTAAGCTATGCCGCGAACGGTCAAACAGACAGACAGACCGACAGACGGACCGACGGAATGGATAAAACATACTTTTTGGCATCTAGAGACGCTAAAACGTGAAGATATATAAAACCTGAAAGGGTGGTTTTTTCACAATTACAAATATTTTATTTGGCCGCCATTTTGGTCGGCCATCTTGAATTATACCACAATTTTACTAGTTGATT
This sequence comes from Kuschelorhynchus macadamiae, assembly GCA_030620095.1. NCBI lineage: Eukaryota > Metazoa > Arthropoda > Insecta > Coleoptera > Curculionidae > Kuschelorhynchus > Kuschelorhynchus macadamiae. The sequence continues at coordinate 57,295 of JAUTXW010000099.1, forward strand.
CACAACACAATTAGTTATAGCACACAATTTGAAATCAATCCATTAAGCAGTTTTTATCAGGCTGAATTTTTAAATATTTTATTGAGCTGCCATCTGGTTCCGCCATCTTGGATTCGTAGCAAAATAGTAACATTGATTCTAACTTAATACTTGATGTTTTGTTCCGCCATATTGAATTTTTATCAAAATATTACCAGGTCATCCCCATATCACCCTTAATTTTTAGCCAAAATTTGAAGTCAATCGGGTAAGCAGCTTTTTAGCTATGCCGCGAACAGACAGACAGACCGAGAATTGAGAGATAATGTTTTTCAGCATCTAGGGACTTTGAGATGTGAAGATCCAAAAAAACTCGGAGGGTGATTTTTGCTAGATTACAATACTTCCCTTTTATGAGGGAAGTAAGAAACGGTTTTAAAGACAATTCGTTACCATAAAATATGACTAATTTTCATATAATGAAATCGACATTAAATTAGTAATAATTGCCTAACTTGCTCCGCCTCTCACGCAGGTGCAGAGTCGGACCCTTAACCTACTCCCCAAAGTCTAGCGATTCCAAAAAAAGTAATATTTCTTAGAGAAATTTTTCTCAAAAATTACAGTTTGATTGGACTAATTTGGGGCTTTGGCTGCGTTTTCAAGAACCACTTGACACTTTAGATGGCAATTGATGTAACACTTTTAAATCTTGTAATTTTTAATCACTTACAGTAGGAATATATATAATATGTCGCTGTTAAATGGCCAGTGGTGTACAAGATAACACATTAGTATATATATAAAAAAAAAGCTAAATGCAAAAGTTTCTTGTATCATAGTTTTCGCAGATATATATGAGTTTTGTTTTTTCTAAAATCAACATAAACTTTAGTTACTTAAATGCAACACCATATATATTATTTATCTATTAAATGGAATGCGCCTTGATAATTACACATACACACTAATTAAACATAAGTTTGATACCCTGATCTTCAAAGACAGCTTAACAAAAATTGTGTCTTAAGAGACAATGTGTTAGAGAAAAACGAATAAAGTGTTTCTATGCTTTTAAAGGTTTGTTAAAATTAATCCTTACGGAACGACGAAACTTTCCTTTAGAATCCAATTTTTATTGTTTAATATAATAGGTATTTTAAATAACCCAATTTTCGAGAAGCAGTTTAAAATGTCAATATTTATAGTTTTGTGAGGTCTTGAAAAATATAAAAAATTTAAACTATTTGTATTAAAAGCAATTTTTTTTGTTACGAAATATCTGTAAGTGTGAAGTATAGTGAATCTTGACTAAAACACGTATTTTCTCTGTTAAGACGGCTAAGAAATTACGATCCCTCTTATCCTCTCGTACCAGTTCGATTAATCAATTTATTAATCGGGCCGGCTTTAGAGAATGTAATAATATATTTATTAGAGTTATTTATCAAGAGAAGAAGACGGCTGGGTGCAATATTGGTGAATAGTTATATATATATATATATATATATATATATATATATATATATATATATATGCATACAAAGGTTTTTTTCGGTGAAATGAAACTAAGCTATCTTCTTGACGTTTCGCCCGTCCTATGCAGGCTTTTTCAAAAGTGTTTTAATTATTTTTCCCACCTTTTGAAAAATGTAATATTTAAAATACACAGATTGTTAAAATATTTGATAGAACATTACATTCATATATTCTTAGTCAACTATTAAAATAAAAACAATAAAACAGTTATAATGAACATCACTGATTATGATATAAAAATTAATCAATTCCTTAATGAGACAAATACATATAAAAAATTGAAAACTAATCCAACTAATGTTTTTCAAAATAAAAATAATGCATTTATAAAAAGGTTTACAAGCAAAAAATTAATAACTGATATACAAGCAAAAAATCAAAATAATATTGCACCTAAAATATTCGGACTGCCTAAATTACATAATGCAAACATACCACTAAGACTAATAGTGTCTTGTGTCCAATCGCATTTTACAACTTTTCAAAATATTTATCAAATTGTTTATCTAACATAAAAGGCAAAAACAGTTACTATATAAAAGACGCTTCCACTTTTAAGAAATTTATTGATTCAGTAAAACTACCACCAAATTATAAACATATATATTTAGACGTAATTTCTTAATATACAAATATACCTAGCGAAGTCATAACTCATAAAATTTACATCTTTAGATTACAACGAGTTTCTAGAGGCCTTACATATGGTGACCCTAAATAATTATTTTCAACACAAAAACGAGTAATACCAGCAGTTAGACGGCTGTGTTATGGGCTCACCAATTTCTTCCACAGTTGCGCAAATAGTCACGGAGTTTTTAGAAGAAAGAATCCTTAAATTATTATTATTCGAAATATTGTTCCTCTATAATTTTTTGAATTCATCTATCCCTCCTTCGATCTCTGGCATCATTTCAAAAGTGTTAATCTAAATGTAGTCCTATGACAATTTAAATTGTATTTAATAATTGATAGTTCATTTATTAGACTTCTCATTTTTCTGCATTAGTGCCTCATCAGAATTGGGTACACACATTCTGGGCACAAGTTGTAAACAGTTTTTTATTCGAAATGTGATCCTTATTATCACACAATTAAAATGAACTCAAGGATATTGTATCCTTATTGTAAATATTACTCTTTGTGGTAATAAAATTGAAATGTAAATTGTGCTTTCCTTCTTCTTATCTAAATATGTCAAATTACGTGTTATTCTGGCATTGAGTAGATTATCTTTCGAGATTGATATATTTTCACAAAAGTGGCATACATATTTTCAAACGTGTGTTATATTTTACAATCATTTTGACGCAAGCCGCGGCCGTTCCCTGAGATTTGGTGCTACGGATAAATATTTTCTATATATTTAAAACACTAAGCCAGATTTTTCAGTTCGTGAGAAAGTTGTACTGCACTAGTTTATAGGATTTTGTTTTTGAAATGATCGTCTGGTTACCGAGACCTTTCAACACTTTTTTTTATTGTTTAATTGCGTATTTTTTCTGTAAAATGTGGTGAATGCGCCCCACATTCTTATAATTCCTTTGGAAACTCATCGTGCCATCTAACGGAAAAGGCAGAACAAAGTCTGCCGGGCCAACTAGTATTATGAAATATACTAATCGTAAAATGTTTTCTTTAAAAAAGTCCATTCAAATATGGTTGTTGTACGTTAATTGTAGTGTATTGGCTCTTTCCAATTTTGTAACGCTTTTGAGTTCTAGAAAAAAGATTTACACAAATAGGTTATATTAAAAATCACTCTAAAACTGGACAGTTAAATTGAGATCGACGGGTGGGCGATCGCTGTGTTAGACCACTATTTTGTTTCGCCACATTGACTTTAACCCAAAATTTAACCATTTTGTCCCTGCATCACCCTTTATTTCCGTTCAAAAATTGAAGCTAATTCGATAATATTTTAGAGCCCACCAAAATATTTCTGGGCACATTTCTGACATTTATTAATTATTTTAATTTGTGGCATGATTTTCTTTATTTATGTTATAAATACATGCATTTTATATTAGCAATTGCAATGGGTACCATTTTATTTTTCTCAACATCGATGAACTTTTCAACCCTCTTCTAAGCTTGTGTGCGAAAATGTGACATATAAATCTGTCTCGATCTGACGGTCTATAATCAAATTTGTATCTGTTACCTGCAATAATTTGTCCCATTATGAGGTGTTTTCAATTTGCACCTCCTCTACATTACATTATTTAGAAATATTGTTTCCGACAGTGCAAAAAATAATGTCTATATCGCGGCACTAAGGACTTAATCCAACGAATGGATCATTCAATGAGTCACTTTAGTCCCTAGTTATATAATGTACTATTTTAACTACTACTAAAGATTTTTGTGCGGAAATGCCAGCTTTTAGCCAGTTTAATTCTAAAAAATAAATTATATTTTATTTATTTTAATTCCATTATTTTTTTGATGGCGAATAATCGTTACATTAAAAGACCTAAATGTTCAATCTGACTTACAAAAACATGTTTTAAAAACATCCAATGGGGAAATACCTTTAAGTCATTTCGAAGCAAAAGCTAAGTTATTATTTTATACACGTATTGATCCAAATACTATCGAAACCTTCCAAAGTTCCAGTAACCATACTAAACGATGACATTATAATTAATGACACAAAATTATTGTGTAATTTTACACCTCTAACTTTTATCCATGCATCATATAAACTATTAAAATTCAGCAAACTAATTTGCGATGTTGCAAAAACAGAAAGACAAATCAACATGAAGGTATTGACTTATCATAGAGGTATTCATGAGACTATCGATCAACTTAGAATAAAATATTATTGGCCCAACGATGACGTTAGAAATATTGTAAATAATTGTACTATTTGTCAACAAGTAAAATATGAACGTCACTCTGTTGAAAGATTTCATTCAACAATCTTAGAACACATGCGTACATTGACTTTATCAAAACCTAATTTGAACCCATTCTAAAAATTAAATTATGCTATTCTTGGTTATAATAAGTCTATACATTCAGTAACAAAACAAGAACCAATCGATTTAATTTTAGGACATCTCCAATTAAAGGAACCAATCGATATTGATAATAATACTCAATTAATTAATTGCCATTTAAACCAACAGAAAGAATTGATGAGAAAATTATATAATAATATACATGAAAGAATATTTCAACATAAATCAAATATTATTGCAAAAGCCAATGAAAAACGAAACATACTTTGCAAAGTAACGATCTAACAGTTATCACTGCACAAAACACATATCATAAACAAGTATTCGAAAAAACCCGATTTAAATTCCCTTCAAAACAAGTTAACTCATTTAACATACAGTATCAAAAATTAGAAGAAACTATAAAAAGTTCTGTGTCATATGAATCGACTTCCTTTAGATGAGGCATATAAACACTTAAATTACGAAGTAAAGGTAGCCAAAATTAATTCTCTTTTACCTAATACAAGATCCAAAAGAGGACTAATTAATCCTCTAGGTTCACTTGTTAAATATATTACTTGTTAAATCTAAATGAAATGAAATGTGCAAAAGGAATTTATAATAATATCTTATACTATATATAACCAAAATAATACAACTTTATACAAACCTGCACGTACTTTACAAAGTAACGATCTAACAGTTATCACTGCACAAAACACATTATAACCAAATAATCAAAAAAACCCGATTTAAATTCCCTTCAAAAGCAACTCAATTAACATACATTATCAAAAATTAGAAGAAACTATAAATAGTTCGTATGACACACATCGACTTCATTTAGCTGAAGCATCTAAACACTTAAATTACGAAGTAAAGTTAGCCACCCAAAAAAATTAATTTACTTTTACCTAATAAAAGATCCAAACGAGGTCTAATTAATCTTCTAGCTTCACTTGTTAAATATATTACTTGTTTAATCTAGATCATAAACATGCAAAAGAAATTTTTAATAAAATCTTATACTATATATAACCAAAATAAAATAATACAAAAATTAAACAATTAAATGTCATTTACCTCTAACTTAATGCAAAGTATTATTAGTATTATGTCAGTCGTTTCGAATAATTAAAAATGGATTGAGAATAAAATTAATGAAATAATTCAAGACATAAAACAATCAAAATCCAATTACGTGCATTATCTAGAAGTACACGAAATATTACACCAGATTAAACTTAACTTAGACTCCGTATTCAATTTTCTAAACGATATAGAAAACGCTAAAAGTTTTGCTGCTCTCAAAACTCTACATCCTAATATAATATCTTCAAATTAATTAAAGTTAAAGTAAAACAACTTGAAAAATCACTTAATTACCTTCAGTTATTATTTTCTGAAAAAGATTATCTTAAATATTATATAGTGGAAACAAAGTTTTTACAACAGAAAATAAAGTTAATTTTTCACTAAACATTCCGGTGGTGCATTCAGATGTAATTGAGTATTATCATTTGTTTTCCATTCCTAAACATATCAATCCAATATTGTTCCACCCTCAACTTAGTTTGTCAATTGCAAGAATCATTGCCTTCTACCTACACATGAAAATCCTGATTATACTACGTCATTGCTGTATCTCAAATACTTTGGACCAATGCCAGCAAGTACCAGTTCATGTTACGAGACCAAATGAGGAATAAATCGATTCCGCCCACTACAGAGGATTTTTTCCCAAAACTTGGTTTACATTTATTTTATTAATCATTATTGCTATATAGTTTCTATTTGGGAAGAAAAAATAGACTTGTTGATGGAGGAGTTATGTGTGTCCTAAAGAGTCCTTCATGAGGTTTTTATGAAAACCAAGCTGGGCGGACAAATGGAAACTATGCAGCTCCGCCGATATATTATATACCCAACGATCTTGAGAAGCGACGACCAGAACGGTATAGACCTACATCTGTTAACACGTATCTTTGATTATTGATTTTAAATTGTAATTTTAAATTTAAAGAAAAATAGTTTCTTTATTGCTAAACATATAAAAATATCCTATTATTAAAGTAAATTACTAGTCGCACTTTCTTACACAGGTAAATCAAAAAATGGACAAAAAAATATTTATATTGAATATATTATAAACAAGTAAAAGTTGTTTGTTAATCAAAACAAATCAATTTTATGGAATTCTTTTTAGAATTAATTAATAATATTAAAACTTAAATGGTTCAATTTTTTAAAAATGATTAACTGCTATATAAGTGATGTGCGATTAAGTGATAATGTTTTACACGACGGTTCAAAAAAAGACAGAACTATTGGCGTACTAATACAGTTTTACTTATCTCCACAAAAATATATTCACTACAGCACAAAAAGGATTAAATTCCAATATTTCAAAATCGAAGAAATTGTCCATATTTCTCAAAGAGATCTAGTTTTATTAACGAATATAGAAAAAGTCTCGGTCTCAGTAAATTATAATTATTAACATGACATATGTTTCTCCCTTTCAGACATCATCAGACCTACAAACAGTCGGTATACTTTGGTTTATATATGATTGATTTCCATACTGCTGGTAACTTTAATGATCGTCCCTTTTATTTAAATCACCTTGTTTTTTTATTTCTATAGCTTCTCGGATTATTTTGGTCCGATAGTGCTCTATATTGGCAATCTCCTTACACCCTTCGAAGTTTATTTTGTGGCCTGTTTCCTGATAATGTACAAATAAGGCAGATGGTGTTTGTTTATTTCTGATGCTGAGTTTATGTTCTTCTACTCTTGCTGATATTCGTCTGTTTGTTTGCCAACATACAACTTTTCACAATCCTGACATGGGATGCTATATACTCCGTGGTTTTCCAATTTTATTTTATCTTTTGGATTTCCAAGTAGTTTACCTATGGTTGTTTGTGGCTTATGAATTGCTTGTATATTGTGTTTTCTAAGAATCCTGCCAATACGGTCTGTGGTACCTTTTACATATGGTAGGACTACTTGTTGTCTTCCGGGTTCATAATCTTTGCTGTTTGTTCGGGAACCCTGTTTATTAATTGCTTTATCTACGGCATGCTTTGTGTAACGGTTTTCTTTAAAGTACTAGATATTATATTAAGTTCATCATGTCTCGTTTATATATTAGTTAATTGCACGGATCTGGATATGAGGGCATTGACCACAGCTTGAATTTGTGCTGAATGGTGGTGTGATCCAACATTCAAATATCTGTCGGTATGTGTTGGTTTTCTATAAAAGAATCTAAAGCTCAAAATTTGGCTCCGTGACGTGGATGACATAATTATCATATGGCAACACGGTAATGCAGAAATGAACAACTTTTTAACTCACGTAAATTCAATACATCCTAAAATACAATTTACGCTAGAGTTAGAGGAAAACAACAAACTCCCATTTTTAGACGTTCTGCTTACAAAACGGGATAATGGACACATTGAATATACCGTTTATAGAAAACCAAGACATACTGACAGATATTTGAATGCTGGATCACACCACCATCCAGCACAAATTCAAGCCGTGGTCAATACCCTCATATCTAGATCCGTGCGATTAACTAAAATACAAACGAGACATGATGAACTTAATATAATATCTAGTGCTTCAAAGAAAAACGGTTACACAAAGGATGCCATAGATAAAGCCATTAATAAACAGGGTTCTCGAATAAATAGCAAAGATTATGAACAAGTAGACCTACCATATGTAAAAGGTACCACAGACCATATTGGCAGGATTCTTAGAAAACACAATAACCATAGGTAAACTACTTGGAAATACAAAAGATAAAATAAAATTGGAAAACAACGGAGTATATAGCATCCCGTGCCAGGGCTGTAAAAAGTTGAATGTTGGGCAAACAAACAAAGGAATATCAGCAAGAGTAGAAGAACATAAACACATCTGCCTTATTTTTACATCAGGAAACGGGCCACAAAATAAACTTCGAAGGGTATAAAGAGATTGCCATTATCTAGCACTATCGGGACAGAATAATCCGGGAAGCCATAGAAATAGAAAAAAAAGGTGATTTAAATAAAAGAGACGAATCATTAAAGTTACCGGCAGTATGGAAATCAATCGTATATAAACCAAAAACCACAGAAAATCAAAATCAAGCGGTATTAGTTAGTGCAACAACAACGTCTCGAATATATAAACAATGACGCACGACCGTTTAGATATAACCTTCGGCCGAGGGTGGGGGTATAAAAGAAAGTTTCGCTGTCACTAACACTTTCAGTCTTCAATCGGACGCGAAACAGAAAGCTTCGAAAATGCCAAATGTGATACATACATACATATATATATATATACATATACATATATATATATATATATATATATATATATATATATATATGTATATGTATATATATATATATATATATATATATATATATATATATATATATATTTACGTACATCCGTTCATCACTCTCGTTCTCAAAAGAACAATTTTGCTGACGTTTTGCCAAAATCACATTTGGCATTTTCGAAGCTTTCTGTTTCGCGTCCGATTGAAGACTGAAAGTGTTAGTGACAGCGAAACTTTCTTTTATACCCCCACCCTCGGCCGAAGGTTATATCTAAACGGTCGTGCGTCATTGTTTATATATTCGAGACGTTGTTGTTGCACTAACTAATACCGCTTGATTTTGATTTTCTGTGGTTTTTGGTTTATATACGATTGATTTCCATACTGCCGGTAACTTTAATGATTCGTCTCTTTTATTACCTTTTTTTTCTATTTCTATGGCTTCCCGGATTATTCTGTCCCGATAGTGCTCTATAATGGCAATCTCTTTATACCCTTCGAAGTTTATTTTGTGGCCTGTTTCCTGATGATGTAAAAATAAGGCAGATGTGTTTATGTTCTTCTACTCTTGCTGATATTCCTTTGTTTGTTTGCCCAACATTCAACTTTTTACAGCCCTGGCACGGGATGCTATATACTCCGTTGTTTTCCAATTTTATTTTATCTTTTGTATTTCCAAGTAGTTTACCTATGGTTATTGTGTTTTCTAAGAATCCTGCCAATATGGTCTGTGGTACCTTTTACATATGGTAGGTCTACTTGTTCATAATCTTTGCTATTTATTCGAGAACCCTGTTTATTAATGGCTTTATCTATGGCATCCTTTGTGTAACCGTTTTTCTTTGAAGCACTAGATATTATATTAAGTTCATCATGTCTCGTTTGTATTTTAGTTAATCGCACGGATCTAGATATGAGGGTATTGACCACGGCTTGAATTTGTGCTGGATGGTGGTGTGATCCAGCATTCAAATATCTGTCAGTATGTCTTGGTTTTCTATAAACGGTATATTCAATGTGTCCATTATCCCGTTTTGTAAGCAGAACGTCTAAAAATGGGAGTTTGTTGTTTTCCTCTAACTCTAGCGTAAATTGTATTTTAGGATGTATTGAATTTACGTGAGTTAGAAAGTTGTTAATTTATGCATTACCGTGTTGCCATATGATAATTATGTCATCCACGTCACGGAGCCAAATTTTGAGCTTTAGATTCTTTTATAGAAAACCAACACATACTGACAGATATTTGAATGCTGGATCACACCACCATTCAGCACAAATTCAAGCCGTGGTCAATGCCCTCATATCCAGATCCGTGCAATTAACTAATATATAAACGAGACATGATGAACTTAATATAATATCTAGTACTTTAAAGAAAACCGTTGCACAAAGCATGCCGTAGATAAAGCAATTAATAAACAGGGTTCCCGAACAAACAGCAAAGATTATGAACCCGGAAGACAACAAGTAGTCCTACCATATGTAAAAGGCACCACAGACCGTATTGGCAGGATTCTTAGAAAACACAATATACAAGCAATTCATAAGCCACAAACAACCATAGGTAAACTACTTGGAAATCCAAAAGATAAAATAAAATTGGAAAACCACGGAGTATATACCATCCCATGTCAGGATTGTGAAAAGTTGTATGTTGGGCAAACAAACAAAAAATATATACATGTATATACATATATATATATATATATATATATATATATATATATATATATATATATATATATATATACATAGATATATATATATATATATATATATATATATATATATATATATGTGAGCTTTACTCGAACGAAAGTAGATAAGGTTTCAATAAATGTAATATTATCAAATAATATATTTAGGAATTTGTTTTTGTTAGATAAGCGTTCGATATAGGATGACGATATGTATCCGTTGATGAGATCATTCTTGTAAGATCCTTTGTTCGTTTCGGAAGTAAAATTACAAACTCGCTAAAAGTACCACCTAGCCGGCGGTTTCGTGCCTGTGTATGCGAGTGATTAATTGCAAGTTAAGTGTTATTTTCGCTGTGTGCGCGAGTAATTAATTGTGAGTTAATTGTTATTTGCGCCGTGTGCTCGAATAATTAATTGGGAGTTAAGTGTTATTTTCGCTGTGATCACTGATAAGTGTATCGGTATCGAAATGGAAGAGTTAACAAGCGTTTTAACCGCTGATCTTCGTGAAATGCAGCAGCGGCCTCAACAAGAAGTTGCTCCTGTGATTCAAGCGCCTCCGGTGCGAGTAGACATTCCTGCTTTCGACCCCTCGAAAAACGTCGCTGGAGCGGCCGGATGGTGCGTTGATGTGGAAACCTTGGCAGCCACTTTTAAGTGGATCGATTTTGAAAAAGTTTGCAGAGCCGCTAGTGTGCTACAAGGTGATTCCTATACACACGACCAAGCCACAGGATATTGTGAGTATGTTAGAAAAAAAATCTCAAAGCTAAATTACTTAAATTTTAAAACATGTCAAAACAGCGGCTGTTAATGGTATAGTAAATTCAACTTCTACCTTACTTTACTTGCTTAGTAATTACCATATTAATAAACAAAACGCTGAGTTTCAAGTAAGGGCGCCAAACCGCCCAAATCCTTTTAAACATAATGAAGCTAAAGTGTGCTATGCCTGTAAAAAGCCTGGTCATATCAGCCAAAATTGTTGGAAATCGCCTGAACTATTAAATAATAATAATAATAATAATAATGCAAGTAGCTCCCATCTACCAGGATTTTCAAAAACAAAATCATGCGGAAATAGAAATGTAGGAAGTTCGTCTAGATTTTCAAAAATAAATCACTTTTACATATACCTTGATAATGATTTTTGCACAGCATTTAAAATACAAAATTTAACTGCAAACTGCTTAATTGATATAGGTGCCGAATGCAGCTTGATTTCTGAAAAAAATGCTCATAAGTTGCATTGTCATTTTGAACAAACTTTTATCATGCTAACAGGTATAGGAGGTAAATCCATACCGAGTTGTCAAAAAGCCCGTTTATTGATCGAGAGGGACGGCACGGCGTTTCAAATAAATTTCGAAAGTTCAGTTACGCAAATGGACGGATTTTGGGTAGGGACTTATTTAATCATAAGGGAATTAAAATTTGCAGCGATTCATGTGGGTCTAAAATTTGTCTTGAGGATTCAAACAAAATAGAATCAAAAATGGTTCAAAGCATATCTATTTCTCGCGAACAGATTAAAACGTCCTTACAGGGAAATGATTTTGATATTTTGTTAAAACTATTATCAAAATACAGTGAATCTTTTACTGTTGGTAACTCCGTGAGGGCAATAACAACCGGTGAGATGGAAATTAAATTAAAGAGCGATAAAATAATTCATTATAACCCTTACCGAATGTCATTGTCTGAACGAGAAAAAGTCAAAGATATTATTGACGATCTATTGCGAAATATTATTATACGTGACACCACGTCGCCTTTTGCCATCCCAGTCACAAAAAGGACGGCGATCGACGTTTGTGCGTAGACTATCGCGCCCTTAATGAGATCACAGATAAAGACCGCTTTTCATTACCTTGCATTGAAGACCAAATTGATCAGCTGGGAGGAACCAAATATTTCACGACTCTCGACATGGCTACCGGATTTCACCAAATTCCAATAGCGGAATACTCGATTGAAAAAAACAGCATTTGTGACTCCCGACGGCCATTTCGAGTATTTGCGGTCACCCTTTGGTCTATCGAAGTCCCCTGCGGTATTTCAGGGAGCAATCTGTAAAGCTTTGTGAAAGCTAAAACACACTGATGCGCTGGTTTATATGAACGACGTAATAATTCCATCGAAAACCGTCTTGGTAGGGTTGGATAAGCTCGATCGGGTTTTAGCCTCGCTCTCCTCAGCCGGCTTTACTTTGAACGTAAAAAAATGTAAGTTTTTTGAAAAACAAATCGTTTATCTTGGCCATGAAATTTCTCAAGACGGTGTAAGACCTGACACTGGGAAATTAGAAGCTTTGATCAATGCACCCGATCCAAAAAATATAAATCAAGTTCATGGGTTTAACCTGATATTTTCGCAAATACATTCCAGAATTTTCCACGCGCACAGCTTGCGTTACAAACCTTATAAAAAAGAGAGTCAATTTTGTATGGGGAACTGAACAAGAAATTGCCAAAAATTATGTTTGTGCGTTTTTAAGCCAAAGACCCCTTCTGGCAGTTTTTGATCCCCCTTTAGACACTGAGCTTCACATAGATGCGAGTTCTCTGGGTTATGGGGCCATACTCTTCCAGAAAAACGATAATAAATTGAGGGTTTTTGTTTATTTTTCAAAACGGGCTACCAAAGAAGCGAGTAACTATCATTCTTATGAATTAGAGACCCTAGCAGTTTATTACGCAATAAAACATTTTCACATTTATCTATTAGGAATAAAATTTAAACTCATCACTGATTGCAATACATTAAGATTAACCCAAAAAAAGAAAAATTTATTGCCAAGAGTTGCAAAATAGTGGCTTTACTTACAATCTTTCAACTTTGATATCGAGTATCGAAAGGGGAAATATATTCCACACGTAGATTTTTTAAGTAGAAATCCACCGCGACCATCGCATGACCCCCGTGAATGTTCTTATAACTGATAACTGGCTTAAGATTAATCAAAAGCGCCATCCCGAAACATGTTATATCAAGTCAAAGTTACTCGAAGGTCAGTTGACTCATGACTGTTTTTGTCAAAATTTTATTTTGGAAAATTCACCCAGGCCAAAACCCGCCAATTTACACACTCGGTTTACTAAAGATTTTAATAAGTCAGAATGGGCATGCGTTCTCCCGAAGGTACAATTTACCCTTCATACGGCTATCTATAGATCAACAGGTTTCTCCCCACTTTATTTGTTAATAGGACAAGATATAGACACGGGAGATATTCAAACTTTAACGGAAATTATAAAATAAATAACAACCACTGACCAAAATTTACTTAACGATCGCAAAACCGCCCACGAGCGCTCTATACGTTGCGGTTTAGAGTCAAAAGACAGATTTGATAAAAAAAGGATAAAGAATAAAATTTTTAAGGCAGGATACTTAGTTTTTGATCCATCTGGTAATTCACATCTTTCTAAGTTAGATCCAAGATATGAAGGCCCATTTGAAATCTTACAGTTGTTGCCTAATGACAGGGTAGAAATTAAAAATTTAGCAACTAATCGCAAAAGAATTGTTGCTATAGAGATGATGTTGATATGGCCAGGTGAATTTGAGGGCGACTTTTAAAAACCATTGTTTTTATGTTTGTAATTAGTATTTAGACCTATGCTTATTATAATATCATAAGTATTTGCTAAAAACGAAATGCCCCGTGTGAGCTTTAGTTAGGTTAAGTGAACTTTTAGTTGTAGTTCAGTTAGAGTACAGAAATTATGCAAAAAAAAAAGAAAAAAAAATTGCGTCAAGTTATTAGGACTTGATGTTGAAACGACATGCTCTTTGCAATGGTTGTTTATTGCTGAAAGATTTGCCCTTTGCATCAAGGTCGTGAGGACTAGATCGCTGAAATGGCGTGCTCTGTGCAATAATGGTTGGCGTTTTATTGAAAGCTGAAAGACGTGCTTTTTGCGTCGGATCATGGGTGTCTAGACGTTGAAATGACGTGCTCTTTGCTATTGTGTGTAATAAATATGTTTTTCTGTAGTAGCACGGACAGAATAAAAAAATAAAATTCGAGAACGAATTTATTGTCAGAATTGGCCTTGTGAGCTTTACTCGAACGAAAGTAGATAAAGTTTCAAGAAATGTAATATTAGCAAAAAGTATATTTAGGAATTTGTTTTTGTCAGATAAGCGTTCGATATAGAATGACGACATGAGTTATGTCACGTTCCATCCCCAAGAACTGCTGAGCCAGCGGATCCTATGTCAACGAGGCTGTTATAATATTACGCTTCAGCGGAGCCGAGTTAGTCAGTCAGAAGAAGCCATTTTGAATACATATATTTTGTACTTACAATATTTTAGAAAAATAAAACTTTTTAAAAAGGGAAACCGTCGGTGGTGTTAGTTAACTGGCGCAGTCGGAACGGATTTTCGGAAATCGATACATATCGACTGTATTGATTTTTCCGTTTCTACGGATTAACCGGAAAAGAACAATTTGTTGTGACGTTGTCGGAGGTGCTTGAAGCAGAGTGAAATTTTCCGAACATCGAAAATTTCCAATCTATCGCAGAACTGTGGATTACCATCGAACAGCTGACCAACGGAGGATAGGACCAATATCGCCTGTCTTCGCAAGGACAAAGATTTGGGGAAGGACCTCAATCGCCCAACCAAAGCTTGCCTTATAGAAATGACCAGAGTTGCCCTTCAAATACTTCTGTAAGTGTAATTAATTTACTCTTGATGTCTATTGAAAATATTGTCGCGGAATTACAAGGTTTAAAAATTTCGACACCTTCAACTGACTCTGTTTCTAATACAAATTTAGAGGCATTAGATTTAAATACAAACACAAACTCAAATAATATTAGTGAAAATTTAGAATCTACAAATTTAGATATCAATAATCAATCAATAAATAATTTAATTACAAGCTAGAGTACCTAAATTGTGTCCCTGTTTTTGATGGAAATCCGAATGATTTAAATAGGTATCTTTCAACTTGCCAATCACTTATCGATAGTTTTTATGATACGAATAATGCACAAAATTTTCAAAACATTTATTTACTTAACTCTATAATAGGGAAACTTACTGGCCATGCAAAATTAGTTGCAAATATTCAAAATGTTGGTACGTGGGAAAGTCTGAAGGACACCCTGCGTCGTAATTTTGCGGATCATAGAGATGAAGCTTGTTTAAATAGAGACTTGGTTATGATGAAACAATTACCGAATGAAAAGCCTAATGATTTCTATGATAGAGTATTACACATTTTAAATCTGTTATGTTCATATATAGATTCACATGAAAATACTATATCTGCGAAACATTTAAAACGCGAGCTATATAATGATCTTGCTCTTAAAACTTTCTTATCAGGGCTAAAAGAACCGCTTGGTACAACCATAAGGTGTATGCGGCCAGAAAACTTAATGCAAGCATTGCAATTTGTAACCCAAGAATACAATATACACTATTTTCAGAATCAAACCAAATCTAGTCCAGCAATCCCAAAAAATAGTAATTTTAGGCCCATGCAACATAATTTTAATAGTTTTCAACCCAATTTCGCAATAAACCAAAATCGGCCTTTTAATTCGCAAACACCACACAACGCTTTTAGACCCAGCTTTCCAACACAACCTATAAATGTACGCCCAAACCCAAATAGGCCACAACCAAAATATTTTTCGAACTCTCAAGTTTTCGGCAAACCTGGCAACAGAACAAACGTTTTTAAACCAAACCAACAGAAACAATTACAAACACCCACGCCTATGTCGGGGATAGAGACGTCGGTCTTTAAACCCTTGCCTAGCACATCAAATTATAACCCTCCAAAACTAGTTTTTGAAGAGATCTATAACGCCGAAACTTAAGATCTATACCAACCAGAGCAACTCTCATATGACGATAGCCAATATTGCCAATATAATCAAAATGATCAATATCAGTATCAATATTATGACCAAAATAATTCTTATTCTTATGTAAATAATGAATATAAGGAAGCAAATGTCTAATCTGACATATATAATACCGCGCCTCTTGAACAATATTCTTATGAAGAAACAACCGAAAATAAGGAAAATTTTCGGAACCCGACGCAACAAGACAAAAAGACTTAACTGAAGTAATTTCATTTAATATGTCTAATTCTAGCGAACTCTCCTATATCGTATTTCCCGAAACAAATTTAAAAATACTAATAGACTCAGGTTCGACTAGATCATTTATCGACCCAAATATTGCCAAAAAATTATATCCCAATTGTATAATTAATGACCCATTTTTGGTTTCAACAGTATTCCAAAAATCGGCTCATCAATACAGCGCTTTTATACCTTCATCAAAAATATTTAATTTACCCGTAAACAAGAACATGAAATTTTACCTCTTTAAATTCCACAATGTGTTCGACGGTCTCCTAGGACTCGACAATCTTAAACTTTTGCAAGCCAACCTTGACTATCATAAGGGATTCCTAGAAACACCTTATGCGCGCGTTAAACTGCAATTTCATAAAACACAAAATCAAATACATTGTATAACAATTCCGCCTCGTATCGAGCAAGTTATAAAAATCAAGACTTCCATAAAAAATGGTGACATAATAATACCTCATCAAAAATTACATAACTGCGAGATACCGGAGTGTTTATCAGTTGCGAGAAAAGGCATTGCGATAACAACAGTGTTAAATAACACTTGCGAGCCCGTAACGTTAGATCTCTCAGAGACGATTACCGTGGAAAAGTTTAATTCAAATGAATTACGTGAGATCGAGTTAAATAACTTTGATGACTGTCCCAAATCGAAATTAGATTTTTCTAAATTTCGCATAGACCATTTAAATGATGAAGAAAGAATTAAAATTTTAAAATTAATTCATGAATACTCGGACATATTTTATAATGAAAACGACCCGTTAACTTTCACTAGCAAAATAAAACATCGAATTAGAACGTCAGATGAGATACCGGTGTATACAAAATCATACCGGTACCCCTTTATACACAAAAAAGAGGTGGAAAACCAAATAAAAAAGATGCTAGACCAAAAAATTATACAACCTAGTAGTTCTCCGTGGAGCTCACCCATCTGGGTGGTCCCTAAGAAGGCAGATGCCTCGGGGGTGGCTAAATATAGGGTAGTTTTAGATTATAGGGGTGTAAATTTTAAGACCCTTGATGATCGTTATCCTCTCCCTAATATTACAGACTTATTAGACAAATTAGGCAAATGCCAATATTTTACAACCTTAGATTTGGCTAGTGGATTTCATCAAATTCAAGTACACGACAGTGACATTGAAAAAACGGCGTTTAGCACCGAGAATGGGCACTATGAATTTTTGCGAATGCCATACGGGCTGAAAAACGCCCCCGCAACGTTTCAGCGGGTAATGGACAACATTCTTCGCGGAATTCAGAACGAAAAATGCTTAGTATACCTAGATGACATAATGGTCTTTTCTACATCACTTCAAGAACATTTAGAACGATTAAGAAGTGTTTTTCAGCGTCTGCGTGAGTCTAATTTTAAAATCCAATTAGATAAATCGGAATTCTTGCGAAAAGAAGTAGCGTATCTTGGCCATGTAGTCACAGCAAACGGCGTTAAACCAAACTCGGACAAGATAGAAGCTATCAAAAAATTTCCGATTCCTAAAACAACGAAACAGATTAAGGGTTTCTTAGGATTGTTAGGGTATTATAGGCGATTCATTAAGAACTTCGCGGGAATAACAAGCCACTTACTAAGTGTTTAAAAAAAGGTGCCACTATAGAACATAATAAAGAATTCTTAGAATGTGTCGATATGTGTAAAAATTTGCTAGTAAATGAACCTATACTACAGTACCCAGACTTCTCAAAACCCTTTAACTTAACCACAGATGCAAGTAACGTGGGTATTGGGAGTGTCCTCTCACAGGGTGTAATTGGACAAAACCTGCCTGTAGCGTACGCATCAAGGACACTAAATGATTCCGAAAGGAATTATTTGACAATCGAAAAAGAGCTCCTGGCAATTGTCTGGGCTACCAAGTATTTTCGTCCGTACATATTTGGCAGAAAAATAAATTTAATAACTGACCATAAGCCACTTCAATGGCTTTTCTCCTTAAAGGATCCTAGTTCTAAATTACTAAGATGGCGAATTAAACTAGACGAGTTAGATTACAACATAATATACAAAAAGGGTAAATTAAACACAAACGCCGATGCTCTTTCTCGAATTGAACTGCATACGAAAGAGACAACGGAAGACTTCCCACTAAAACAATATATCGAAGAATTTAACCGAGAATTACAAGAAAACCTAAGGGAAGAAGAAAATCTAGACCAAATGTCTACCGTAGCACAAGCTGATGATAATGACCTCGCACAGGTCAATGATATGAGAGCACATAAATCAGCTGACGACAAAACACCTGATGAAAATATGACAGTACACACCAACGAAAGCGAAGATCCTATAGTAGGAATCCCCATCTGCGATATTCCCGTAAATTATGGTTCTAACCAAATAATTATTTCTTCAGTACTGCATTCCCCAGCAAAACCAAAAACTACCATTTTATTTGAGAAAAAACGTCGTATCAATATTCAAATATCCGAAAATAACTTTGACCAGGACATATTAACTTTTGTTAAAGAATTAATAATTCCCGATAAGCAATACCACTTATATTTCGAAAAACCGGAAATATACGAGCCATTTTGTGAGGTCATTCGAAAAACATTTAAATGGCCATCTTTAAAATTTAAAAGATGTCTAAATAAATTGATAGACGTCACCGACAAGCAAAGCATTCCCGAAATAATACAAAACTATCACGAATCAAAAACCAATCATCGCGGCATTGATGAAACATTAAACCGAATTAAAGATAAATACTATTGGCCGCACTTAAAAAACTCTGTTCAAACAACATTAACAACTGCGAAATTTGCCAAAAAAGTAAATACGAACGTCACCCAATTAATATACGAATGAATGTCACACCCACAGCTACCAAACCATTTGAAATCATACACTTAGACACATATACACTTGAAAAAACCAAATTTTTAACTATAATAGATAGTTTCTCAAAATACGCCCAAGCATATGCACTCAAATCTCTCGCCGCCACTGAAGTGGTAGACAAACTACTGTTGTTTTTCTCTCATCACAGTATACCTAAACAAATCATAGTCGATAATGGTACCGAATTTAAGAATACTATGGTGACAGAACTTTTAAGTCTACACAAAATTAAAATACATTTTTGTTCCCCTAATCACGCCCAGTCGAATGATTTAGTCGAACGATTCCATTCCACTATAGCGGAGCATATACGCTTACTTAATAACCAAAATTTTAATAAAACACCAATAACACAAAAAATGATATACGCAGTTCTAGCGTACAATCATTCAATCCATTCAGCTATAAATTTAAAACCAATCGATGTAATTAATGGTCATATCTCCCCAAATGACCCGTTTAATATTAACTTAGACCAAATATTATTAAGTGATTGCATTAACACCCACAAAGAAAAATCACAATTAATGTATTCAAATATAAACCAAAAATTAATCGATCATAAAGAAAAACTTATCTCAAAAATCAACGAAAACCGCGATAACCCTGAATTATATAGCCCAGACCAAAAAGTCTATATTAAGAAACACATAAGACAAAAACTCTCTGACAAATTTGCAGATCCTACAAAAGTCGAAGCAGTGAATCAAAACGTAAAACCATATCAACTCAGTCTCATTCTAAAATTCATATGGATAATTTAAAACGCCCACTTAGACAAACGTACAACTTTGACTAAAATATAAATATTATATTTCAGCCTTGTCGGGGCCGTTATCGGAGACGGAGATAAAGTCACGATCAGACAGCTAGACGACAACCCAGGAATTTTGCCGTTAAAACTAGGACAAGCAAAACTTAAAGAATACACCTTCACACTTATACATTATTATGATTTAAATCCCATTATAGTACAAATTAACAAATTACATTATAAATCACAAAACATAACCAACTCCTTAATTACTCACAAAGAATATTATGCTGAGTCGACTAATTATTTAAAAATATTAAAAATTACACAAGATAGGGTAGAAAACAAATTAAAAGAAATTATACCTCATCCTCAACGAAATAAAAGAGGCTTAGTAAATATAGTAGGCTCTGTTTTCAAAGTAGTGACAGGAAATTTAGATGCAGCCGATGGCGAACATTATGAAAAACTAATAAAAGAGTTAGAAGAAAATCAAAGTAAATTGGCTGAAAACATTCGAGACCAAAACTCAATTTCCTCAAGCGTCATCGACAAATTTAACACTACTATTCAACAAATAGGCCAAAATGAAAATCTTATCGAAAATAGAATAAATCAAATTAGCATAATCGTGCAAAAAACTACATATAGGGAAAACATGCACTTTATTAAAGATATTCTAAACCAAATTATCAATTTGTATGAAATCATAGATCTAATCCTACAGGATATTGAAAACTCGATAGCATTTTCTAAATTAAAAATTATTCATCCAAGTATAATAAAATTAACCGATCTGTCAAAAGAAATTACGAAAGTTGGAAAAATAGTAGGTTTCAACAGATTACCTTTACCCACTGATCTAGAAAATATTTTCCACTATGAAAAACTAATTGAAATCAACTGTTTTATACTAAATAACAAAATAACGTACCTATTAAAGGTACCAATAGTTGTTCCTTACAATTTTGAATATTATCATTTATATTCTGTACCAGTGGCGCACCAGAGTCTGTTTAAGGTTGTCATACCGCATGATAAATATTTAATTAAAAATCAATTACACTACTCTCATCGAGGAACACCATGCCAAGAAATACAGCCCAATCTGTTTATCTGCGAAAATGAAGAATTGAAAGAAATAGACCAATGGAGCCCCTGTGAAGTTCAGCTGTTACAGCCCAGTACAAGCACCTCCACATGTAAACAAGTTGACGTCACTGTAACACGACCAGTCGCAAACCAACTAGATACTTCTAATAAATGGTTACTCATTGTTCCTAGAAGTACAGCCATCGACATAAAATGTTCCCAGGAAGAAGAACATCAGAAGTTACACGGAAGTTACCTAGTTACTCTGCCGACCGGTTGCCGAGCCAAATTTGATGGAATATCATTAATCAACAACGAGAGTCCAACCAAATTCGAGAAACAGCCAATAATCTTTCCTGATTTTGAAAAAACGCAGCCATACCTACCACTACTGAACTTAAGCATTCACTTGCAAAAAATTAAGCTAGATGAATTACATGCACTAAAGAACAAGATTTCAAAAAACCAACCACGAATTATTTTTGACAAAATCTCAAAATTACCCAGCTTATGGACAATTATAATTTACATTATTTTAATTATACTATGCGGCTATGCATTGTGCAAAGTGATGGTTCAAAGAAAGGTCTTCAAGAAGACAACCACCCAGCCAGAAACTAGCCGCCCACCAATTGAACTACCCCATACCAGGTGTAGTTAAGTCTGAGGAGGGAGGAGTTATGTCATGTTCCATCCCCAAGAACTGCTGAGCCAGCGGATCCTATGTCAACGAGGCTGTTATAATATTACGCTTCAGCGGAGCCGAGTTAGTCAGTCAGAAGAAGCCATTTTGAATACATATATTTTGTACTTACAATATTTTAGAAAAATAAAACTTTTTAAAAAGGGAAACCGGCGTCGGTGGTGTTAGTTAACTCATGTATCCGGTGATGAGATCATTCCTGTAAGATCCTTTGTTCGTTTCGGAAGTAAAGTTGGAATATTGAAGTGTTTTATTTAAGTAAAAATTTATTATTTCTAACATCAGGCAGGCTTGTACCTAGGGAGATCTGAAATAACAGATTGCTCGATATGACAAAATCGAAAACGAAGCGTCTATCATACTGGAACAGTCTACATGCTAAGCATAACACTTAGCGCCACCTATTGGGGCTCCGGTGGTTTCCGGCTGCAAACCCATAGGAATTTGGAAAACTTTGCCGATAAACGATGTTTTTAATTTTGAATCAACCCTAAAATTTAACAATTTATTGTAATAATAATTGTAGGCAACCTTCATTTCATTCATTAATTCATAGAGTGAGGAGTTTTTGGTTGTTTTCTCCGACTAGTCCAGTGGTCTGTGGGTGATTACTTCGGCGTCTCACTCTGGCGGTCCGGGTTCGATCCCGCCTGGAGACATGAGTCTTTTTTAATACTTTTTTTTATATTTTATTTTGTTTATTCACGTGAGATTTAACCTCATTTTAATGTCAATCAAATATGTATAAGTAGTTGTTTGTTTTTTTGTGCTTTGGTGTGTTTTATTCTATTTATAAGTTATTGTTTTAGGATTTGTGAGTGTGTGTGTCATGTTTGTTGTAAATTGTAAAATTATAATTTAATGAGACCGAGTCTTTTTCTATGTTTGTTATTAAAAATCAATATTAAAAACCACTTAAGTTAAAATTTTAGTGTGATCATTGTAAATTAATTGTGACAGCACATAATGGCGATATAATACAATACTTAAAAAAAACGTTTATAAAAACTATACTCATTCAATTGACATCAAATGTTCCAGAGAAATCAAGTGTGACATAAAGATGTACTGGCAATTTTTTAAAACTAGAGGAATGTGCTAAAAACTTACAAGCAAGTCTAAACTGACTACAGCTTAGTGGGCCAACGAAAGCCGCAAAAGCAGACCTATTAGTTATCTTTTAAAGGGCCTTGTTATGCTTTGTGCTGATTATTTTTTGTCCTACCATCAAAAATAAACTTGTTTTTTTATATTTGAAAAAACCATTGTTTTATGTTTTTGTATGACCTACGAGAAAAAAACCCACTTTTTAGAGATTTAAAAAAAAAAATCAGTATTTTTTGTTATCTAGAAAATTATATATTTAAAATATTTTTAAGAAAACTTGAGAAAAAACTAATGGGTTTTAAGAATATCGAATAATATTGCATTAATTTTAATATGTATTCTGTTATCTGTTAAATATACATGTCTAAAAACTGAAATCGTGCGCAAAATTGTTTGACGTTGGAGTTTAAAAGACCGTGTAGTATCCTGAAGGGTCAAATCGCATTTTTTTAGTTATGTAGACTCTACTATTCAGCAACTATTGCTTATATTTCGCAAAAAATTGTGTTAAATTTTCTGCACAATTTATTAGTGATTTTTTCTGTACAATTTATGTATTTTAATAATACTAATTTTCTACTATAACATGGGATTTATGAGTCGGTGAAACACAAAGTATCAATTTTTCAATGTTTTTACCAAAATACAAAGTTTAAGGGCATTTTACCTTACTTTTGTATTATCTTTAAAACTACAGTAGAAACGCGAAAACATGTAGTTTCTGAGTATATGCTTTATTTCAAACACAGCTTTAGGTTTACAATCCTAACTATGGCAACCCAAAACTGGCCACTCTCAACTTGTTTACACTTTATACACTCACACTACATAGAACTAACCAAAGATGCCTTTGGATGAATTACATAACCCTTAAAAAAGAAACAGAATCTAGGAAATTCTAGAAGGATCTAGGATTTTTCTAGAAACTGCAGGAAGAAAAGAATTAAGCCTACTAGAACATTCAGAAATGATTAATGACACAAACATAGTCGTAACATGAATCAAAAACTAAGGTAAGTACAAATCTATAACTAGGACTCGATCCCTTACTATTTATGATGAAAATGTTTACGAGATAGAGTCTATGTGTGGACATGTACTTTTTCGCTACAATAGTTTCATAAGTGGTGGACGAAAAGTTTAGTGTAATATCTCGCTCTAGTTTAGTGTAATATCTCTCAGAAGTTAGTGTGCAAACATTTTAATATCGTATGCAAAATTGTGCAAAATGTGAGGAAAAATGTGACGTAAAAATTATTTTAAAATTTTGACTGGGGTGGTCAATTTAACTGACCCCTAATTAGTACTAGGGAGACACCTCTTGGAATGCTTTTCGCGCGCCTACAAGGATCGCCAGGTATATTGGCGTTATTCTGTGCAACACTGTCAAATTAATTGTGTGCATTGCCAAATTTGTAACGAAAAAAAAAGTAGTGTTGGAAGGATGACCAGCACGACACTAGATTGCGAAAAGAAAATGATTGCAAAATAAAAAAGTAGTTTGCTAAACTGATATCGTGCCTGTAATTTGAATAAGTGCTTCGCACACGTCCGTCAAACTGACGTTTTTGAACACGCTTTTATTAGCTTCATGTAACTAACTAACTAACTAACTATACATGTAATCAGATATAGGAAGTCGGTTTTAACCTACTCTAATTGTAGTATCGATTTAAAATTTTGCAAGAGTATGTAATTCGGATGACAATACAATAATTTGATACCATCGAGCTAATCAGATCAATCGGTCGATTTTTTAACTTAGTTCTAATTACCGTATCGATTAAAAATTCTGTGCATGTAATTTAGCTGATAATACATCGAGTTGATTTGATCAGTTTGATGGTACCGCTGATTCTAGCTAGTAAACTCCAGTTTGGTCTCATTTTTTTTGGCGCCACGCCAAAGAGTCATATGGCGATGACTTGGTAATATGGTAATATTTTGGTAAAAATCCAACATCGTAACAAAATAGCGGCCTGTAAAATGTTAAAAATTATTACTAAAAAACTGCTTACTTATTTTACTTCAAAACCATTGCAAAAATTAAGCGTGGAATGGGAATGAACTGGTAAAACTTTGGTAGGAATACAAAATAACGAAAGAAAATACAGGGCTAATAAATATAAAAAAATAGTCTGAAAAACTACTTATTCCATTAGTTTCAAATTTTACACAAGTATTAACTGTGATATAAAGATGAATTGGTAAATTTAAAACAAAGAACAGGTATGCCATAGGTAGTTACTCATAAAATATTGGTACGAATCCAATACGGTGGAACAAAATGGTGACTTATTAATTTTTTTTTGAAAAACAATATAGAGAAATTCATATATTTCGTTTACCCGGAACTTCCCTTGTTATCACTACTCCTTTTCATTAAGAATAGTAAAGTATAAGGTTATTTAGTTTCGTATATACTCATGTATATGTGTTATAATCACTTGTCCAAATTTCACTTTTTAAAAAAATTTATTTACACTAATAAAAATACTTCAATAATTAGACATAATAACGTTCTATAGTAACAACTAACTGACTAATTACAATTTGGATCTATTTATATCAATCTGAATGTTGATGTAGCGTCTTCCATCCGTGAGAACTGCAAATGCTTACGATGCATTCTGGTTAAAGTTGTAATGCCTATACCTGACAACGTGTGACCGAAGGTCATCGCCTGCACGTGCCTATCAGCGTATATAACAACTCCCCCTCTAAAAAAAAATTGTTGCACTGCAGCAACTTTAAAAGTTCTTTTTCTATCGTATCATCGGGATGGGCACTTGGACTTCTTTTGGGCATCAGATTCCGTAATCTCTGATGGACGGCGTCTCTGGACTTATGTACTAGAGGTGTTGGTCGGTACCGTCGTTTGTAATTGTTGCGCCAATCCTGGGGTGTCTTTTGCGTCGACATTTGCAGAGGATGTATAATGTTATAAGTGCAACAATAAGGGTAATGGTGAAAATTGTGAACCAGTGAACATATTTGGTTACAAAGGGTTCATTGATAAGCTTGTCCCATTCGTCAGAATATTGGTTAAGTTTATGTTGGGCGATATTTGGGTCTTCAATGTCGATTTTGTTGAGTTTGGGAGGCTTTAGATCGAGGATTTTAGATTTTTTTGGAAGATGATGGTAACATTCAAAGAGTATTTTTACTGGTTGGTTTTGGTATGTGACGGTATTGTATTTGTCAATGGGATATTTTGCACGCACCCTTGTGCTTCTTATGAATGCATTGCATTCCGGTTGTAACCTTGATAGTGAGTTAGTATGTAGTTAGATGGTAACGATGTTTTTTGCTTCCACATTTCACTGTGACAGGCAAAGGGTCAGAAACTGTTATAAACCAATAGTTTTGGTTGAGTTCTTGCATATTGTATTCCTTGACAAGCAGCACAGAAGTCTGGCAAGTTGCTGGTAGTCGTGTCTGTTGTCTTAGTCGCTGAGCCTCGCAGATGGAGTCGGAAGGACATCGGAGTAGATTTTGGTATTGGTCGTCAGCTGTTTGCAGTTGTCCAGGTTTCAAAATGATACGTGCAATAATAAATCATTGTCACGCGCAATGAATTTTTTAGTAGTTGGTAATATGTGGTGGAAGCCTGTTCGATTGCCCAAAATTGGGATAGAGGGTATAGGTTTCAGGTTCGATTAAGGGAATTTTTAGTACAAAAATTATTTTTTGATCAGGCTGATATGCTCCTAGTTCGATTATATCGAGATATTCTCCTACATTTGATGAATAGGTTGGTCAAAATGAATTATTTTTTACTAAAGATAGAGAGATTTCTTGTAATGAGGTGATCAGATCTTGTGGGTCGATAATTGAGCTATGGAGTATTTTTAAAAGGGCGATTGTGATTGCATCCAAAATATCATTGAGATAGTCTTCCTAAAAAGGCACAGCTTTCCATTAGAAATTTACACAAGCTAACAGTTTTTATCTGTCCTTCGTAAAAGTCGATCGCGCTTGTTATGTTGTTAACTGATTTTTGAATGTCTCTAATATTGCTGTTAAAAGTTTCCTCGTCTATTTCTAATTTGCAAATGGTGGAGTTGAAACTTTTAACTACAGATGTAGTTACGGAAATTTGATTATTTAATAAGTTTTCGATGTGATGTTCGTCGCGCGTTACTTTTTCTATACAGTCGTTAAAGCATTATCCGTCCGAATCGTCTAGATTACCTGTAATCGATTTCGAGACATTACCAATGCCATTAAATATACACTGTTTAGTTTTAAACTCGTATGGTTTAGTGTCTGAGATTATTTCTTTGTGTTCTCCTGTTTTAGAAGACTAATGTGTTTGTATGTCAACTTTAAAAGCTAAAACTCTAGATTCAGGTACTTCAAATGTTAATTGAGAGAGAATTTTGTCATTGTTCGAAATAGCTTCTTTCAAGTATTGCAATTCATTATAGAGCAGGAGCATCCATTTTTCATTTGATATTTTGATTATACTTTCTTCATGGAAGAACAGTCCTACGGTGTTGTTTATTGAGGTGATGGTGAACTGGGATATCACGGCTGACAGAATCCCGAAGAGTTTGAGAATAGACTAGTCGTAGAAAGGTTTAAGTCTATCAAAATTTATTTTTGAAATTTGGTTTGTAGAAAGATTTCTTTCTTTCGCGGAGGTTTGGAAAAGTTCGACAATTTGGAAGGGGCCATTGAATTTATTTTGATGTTTGTCCTTGATTTGAGATTCTTTGACATATACCTTGTCACCAACTTTGTAATTGGGTTGTTTGTGGGAAACGAATTTATCAAATCTGATTTTGGATTTTTCTTTTTGAATAATAGTTCTCGTTCGTGCGATTCTGTACTTTGAAATGAGTTGTCCTTGGTTGTATAAGGTTTCTAAATGTATGGCCAAAGATAAGCTTATATGGTGTAAAACCATGGGTTTTGTTTTTTGTATTGTTGTAGCAAATCACGGCGTAAGGAAGAATATTAAATGGGTGTCCACTGAGATTTTCGGCTTTATGTATCGTATCATATCTGTTAGGGTCGCATAACACCAAGTGATCCATTTGATTATGGATGACTGACGCTAGAAAATATCAATTTTACGTCATAAAGTTCGCAAAGATCTTTCATTAGGGCGTTGTCCAATTCACGGCTATGATCACAGTGGATCCTTAATGGCGTGCCAAAATGTTGAAAGAATAGTAAAAGTGTGTTCACGGCTGTTATAGCTTTCTTATTTGATAAAGCATAAGCCTGTGTGAACTTCGTTAGTTCATCTCTAATCGTGAGAGCATAATTATTAACGTGATGTTCGAAGAGATCGATTTAAGCCTCTCGAATGGTGTTTTCGGGGTTTCGGTATCGTAATCGGAGAGGATAAATGAGAGAATTTCCAAAATTTAGTAGAACGTCTAGTTTTGCTTGACGAAAAAAGGTCACTATATTTTTATGACATTTGCCTAGGAGTTGGGAGTTTGAGGTTTCAATTTAAGAATAGTGTATAATGGATTTTGTATTATATAGGTGTACGAACCGATTATATTCTTCCGTTATTTGTTCTGTATCTGTGTCATCTTCCGATTGAGGTGGTTTTTTGCTAGTTGATGGTCTGTCATGTATATCGTCTTTGTTGGAAGCAAAGACTAAAGTTTTGCGTATCCTTGAAAGTGGTTAATTTTGAATCGAGACAGTGCATCAGCGTTTTTATAAATTTTGTCGCGTTTATATTCAATTTTATCGTCGTACCCCTCAAGCTCCAGACGTCAATGAGCTAAACGACTTCCTAGGTCTTTTATTGAGAAAAGCCATGTTAAGGGTCGATGGTCTGTGATCAGGATGAATTTCCTTCCAAAAAGATATGTTCGGAAGTGTTTTACAGCCCAGACAATTGCAAGCAATTCACGTTCTATTGTCGAATACTTGGTTTACGCATTACATAAAGTCCTAGAGGCATATGCAATGGATAGATCTTTGCCTATGGGGCCTTGCGACAGGACAACGCCAATAGCGAACGCGCTTGCGTCTGTGGTTAACAAGAATTGATCCTGAAAGTAAATCAGAATTGGGCTAGAGATAAGGGCTTTCTTCACTACTTCGAAGCTCGATTTACAGTCAGAGTCGAAAGAGAAGTGTGTATCTTTTTTAAGAAATTTGGTCAACGGTTTTGAGAATTTCGTGAAATTGGGGATAAATCGTCGATAGTAACCAGCCAGTCCTAAAAACCATTGAATGCTTATTACGTTTTTTGGTTTGGGAATACATTCTACTTTTGATAGGTTTGGTTTAACCCGTTTTGAGTTATCAGGTAATAAAGGTATGCGAAGTCCTTTCTTAGAAACTTGCATATATCAGGCTGAATTTTTAGGTTGGCTTTCCTTTAGCTTTTAAATACTTACATACAGTTATGCGTGGATTGTGGGAGAATAGATAATTATATCGTTCATATATACTAGGCAGCGCTTATTCTTAATGCCAAGAAGGATGTTGTCTATGACCCGTTGAAAGGTGGACGGAGCATTCTTAAGGCCAAAGTGCACACACAAAAATTCGTATTGAGCATTTTCTATTGAGAAAGCTGTCTTTGGGATGTCTTTAGGGTCGATTTCGATTTGGTTCAATCCGAAGACGAGTCGTAGAATATTCGTATTTCCCTAGTTGATCAAGGAGATCAGAAATATTGGGTAAAGGGTACTTATCATCCACAGTAAGTTCATTAAGCTTGAAGTAGTCGATGAGCACACGTCATTTCTGTTTCCCAGAAGCGTCGAGTTTTTTTGAGACGACCCAGACTGGCAAAGACTATGGTGAGACAGAGAAATGGATGTATTTGGGGATATCTGTACGATTTGGTAAAAACAGGGCGAGCGTTGTTTGTTACTATCGAATGTTTTATTTCGTTTGTAAAAGAAAGTGCGTCTCCTTCGAGGTAGAAAATGTCCGCGAAGACCAGGCAAACGTTTGTCACAAGTTCTTTTTCTTAGCAAGATCGCACTTTAATTTAAAAATTCTTTCTGTCCTAGCTTCTATCAAATCTCTATCTAGCGAAAGGGTTGATTCATAAGTTTTTAGAATTTATAGTGAGAAAGGGGCTTAAAAAATGTTTGTTCGGGGAAGTTCAGATCGGGGTTCATATCTTCTAGGTTCATTGTTTGCATTTGAATTTGGATTTCTACTAAGGGGTCTATTTCCGGGTAGTTTCGGTCCGGGGGGTGATGGTTCGCTTGGAGGGGAAGAAAATCCTAATGATTTGTATGGTCTCTTGACTCTATTGGGTACTGATCGTGATCGTAGTCTTGGCTGGGATAATCTTGTTGACAATTATAGTTTTGATATTGATAATCGTTATAGTAGATTTCATTAGAATTAGAAGCTTCTTGCTTGTTAATTAGGACGGAAATCTGAGTTTTTATTAATTAATGAGGTCTAGATTGATTTTGGTTATAATTACTGGACTGTTGAGATGTGTTCAGTGTATGGTGTTGATATGGTCTTGGAAACCCTGAACTAAAATTAGGTTGTAAATTTTGACGATTCGATTGAGGAATGCGGCACTGACTAGCACGTCCGCAATTATCATGGGTTGTGGCTGTGATTTTCTTATAGCTAAAAGTGGGTCTTGAAGGGGGAGTTCTATCTTGTTTTTGGATCTTAAAATATGACAACTGAAGTTCTCTTCTAATTCGTAAATGGGCTTCTAAAATATTAGCTGGATTTCCTGCACGAATGAGTTGACCTTATCGCGGTTCAAGCCCTATTAGTAAAGTATTTAAGACCATAGTCTCTTTGAGAGTACTCTGAGCTGTTTTTTGGTCAGTACTAAGGCTAAATGATTTTTGAATATTAACATGCATTTTTGCATTTAGCACTTTGCGACGGTTAAAGAAGGTAAGAGTTGATTCATTTGATAATTGCCTAAGTCGTTGCAGGTTTTATATTAGGGAAGATAAATCTCGAGAATCTCCAATGTGTAGTTTAAGCAACTGTTTTATTTCTAAATATGAACCCAGAACGAACGAGCTATGCAGCTTTAACCCAAAGTTTATTTTTAATGTGAATAGCTAACAGAGTTTTTTAAGTAGTAGTGGCCATATTGTACGCACAATCGCACTCATTTAAAAATGTTCCTAAAAAGATTTGATCACCTTCAAATTCTGGAATTAAAGAAAATATTTCTGATAATTTATAAGGTTCTATTTCTGGTTGAGTAGCGCTATTTTCAGTTGAATCAGGCTTTTTGAAAACTAATTTGGCTTATTTAAAGGCAAATACAAATTTAAATGTTAATAAAATTAATTAAAATCAATAAGGAATTCAGAGAAAATATTTGGAAAATCGAACAGTTTCAATAAGGATATATATAAGGAATTAACACAATAAAATAAACAATAGCGAGATGATTCATTAACTTACAACAGGAATATTTGCATCGTAGTGTTCTTAGCGTGGACTACCAGGGACTTCATTTGGTGTTCCTTCCATAGTTTCGGCCAATCCGCCGCTATCCGTAAGAACTGCAACTGCTTACGGTACATTGTCGGGTGTGTTGTAATGGCTATACCAAAATACTTCAACAATTAGACTAACATAATAACGTTCTATAATATCAACTAACTAACTAATTATATATATATATATATATATATATATATATATATATATATATATATATATATATATATATATATATATATATATATATATATATATATATATATATATTTCTTCGTTCGCGGCGTAGCTAAAAAACTACAGAGTGGTGTTTTATTTCAGGTTAGGAAAAAAAACTAATTGTCGACGTTTCGAAACTATATTGTTACATCCTCAGGACTAACGGAGTAGATAAAGACTGATAATAATTTAAGATGGCGATGGCGTTCAAATAATTTTTTTTTAAATCAAGGTAAACAAATTTTGTTCAGTTGACTTTAAATTTTGCAGAAAAATTAAATGTGGAAATAGGATAAACTGGTACGAATTCAACATGACGTAACAAAATGGCGGTATGTGTCAATGTAAAAACTACTTATTGAATTTATTTTAAATTATGCCCAAAAGTCATGTGTGGCATAGGTAGAGAGGAAATGGTAAAATATTGGTAGGAATCCAATATGATGAAACAAAAGGGCGCCTAATAAAAATGAAAAGACACTATATGTAACACATATATATGGGTGACTATGTACTGAACTAGACTTGGTCACAGTTCACTATTCCCAGCAAATGGAAAACAATCATAACGAGAGAAGTTTCGGATAAAGAAAATGTACTGATTTTTTTTCTTTGTCATTACATTCCAAAACTTATCGCAAACACAGTGTTTATCAGTGGACTGTTCAGATCCATAACGTTGTATGAATCTAACTGAAAAAATAAGTACATTTCCTTTACCCGGAATTTCCCCTATTATAAGTATTTCCCTTTATTAGGAATAGTGAAGTATGACCCTATTTAGATATAAAGATATAAATTGTGATTTTTTTACTTTTAAGGGACCCTGAAACGTGAAGACCTGAAAAAATCTGGGAGGGTGATTTTTTCACGATTACGATACTTCCCTTTTACGAGGGAAGTAATATTTTTAAATCTGTATATATATATATATATATATATATATATATATATATATATATATATATGTATGTATAATGTATATAAAATATCAAAATATAAATGGCTGAGCCCAGTCTATAATTTTCTATATCTTCATGAGAATTTAGGAGTTTTTCTTTAACAAATTGCTTGAGTTTGTATGTCACAACAGGTACTAAGGTTATTTTAAACAAAAAAAAAGTCAGTTTTATCTGTATCGGTTCAAAAAATAAGGCATTAAAGAACTGCACTGTATGTACACCGTGCTCCTTTAAATTTGAAGTTCTTTTAAAATATAATGTTTCAGTTTACAGGGTGTCCCAGTGTTGCTGGGACGACATCAACTATAAAATTTTAAATGAAACACCCAGTATTTTTGTCCACTATTTGATTCCTTGTCAAAAATACACATAAGTTACCAATTTAAACTATAGCCGATGTCTGCGTAGTTTCCGAAATAATAAATCACAATAAAAACAGCAAAAACCTAAAATTGGGCGTTTGGATGATAATTTCTAGTTTACAAAGCATCAATGTATATACGGAATACAAAATTTTTGTACACACCTATACAGGGTGGACATACTACGAAATCAATCTTGCACCTTTTTAAAGTGAAAAAAGTCGCTGGTTTTTATTTATTCAAATGATCATACAAATACCTACTTTTTCGTATATATATATATATATATATATATATATATATATATATATATATATATATATATATATATATGTTATATGTTCTATACCCAAAGTCAATGGTTACAGAGAAACTCGCAATTTAACTGAAAATCTCAATTATTTCTTGAATATATATACTCAAAAATAATTATAAGAGGCCATGGAATGGAAAATATTTGCGTAACTATAGTCCTAATTCTATTCTATATTTATTTTTTGCTAAATTTTAAGTTTAAAACCATTATTGAAAATTAATATAAGAAACCAACTTCTTGTGTAACATAGCTATCAATATAAACATCTTACAGCAGATTACATGGAAATAGAAAAACAGGAAAAATTTAAAACAAATGACTATATAATTGATTTTCCACATACTTGTCCGTTTTCTGCTATACAAAGTGTATATCGCACTTGAATGTTTGCCACAGCATTTCGGACTACTTCACTATTATTAAGATTAATAATTTCTTCGCGTATTTTTTGTTTTAATTCACTTACGGAATAATTGTTTCGATTTTATACATCTATCTTCAAGTATTTAGTATTTTACTTGACATTTTCGAAAAATGAACATTCGGTATGAATAAAATGTTATTTTATCCGACTTTAAAAAAGGAGAGGTTATCAGTATGACCCAATGAATTTTTTTACGTTTGAACACCTATTACTCCGCGATGGTTTGACCAATTTGGATCCCATAGCAAACATATTAAAAAATGTTAAAAGTTGTTTTTTTTTCTTTGGTCATCGATTGCTCCGCAATGGTTTGACCAATTTAGATTAATTTTTCAAGGGATATTCCCGAATTAGTCCCATAGCAAGAATATTTAAAAAATTATAGAAATGGTAGAATGGCGCCATTTTGTTTTTTGTGCCGAGATATATTGCAAGAAGTTTTTTTAATATTCTACTCTCGCATCTCGATTTTACGCGTTCACTGCAATAGCAGGGAAAAAATATTATGCAGTTGACCATTTGCTAAACCTGATTTTTTACATTAAAACTCGTATAGATAAAACTAAAAAGGATGAAATAAAAAAATTATTAAAAAAATTAAACCGACTTTAAAAAATGCACGAAAAAGTGAAAAATAATATTTTATTTCACCTTGAAAATTTTACTCCGTGAAGTTGGCCCTAAACTTATTTTTAATTATTTAGTCACAAAAATATAATCATGTAATCAGTCAATTTAGTGTTTTGTCCCCTTATTCACTAAAAAGGTTTAAGAGTTAGACTTGGGGTGCGATTTTGGAGATAACGATAGTTAAGTTAACGTTCGCTAAATCACGTAATATAGCGAAATAATCGAAAGGTATTTAGAAGTAGTAATCATTTCATAAATGAAAAATTACATGCATATTTTGACATCAAGTAAGCCATGTTTTACACCCGATTTGACAATTACTCTTAACCTTAAATTATTTTGTTTGATTGTTGATGATGAAAACATACAAAACACGAAGAAAGTTTTTTTTATTAGCATAAACATATTTTATTATTCTGGAAATAATTAAAAGGTGATGAAGAATCAAGCAGCTGCAGCTTTTAGGTCTGTCTGAAAAACCACAATACTTGTATTATACTACACTTGAACACTTTTAAAAGGGATGATAAAGCGGCATTGCTAGTACGAGTTCACCAGAATTGATGATCGAATAATTATTGTACCTAATACCTACTGTTTCTGTAATCCAGAAGAACGACAAATAATTGGGGATTACAAATTTAAATGTTTACAAGTGAGTGCGAACCGAATTTCAGAAAGCGGCGTAAAAGATATTTTAGATACATTAGAAAATATGATATTTTTAAATAAACAAAGAACTTATATATATTATATATATATATATATTTATATATATATATATATATATATATATATATATATATATATATATATATATATATATATATATATATATATATATATATATATATATATATATATATATATATATATATATATATATATATATATATATATATATATATATATATATATATATATATATATATATATATATATATATATATATATATACATGCATTTATATATCATAGGTACTTTAGAAAATCCAAAATGCAGTTTTTTGGAAATGTATATTCTAGTTTTTCTTACGTGTAAAAAATATACAGAGCATTCTATTAAAAAAATACATATTTGACCAGCCTCAGTATATTTTGAAAGATATTGAAAATTACCACACTATTGATAGACAGAATCTTTTTTTCTCTAATTCTTTTGAATACAATTAAAATATTGAAATTACTGCATTAAATTCTAGACATGTCTAGAATAATTATTTCGGACAACAACCGAAATAAAAAAAAAGTCTTCACTTCTTGGTGTTTACATCAATCTAGCGGTAAATAATATGATACAAAAAACATTACTTAATTTTATAAAACTGGCTCTCGGGGTTTTACCTTCCAATTTCTAAAAAAAGGTCATTACTTTATACTATTTCTACCATTTTAGCTTAAATAAAAGTGACTCTAGGGGGGAGTAACACGAACCCCCCTTGTACGCCACTGTCTCTAAGTATATCTACTCAAAATGCCTAAAAATTAGTAATTTTTGTAGGTTTAAGTGTAGTCACAAATCTTTCAAGATATAAATGAAATAGTTATTCATTTTGATTGTCTTATAAGTAAATCAAAAATTCTAGTTTGATGTATTAGTTTTTTAAAGCTCTTAAATAAAGTTATTTATTTTCTGAATAAAAAAAAAATATAAGAGAGAGAGAGAGAATTTAGTGAAAGGCGCATCCGCATCTAATCTAAAGGCTATTTAGCGCTACGTAAGATTCTAGTATACTTATGAATAATGGTCTGTTCTATATTTTTTCATACAAATTAGGTTCTTTAAGAAAATTTAGGGTGATTTTAATATTTCTAGGTTCTGGAGCCATTGTCGCACTCAAATTCCCGATAGGTATATCATGGGTGTTTCAAATTGAAGTTATTATTAGGTTAAAGGTTAGTTTCTTGAATTAAAATAATTGACGGTTTTAGTCTAGAGATGAGAAGTTTGAGGTCTTCTAAATAATTTCGTATTTATTTTGAGGTCTTCTAAATAATTTCGTATTTATTTTATGTATATATTTATTCGTTATTTATGAGATTTTTTTTGGTCTTTGGAGCTGGATTTATCTCTAGATAAAGAGTGACTTCTATGGCTCTTAAACGTCGAGCCTGAAGTAACAGATGAGTCAGAGGAAATTTCTCTGGTAACCTTACTGGGGGGGGTTTTGTAGATTCTGGTGCAAGAGATTTAGAATTGGAAGAAGAACCCCCAGAGAGGCAGTTTAAGGGAATTTTGTTTTAAATATTGAAAGGGGTTGTAAGGAGTTTGAGGATTTTGGGGAAGGTTGGGTATTGGAAGGAGGGAAAAATGAGGGGGAGGGAGTGGAAGATGGTAAGTGGAGTGAGGTGGGAGGTTGGGAATTGAATATACAGGATTGGGTTAGGGAATTGTTGTTTTTAAGGGTGTTAGCAAGGAAGTGGGATTTTGTGGATTTTGTGACGCATAAATTCTTTTCGCAGCGCCATAGGGTATTTTTTCAGAAATCTTTATTTTTTGAATTTGATGTTCAACGTTATAAATTGGACAACCTTTATATCGAGGCGAATGGTCACCTGAGCAATTAACGCATATTAGAGGAGGAGAACATTCACTATCAGGATGCGTTTGTTTCCCGCAAGAGGGACAAATTTGAATATTGGAGTATGAAGATGAAAGATGTCCGAACTTTTGATAATTGAAACATATTAATGGAGAAGGAATGTATTGTCTGACTTTTAGTTTTAGCCATCCGGCGTTAACTGTGGTTGGGAGTTGGTGAGTGTTAAAGGTCAGTACAATAGTGGGGGTGGAAGATTTCATCCCGTCTTTATTGGAGAAAATTCTCCTGACTTTAATCACTCCTTGGTCTGAGAAACCTTCCAAAAGTTCTTGGTCAAAATAGAGAAGTAAGTCTCGGCATGAGATCACTCCTTTCACATAGTTTAGGGATCTATGGGGATTGGAAGAGACTTTAAGGCCATGTATTTGTTTAATTTCTTTTAATCTATTGGAAGATTCAATATTTTTAGCTTTAATTAGGGAGTGTACCATTTCTTCTATATCTGTTCCTAAAGTCGTTGTGATTGAGTTAAAGAGAGTAAATGGATTCAAATCTGTAAAGCTTCCTTCTATTCTTTTGACAATAAAGTATCTTGTGTAACTGTGATTGATAGGTGCTATTTCCGACGACCATGTCCGCATTTTTTTTTTGTCGATATGTTTCTTCAAATGAGGGATATTCCTGAATTTTGTGATTTATCTTTAATTGTTTCGAATTGGTAGCATTCCGGCTGGTGGCGCCAATCGGTTCACCATCATCTCGTTGTGGAAAATGTCTCACGGCACCACCTGACCCTCTACCTAAGTCGGGAAGTGGCAAAGCAACATCCGAGGCTTGATTACTCAACGACATTGCTAAGAGGAGTTTTGCATTTTATACCTTCTGTCAGGTTTGTTTTCAGCTGCCCACTGTGGATCAGACGCTGTCGGGGAGCCGCTCACTATGAGGCAGACGCTCCCCTATTCCCTTTTTATTGAGAGTGGAACTCTACGCTCAGGACCCAGGGTGACGCTATCCACCCAAAGATTGGATAAATCCATTGCGGGGAAAAAATATAATAATTATGATTTAAAATAATTTATTATTCGAGTAATTACAAGCTGAAATATAATTTCCAACACTGCTGATTTCTTATGATATGTTAGGTGGTGGCATTTTTTTAAGAATCACCAGCAAAGTATAAAAAGTTTTATTAACACAAACTTCACTATTATTATTATTTTTATTATATCTATTACTATTTTTTTGCTCAAACATTTTAAAGCCATAATAAACTTGATTGTCCCCTTAGTTGACTAAAATAATATTGTACTCTTGCATTATTATTTATTGCATGAGCAATCAGACAATTAAATATCCCAAAGGATAGAAAAATTTTAAATTTATGTTTCCAAATTCATTGCTCTAAGCATAAAAAATAATGAAGAGTTATGTGAACCTAAACGTAAAGAAATGTGGTGAATAGGTGCAATATGTTTTTTTGCAGTAACATTTCAGAAGGCTAAAATATAATTTAAAATTCCAAAATAAACATATTTCAATTTTTTGGTAAACATTAAAGGTCAATCCTAAAGAAGCAATTACTCGTTTAATTATGTAGTATTATTCTAGTTGTAATGATATTTTAAAAATCATGCTGAACAGAACTTATAGGAATTGGGAGGAGGATACCTTATGGAAAACCGGTTTCAGTGAAATTCGCTAAATTTTTTATAAAAAAATATATACAATTACTCATTTAACCTAAATATATTATAATAAATGGAGTGATCTATTAAAAAAAATCTGATGCTGCCCCTTGTACGATTTTCAGACATCCTGTATAAATTAAAAAATTGATTGAAACTGAAAATGGCAAATATCGCAAGGTTAACTGATTAAAGTGTACAAAAATAAGGTTACTAAATATTAAAAGTATATTTGTTTAAGAAAAATCATACTTTTATGAACAATAATTAAATTTTTGGTCGATCTATTTGTCGTACTGTCAAATATACCTAAGATTAATATCTAGAAAAGTATATTTTACCCAACCGAAAATAGCCAAAACTCATCCCAAACAAATCTTGATAGCATGAGTTTAAAACTAATATTTTATATATCCGCTCCGTAGCTAGCAACAAGGAGCCAGCAACAAAATTTTACAGCGGACCAAATAAACGTTTGCCATAATATAAACATACCAGAAAGATAGTTACAGGATGGAACCTGTCGTTTGCTACCTCACGTAGAAAAGGACCATATATTAAGTGTATACTGCTTCATCTCTCTGCAAAATTTCGTTAAATTTGAGATAATGATAAAAGAAATATTGGATTTTTAATAAAAATTGATTTTTTACTTTGCCACTGTCATTTGCGACCCCACTTAGAAAAAGATTATATATTAAGGGCATATTACTATATCTGCCTGTAGAATTTCGTTTAATTTCAAGCTAAGGTAAGAAAAGCATTGTATTTTTAGAAATAAATAAATTTTTTACACTGACCCTGTCGTTTGCCACCCCACCTGGGAAAAGACCATATATTAAGAGTATATTACTCAATCAGGTTGCAGAATTTCCTTAAATTCCAAGTTAAGCTAAAAAAGATATCGCAATTGTAAAAATACATCAATTTTTTACTCCGCACCTGTCGTTTGCCACCCCGCTTAAGACGAGACCATGTATTAAGTGTATATAGAATATAATTAGAAATAAATCATTTTTTTGCTGTCATTGATGTTTGCTATCCCCTATCGAAATAGTTTGCAAAGTTTTGTTGCAATTAGATTTAACATAAAGAAGATATTTATGCCCTTGGAAACATCCTGGATCTATCTATCTTGTCTATTTATATTATGTCAAATTATCTGGTCCGCTGTAAAATTTTGTTGCTGGCTATTTATTGCCAAGCTACAAAGAACTGGCTTAACGGATATATATTTTATGTATTTGAATATTAAGCTTCCTAAAAGGTTAGAGGTTTATACTTTTAAAACAGCTAGTTTTATTTTAACATTTCCCTGGTATTTTCTGTGCAAGATCTCAAGCATTATATAAACTACTATAAAACAGTTAGTGAATTTTACTGAAGCATGTTTTCCATAAGAATTCTGAGTGGTTTTTTTAGGTTAACACCTCCGAATTCTGCCCTTTTTATAGGCCCTGTTTAGCATGATTTTTAAATTATTATTACGCTTATAACATGACACACTACACGATAGCTCTACCTACATTAATTATTATAAGGGGTAATTTATTTTAAGTAGGTTGCACATTTTTGAATTTTAAAATGAAATATGTCAAATTTTACCGAAGGCTTTACATACAACAGAGTGTTATCATGTAAACCTAATGAGGTACAGGTACAATATATCTATGGATAGAATTCCTATCTCAAAGTAGATATAAATTATAGGTAGCATTTTTTTGATGGTTCTATAGCTGTGCCATTGGCTTTATCTCGTATATAAATAGCTCTGCCTAATTTTTAACATATTTGTCCTGTATTTGAAGCAGAACTTATTTACAAATCAACCACAACATTTGATAAAAGTAATGAACATAATGAAGTTATTAAGCAGTGACGGCTCGTACTCTAAAATTTAGGGTCGGCCGAGGCTCAAGGCCGGTTTTACGGTGAGGGGGGTAATGAGGTTATAACTTCCACCCTCCGCGCAGACCGGTCAATGTGTAATTTACATATTTTTACGTGAAAATTGCGATTAAAAACTTGGCTACGAAACACTATAGGACAAGAGCGACCTTGCATATTCATAAATAGAGTATTGATGGAAATATAAACAATGTAATGACTAAATTTTACTGCAGGAAAAAAATTCGATGTTATTCTATAAATATTTATTAGAGACTGTTTTTTTCACTTATACCACGAAAAGTATAGGTATTTACGTTGTTCTCATACCATTTATAGTAAAATATATTAACAAACTTTTTTTAAATTAAATTATAGCCGAGGTAATAGCATGGAATATATGCGGACGTCCTACATACCTCGGGTATTAGTACATGAACCTGTGAACGGTGGCCCGCGGACTGCTGTTAATGGCGTTATTTGTATGTTAGTCAAGCAATTATAATAGTGATACCTATCTATTTTGATATGTGCCCAGAAAATAATAAACTACCTTTTGGTTTTGTGCGCTTTTAGTATGTTTGCAAAAATATTTTTGAAAAATATTTACTTTCTAAAAAGAGAATGTTCCCTGTATATTTTCTGATACGGCCCGGCCGACCCTGCCGCCCCTGACGAGTCGTCACAGTTATCAAGTCAATGCAATAGTTATTTCTTAAAATATAATATTGAGGTATGAAACTTCTAAAATAATCTGAGCAAAATACTAATTAAAAACTATACCTACAAAATTGCAAAAACCAGGAATCGCACTACATACATTTTGGCATCACTGTATCCTTTGCAAAACAAAAAGAAATCTTATAGGATCCATTGGATCATGCAGTAGACACTTCCTAAACAAAAAAATTAATACTTACAAAAATAAATACCTTCCACAATTATCAAGCAGATTCTAATGGGACATCTGCTAATGCTGATCAATGGTTCTTCCTTTTATTAACCAAGAATGTGAAAGGAAGATAAAAATACTGTATCATCTATTAGACGTCATTTTCATATCATTCCCTTCTTTTCAGTGTCGCAAAAGATGTAACTAAAAATATTGCTCGCCTAAGTAAAAATATAGTGTGCAACATGATACTAAATTAAGAAATCATGGTTTGGGATTAGACCGTGTCAAATTGGAATTACTATCCGACGTTTCGCCTGAATGTTCAGTGTTCAGATCAAAGATCAAAGATCCCTGAAGATGCCTCGTGCAATCGAAAGCGAAACGTCGGATAGTAATTCCAATTTGACACGGTCTAATCCCAAGAACCATGATTTCTTAATTGACCAAAGCCGCGAAAGCTTCCGTTATATGATACTAAATTATTTCTCTTGTAGTACTTCTTCTAATGACAAACTAAGATTAATTGACCTTGCTGCTTAACATCGAAAATGTATTTATCAATATGTATAACATAGACACAGAAATATAATTTTTAGCAAGTATTTTTCTATTTGCTTAGAAATACATAAGTTCATGCCTACCTGAAAAAATTACACATAGATATCATTCATTATAATTATATATTGAATCAGGAATTTGCCTTATTGCTCTTCAGTATTTTCATAAATAGAAAATGTTCTTCCTTGTGTTAAGTACTAATATACTACTGCACTTAATGTCCAACTTTGCAATTTTTAAATATACAATTCTTCTATTTCTTTCGTGTGAATAATATACATTTTCGCTTTATGTATTGAGAACTAAAACTAAAACAAAGATGAATTTTAGACAGGATTT
The DNA here is from genome assembly GCA_030620095.1 of Kuschelorhynchus macadamiae. NCBI lineage: Eukaryota > Metazoa > Arthropoda > Insecta > Coleoptera > Curculionidae > Kuschelorhynchus > Kuschelorhynchus macadamiae. The sequence continues at coordinate 99,723 of JAUTXW010000099.1, forward strand.
AGCTTAGGTTATAGTGATGTGCAACTTTGATAAAACATTCGATATTTTGTATTGGATATTTGGAATAATCGATACACAAAAAATAAGAAAGTATGGCATATTATACACAGTACTGTACTTTTACTAAACTGCCCATAATTTCTCGTTTTATAAAAAAAGTTCATATTCGTATTATTATAAATTATGTACCTACAATATTTGTTACAAAAAAAAGCCCTCACCTTCATACCTATTGTCTAAAACAATTAACAAGTAAACAACCCATTAAAGAATTCTATTTTAATAGTTTACAAAACATAACACAAGTATCTATTATAAAAATAATAAGAATAAGAAGAAAGAGAGGAAAAAAATAATTTTGTACTGCCGTATCCACCGTATCTTTAAAACATATGTTATATGTTTGCCTGGTGGCATACTTGGTACCGTGATGGCAATGAATTCGGAAGTATAAACAGGTTTTTTCTTTACAAAATAAAATATGTACCAGACCATTTACAAATAGCTTATACAATATTTAAAGATTATTTTCATAACTTTGTTAGACATTCCTATAAAAGGTTAATTCAACAGTAGTAAATTAAGAGCAAAGGGTTAATTTTTTTCTTCATATTTACTTACTATAAAAGGAGGCAAATGAGGAAATAATTCACTGAATTTGAATTGATAATTCCTTTATGAATAAAACATATAGGTTTCGCAATAAGTTTACATAGTTTTTGAAGCAGATTAGCTTACCTTGTTTAATTTGTTGGACCTTTTACGAGTTTCGTAACTTTTCTGCTGCTTTGGATGTTCCATGTTTTCATAATTTTCTTGAATATTTTGGCATCTGTCGATTATTTACTGTGTATATGTATATATATTATATTATAGCACTAAAGTAACAAGTATCGAAAAGTATTTTATATTCCACCAAATCAAATTAAATGTCAATTTAAAATTAAATACCTATTATCACAAATGTTAACTGAAAGATACAGAAAATTTAGAAAAATTAGTTGTTCTATTGTTAAAAATGTTATCTTAAACCTGTAACTGTCAAGTTAGGTCTGGTTTAAATTTAAACCTCTTTAGTGAATACGGGTATTAATGTCTAATACTAGTTCTGACATTTCTTACTGTCTTTATTAGTTTGGCGTCGACTTCACTTTCGGAGTAAAATTTTCAAGGTGGATTAAAATATTATTTTTCACTATTCAGTAAATTTTTTTCGGTTTCATTTTTTTATAAAATTTTTTATTCTATATTTCAAAACTCCATGAGTTGATAAATCATTGCAAATGTTGTCAATTTTTTTTTGTTTAGTATCCTTGCCATGGGAAATATTCGGCGATACTCTCTTAATGCAACTCCTGGCCTTTTATTATTTTCAATGTAACAGTTATACAAATTTAGTCGCTCTTGACTGGAATATTGAGCCATTGTTTAAAATAGAACAAGTAAACACCGATACAAGGAAACGTTTTTAAAGACTAATTATTTTAAATTTAAATGACATTTAAACAATCACTAAAAACACAAATAAATTGAAAAACTGTAATAAAATTTAAAACAAATAGTTATATTCCATGGCCTCCTTTTTTTGAGTATACAGCGTTATAATATTCAAGAAATAATTGAGATTTTCTGTTTAATTGCAATTTTCTCTGTAACCATTGAATTTAGGTATAGGAAACGTGCAAGATTGGTTTCGTGGTATGTCTACCCTGTATAGGTCTGGACAAACATTCTGTATTTCGTGTTATGCTCTATAAACTGGAAATTATCACCCAAACTCCCGCTTTTATATTTTTGCTATTTTTTATAATGATTTGAAAAATTCGACTCTAGTTTAAATTGGTAACTTATGTTTATTTTTGACATGGAATCACATAATGGACAAAAATACTCATTTAAAATTTTATAATTGATGTCGTCCCAGCAAAATTGGGACACCGTGTTTACGTGGAAATATTATATTTTAAAAGAACTTCAAATTTAAAGAAACTTTTGCATGAAACGTTTTTCGCATCTATTATGGATTTCCAGATAGTATAGTGGTTACTTTTATGTGGAACACGGTATACCATTGAGTATTTTGTTATTTTGTTTCTTTTTTGGGCGGTCCTGCTCTATAGCCTACTGTACTTCATCAAAGAATATACTTATATTTGGGTTGCACTACAATAAAATGACGTGAATGCATTTTTAACTATTTTTTTAGGCTGGGTCTAAAAAAACAAGTGCAATGAAAATTGTGTAATTTTTGATGGGGGAAAAAGTAAATTATGTTTTCAAGGAATGGCTGAACGCATATGTCACTAATATTAATTTGTCCAAAAATGTCCAAAAAAAAATAAAATGGGGTAGAAACGCATAGAGCCGCATCTAACTATAAAAAAAAACCTTTTGTACAATATTAACTGTCTTGAAAAAGCTTTCAGACCAAATAGTTACAAAATCAATTTTGTCTTTTTGAAAATCCATACTTTTTTAAAAGAAGCTCTGCGACAGCATTCACACATTGCACAATATTTATGCTTTGAAGGAGCTTCTTGACTTTTTCATAACAAAAATATATAAATATACATTAATTGAAAAATAGTTTAAGACATTGTACGTTACAACAACAGACGTCTGCCTACATTAGCTTTTTATACACACAAGATCAACAAAAATATTTTTTGCAAATAAGTTTTACTCATTTACAATTTTTGTATAAACTCAATTTAAATATTTTTTTAGCCTGAAAAATATATTTAATGATCTGTTTCTAAAGCTATCGTTATGGACAGATTATTCCAGAAACTATACACGTTTTCTTAAATATATTTTATACGTTACGAAAGCAGAAACTTTCTTTTTAAAATAATTTTGTATGCAAAAATAATCAAAATAATCTCCTAAGTTAAGAAAAACAATACTAATACACAAATAGCTTCTCCTGACTGGTTTCTTTAACTTATAAAGAATATGTTGAACAGGTATTTTATATGCTTTGTGTAATCAACGTCAGTAAAGTAATGTAAATATAAAAAATTTAGCTAAGTGCACGTACATTCATACTTATTAGTTACTCACTGCAAGGAAGCATAAAAAATATTTTTGTGGGGTTATTTATTCCGTAGTATCTTTTAACGTTGGTCATTAATATATACTCTTGTCATTATATTGATCGCTTAAACAAACTACGCGCAACAAACGTGTTTGCAATATTTGTTTGCCCTATGTTCCTCCTTGATTAGTTGGTTCTAGGGTGTATTGAGGGCTATCGGATTGTATGTAACATGTTAAACACAGACGCAGTTACTACATGTACAACTAGAGCTAATAAAGTTCCGCCATGGTCGTTTACTAAAATAATTCAAAACCAAAAAGTTTTTATGTCTATTGTTAAGAGATTTGAGCTGAGATGATATATTAATAACTAAAGTCAAATTAAAAATAATCGTGAGTATGTCTAGTAGAAAGCATTTTTAGCTTCTTGGGTTTCTTACTAGCGGTGTAGAAAAAACCAAGATATAGAAAATTTGAAAATTCAGGAATTTTTTAAGGAAAAATATGGTGTCTATAAAAATGATTTTAGTAACCTGTTGTGACATCCAAACTCAAGCAGTTTGTCAAAGACAGTTAATTTTGCATAATAATAATAATAATACATGTAAAAAATATAGATGGGGCTCATCAATTTTGATTTGATAAATATTTACCCTGATAGAATGTTTTGATATGAGATCTTTAAGTATTTTTTCTACATCATTACACTCCAAGAAGCAAACACGATTCTTATACTTTATTGATATTTGTTAAAAAAACGGTAATCGAGACATCTGATCCTCTCAAGCTATATTATTAAGGGAAACTGAACATTTACTTAAAGAATGTTTAAAGTTTTTAAAATTTGGAAAAGCAAATGTCTGACATTCACTGCATATTTTTTTGTATGCCGTGTATGATGTTCATCATATTATATGTTTGTCTATTACCTATAGTGGTTATTTAGATTCATTTATTTTTTCATAAAAAGATATTTTATACTATTAATCGTAATATAATCTATTTTTCAGCAATGTTTTGCTCCTTTTTAAACCTCATGAAAAATATAAACTGTCACACTCTTAGTTAAGCAATAGTGCAAGAGAAAACAAATTCGTGTCATTAATAAAATAAAAATACACAAAGTTAAAATAATAGAAATTAAAAAAAAACTAAAAATTTAATTTTAAAATTTTTGGAAGAAAATAAAAGCGATTTGAAAAACTAGATTTTAAAAATTTAACATACTAAAGTCGGCATCAACAATAAGCAGTAATAAATAGACATTACTTAGGCGCTAGACCATAGTATGTCTTAATATCAGGAATTCTAAAAGAAAGCGACTAATATCAAACACAAGGTATTTTTCCATAATCTTCGTATCTCGTAATTAAACAGCAGTTTGACAACTTCAGTAAGTAAAATTTTTAAGATCGTTAAAGTGCTATTTTGCTTTTTGATGCTGATAAGTAAAGATGAGCTGGGTACAAATTTAATATCGAAACAAAATGGCTGCCTAATTAAATGTACAAAAATTATTCTGAAAAATTGCTCATTCAACTGATTTTTAATTTCACACAAAAATCAAGTGGACTGTCTTTGGGTGAAAATACAGAAGAACAGTGACGTGTTCGTTTGGTTCCGTAACAGTGTATCAGTGAAGAAAGAATAAGTTCTTTTATTAGGAATATTGAACTGAATAATACATATAAATTGTGATACTTTTACCTAAAGTATTGTTTTTAGTCATGCAAATAATCGATATTTCCAAATAAAAATAATCATATTTGGCTTGGATTAAGCCAAATGAAAAGAAGAAGGAAGCATGATCTCATATTGCAGTTTTCAGTTTTATAGTTCCGATGGTAGCCATTACGCTCTAGCCACCAATTTCCAAGATAACATAGCGAGATAATTTCGGTTGTCGATGATGCGTTAAGGGAAGTTATCTGGGAACTGAAATCGACCAAGTGGCGTAATCTCTACTAAGTGCGCACATTCATATTTGTGTCGTAGTAAAGTATCGTTAAGTTACTAAGACTGACGTCACCGGATCCAGTCTCCCGAGTATCCCCGAGAAATTATACGTATAATTTCCCGTAAACAAATTTCAAAAACTTAGTTTCGTGTCTGTATAATATGTTGCCGTTTTGTTAAGTCGTTAAGCGATTACTTAATTTTGAAACGAAAATGAAAATAGACAAATGTAAAATATGGAAAATTGTAGGTTCTGTAGAAAACTAGTCATGGTGATAAATACCTAGTTTAAAAAACTGACAGATTTATGACTTTGACAACATAAATATCCAGTAAAATATAATATATTTAATTCTCAACATGGCCGCCATTAGTTAAATACACTTTCGGATATTGCCTAATAATTTGACATTGATCATATTAAGCATTGCATTTTATGTTGAGTGCATACCTGTCTCCTGTAGATAATTTGGATATTTATATTTCACCATTACATTTTTTCATGATTTTTGAAGTTAAACAAAAGAGTAAGGGCTCTAAAAATAAATAAATAAATATATATATATATATATATATATATATATATATATATATATACATATATATTGAAATCAAAAAAATGAGAACTTTTTTAATAAAAAAATATTCAGAGTGTTACATTTAAAAAAGTGTATTTGGCTGCTTTTTGAGAGCTTTATAATGCTCGTTTTTTCGATCTGATTAAAAAAATCAGATGATTCAAGTAAAATTCTAAATATTTTTTATTTGTAGTTTTTTCCTATAACCCTTAATGACGACTGTAGGTGGACGTCAAATTTTAATGAACGACCCTGTACAGAGCTTTCATTTATATTAAACACCTAGTTAGAGTCTTTAACTATAGGAGATATAAAAAAAAAACTCTAAATACAAATGTTTTTTTCTTGTAATATCTTTTAAGACTATCAGACATTTTTAAAAATGATTAAAAGAGTTGAAAAATGTACACAACTTTGGTATATTTGTTTAAATGGGACAGCCTGTACATTAATATTTTATTAAATGCTCTTCTTACTAATTATAAATATACCGGGTTTTATACCTTTACTTGAAAGACAACCAAGAAAATTGACTGAAAGTTTTCTCTTTTAACAATTTTATTCATAGTGTCAATAGAAATCACACTGTTGTTCCAAGCCCCATTTACTTCTGAGCTAATTTGGCTCGAAAGTACTAAATCGAGCTGATGGATAGTAAATCTGGAAAATAATTTAAATGCTATTCTTTTCGATAGTAAAATTAGTACAAATCTCTCATCTAGAAGGCGGTAGCTCTAGATATTAAAGGCTAATATGAAAAATATTATCCACGTAGAACGATTTCCTCTGAAAAATCTACCTCGATCTCTAATAAAGCTACATTTATTTTTATTCAGTTTCAAATTCAAGGTCAGAAACAAAGTCAACTCAAAGACACCACAGATACTGTTAAACAACTCTGTCATTGTCATTACTAGAGTGCGAATTGCCATCAATAGCTTTATCAACGATTAATATTATCACTATTATAATTAGGAATGAATTAAGACCTTCCGTAAAAGCTTTCTCCTTTAAATTACTAAATTTGGATAAGGAGTACCTGGGTATTTTCATTGGGCTTTAATACTTTTATTTGCAATACTTTGTAATAAATTAAAGAAATTAATAAAAAAAATCTAAAAATAAAAATAAAATAGTATTATTAACTGATTGAGTGATGTTATTTGTTTTACAATATATGTTCGGTTGTTGAGAACTAAAAGTTGGTAAACCTTTAAGCTGTAATAAATCTATATTTAATTTATTTCAGTGCCAAAGGCTAATAATAACTTAGAGCCCAATATATGTTCATTGGTTGAAGTAAAAATTAGTAAAACTTTAAAGCTGTAAAAAATCTAAATTTAAATTATTTGAAGGCTAATAATAATTCAAAACCCAATAATTGTTCGTTGTTTTTTAACTAAAAAATTAATAAAACGTTTAAGCAGAATTTCATCATTAGAGATATTCAAAAATGAATGCATAAGCTAATCAAAAAAGAGAGCTCGGATATCGACCTATGGTTATATGTAAAATAATGGAAGTATTAGCGGTACTAAAAATTTAGCCTAGTTGTGCTAAGGTTTGCTCTTTTCCTTAAATTAGAAAACAAGGGTATTTATCATTAAACAGTCATTTAAATACCCCAAGTAATATCTCAACAAGTTATATTTTACGTAAAAGTCCAAGAGATATATAAAATTGTTAAGCAACAGTAAAAAATAGTCAAAATAATAAAAACTCGAATGCTGCAAGACAGTTTGATCATGAAAGATTTCAACGTGTAGTGCCTAACGGAAGAACTTGTATGTCTCCATGCCTGTAACAGTACGTACAGCTCAAATTAAAGAAGGTGTTTTAAATGAAATTGAAGTAACCCTGATACCAGAACCCGAAAATAGCTGAAGAACTGAACATAACCCATATCCGGGTGGGGCCTCATTTTTTTCCACCTGGACTTAATGGGGAAAAATATCCAAGGTTTTTAGAATTTGTGTTACCTGGACCTTTAGAAGAAGTTTCAGTATACGGTATGTGCACTACGGGGCTCCACCGCATTTTAGTCTAGTGGCATAGCAATTTTTGGATGAAAATTACCATAACCGTTGGATTCGGTGAGCAGACCCTGGCTAGATTATTTTATCTGGGGATATCTTAAGGCATTGTTATACAAAATTCCTATTGAAAGTGATGAAGATCTACAAAATAAAATCATTATAAAATCATCTTGAATTACCATCTTCTTATTTTTGCAATAGAATTCCACCAAGTTCAAGCTTAAACGCATCAGTGTGAATCTCTGTTTCTGCTTTTGGGTCATAGATAGCGAGGACTGATTTATCTGCCAGAATTTTCTTCAATGCTTCAAATGCACCCACTTGATCTTTTTCCCACCTAAATGGAATATTTTTCTTTGTCAACGAAGTTAAAAGTCGGGTAATTTGATCAAACGATGTCACATACTTCCTAAAATAACTACAAAGGCCAACAAACTGTCGAACGTTCCGTGTACCACTTGCACTAATCTTGTAACCAAGGCAATCTATATTGATTTGAAAAAATGTACACTTTTCCAACCACAGCGTAACGCCAACTTTCCGAAAACTCATAGCTGGTATTAAAAAGTCATCTAAATAGGTCAATGCTATACAAAATCCCACTCAAAATAAAGTTATTAGTTATTTGAAAGATTTTTGGTGCATTTACCAAACCAAATGGCATACAAAGATATTTATACTGCCTATCAGGAATGACAAAAGCCGTTTTCTGACTTGACTCTTCTGCCATAGGAATTTGATGGTATATAGTATCCGCTAACCATGTCCGACATGGTGAAAAATTTGCAACCCTTTAGTACTTAAAGGTGATCATCGAGACGAGGCAACGCTTAGCTACTCTTACGGTTTTTGCGCTGAGGGCATTGCATGGATTACCTCGTACGAAAATCTGCTCTTTCTCAAAAACTAACGGATCCTCGAAAATATTCAAAATCGGAATTGGTTGATTTACACAGCTGGGAATCACCTATTCCTTGAAAGGATGAAATGACTGGCGCAAGTTAACAAAAACATCATCATCATAGTTATCAGTCGCAACACATGTCACAAATCCTACATGGTGTTGGGGAATTACCCTTCTCTTTGTTTCTAAACGTGATTTTGTTAGGCAACGCATCAATTTCAAGAAGGTTCCCAATGTTTGTGGGCAATAGCCGTCCACTGCCATTTTTAACCACAGTTATTGCTTCTGGATTGCTTAGAACTGACCTTCCAATAAAAAGAGACATAGTCTGACTATGAACCGGCATAATGTAAACAAAAACGTCGGAATTGAAAAGGTCCACTTTTAAATTTACTTTAGAGCTACTCAAGATTTTTTATATACCTCCCCCATAGCCATCTATCTTTTCGTTTTTTTTGAGTATCACATATTAATGTTTTATATTCCTGTAATCTAAAAAACATTTCTCTGCAGAATGTCCTAATTTCTTTTATATAGAACATTCTAACCTTGGTTTAAGACAATAAAGTTGCATGTAACCAAATTCACCAGAGTGGTAATACTTGCCTTTAGCCCTTCGTTTGGCATCTGGTTTGGGGTGATTATCTTTTGTGTAATTCTCTTCTTGGTTGTTTGAAAAATTCTGTTTTGTATATGAATTTACGCGTTGGTATCTTGTATTATCCAAAGTTGATGAATACTCTCGCTAGAGGTCCTCCGTCGAAACATACCTCCCAACTTTTGCTCCAGATTGAATAGTCTTATCGGGAATGCCGTTTATTATCATAGCCACCGCATGATTGCCGCTGATCTGACACTGATTTAACATTTGATGTTTGACAAAGTAATATTGGGTCCAGGTTTCCTCCTGATTTTTGACTCTAAATGTAAGTTTTTTGAGACTTGTTGGCAAATCCTGATGGTCTGGAAAGGCCTGGATAAGTAGCTGCTTGCACTGATCCCAAGAGGGTTTATAATTTATCCAGATTATCATACCAAGTTTTTGCTAGACCCACTAATCTACTTTGCACATGATAAATTACTACTTTTTCGTCCCACTGCACCAGCTGATCTATTTTATCTAACCATCGCACACAGCTTTTTTTTTATTAGGTCGATTAAATTCAGGGATGCAGTTGGGATTAACAGTTAATTTTGTATAATTTTTGTCAGCTCCATTATGCACCAGTTTTACAGCAGGTTTACAATGTCCTTCAACTGCTCAATTATTTGTTGTTGCTGTGTTTCTTCAGTTAAATCTGTAGTTATTTGACTAGAGCTATTAATTAGAGGAATCTAACGTTCTTACATTTTTTCTATACCTCTTTCTATCTCTTTTGTATCTACCAGCACAATCACTACTTGAGCAAGAAGAAGTTGAAGAACTCGGACTTCCCTTACGTTTATTTCGTTCCATTATTTGTTTTTTGTTCAACTAATGCTTCGCGTCATAAACTAAGCCTAAGCACACAAAATGCACTACTTTTTAAAAGTTTCCAACGCTTAAAACTACTTTCTTTGTCCACTAAAACCAAGACTAAACTGTCTAAAGTGTCTTCGAATAGAGCGCGAAAATCCCGCCGCTGCACTATTAAAGACAAAATAATAATAAATAAATACTTTAAACGCGAATGATCCAAATTGCAAGAAAATTACGTAACACAAAATGATTGCTTTGGTGGTCGGGGTTCTCTTCTTATCTACGTCGGCTTGGGGTAGCTATTACGTCCATTAGGTCTTCGTACTTGATATCAGGTTGCCTCAGGTGGTCAAACACCACCTGAGCCAACCTGATATCAAGTACGAATTGTGGGGAGTCTAGGCGGTGGTCCAAATTAGATTAGTGGGTAGTTGAGGTAGTAAACAATCTTTGGGGTTATGTACATTGTAAAAACAAAACTATTTTTCACAAACACTTCCACTAAATTTTTTAAAAAAGATTTAAAAATTATAGTGGAAGTGTTTGTGAAAAATAGTTTATTTTATTAGTGATTTCCACCGAGTATCGGCTGACACAACCCTAATCTTTGGGGTATTTAAATCTGTGTCTATTTTCAGAGAATATGCGAATTTTATATCAAGGTATCGGCTCTTATGTAGTAATTTGTATTTAATTTAGTAATGAATTCGCCCAAATATGCTAGTTTAGAGTCTCTTTGCAAAATGGTATATTGAACAAATCTCTCGGCGTTCATTCATATTCTAAGCGTTTTATTTTGAAATATTTGAAGTTTTTTCCTCTAATTGGCTTATTGAATGCTCCATGTAGGAGAGGCGTAAATGAGGACTGGCCTAATGATGGGCTTATAAATAGTTAGTCTGATTTTGCTATTTAGTTTACTTTTGGCATGTATAGGGGGTAAAGCATAGCAAAAATGCCTTTTGATTTTTTGATATTCTGGTTAGTGTTAACGCCCAGCTTAATTTTCTATCAAATGTGACTCCTAAATATTTTGCTTTTTCCCCACAGTTTAGAGGGATGTTAGAAATTCTAATTTTTTGTATATTGATTTATCTATTACTTTTACAGAAAAGAACTGCTTGGGTTTTATGAGGATTGAGTTTTAACTTCCACCTGTCCATCCATGTTTGTATTAAGTTTATATGGTTTTGAAGTCTGTTCTTGATGTAGGTTGTATTTCGACTAGCGAAGTATGCTGAAATTTTGGTATATCCGAAGTAAATATATTGAATAATAACGGAGTTAAAGGGAGCTCTGGGGTACCCCTGCTCTAATTATTTTGTATTCAGAGTCAAATCCATCAATAAGCATCAAAAATTTTCTATTGTAAAGGAAGGATTGTATTAGCTTTACTAAACAGTCCTAACATAATTAATTTTATCGTATCGAATGTCTTTTATATGCCCAGAAAAAATGCTTTTTTTTATTGAATGCTTCTGTATTGTCTTTGGCAAACCTGGTAGTTTGATTTACGGTGCCTGTTGTAGCGCGGAAACCAAATTGTTCGTTGGGAAAAAATGATCGCTTAATGCTTCGACCGACGATTATAAACACCATAACTCACGCTTTTCTTTTTTTTTTAAACTACCCTTTTTTTGTTGAGTGATAATATTCATATCTAACTAAAAAGACACAGCCGGTCGATCCGTTGAATCATCATGAAGTAGTTACCAAATCTTAATGTTTTTTTACTCCACGTTACACGTACGACATAACAAGGATAATGTGATCCCTGTATGGAACTCTGCAACGAAGCAGACAGAATACTCCATTTTAGACAAACGGCAATCTCGTGATTTCGCTCTTTTTTAAGGTCAACAAGCCCATATAGACTAATAAGTCCCGTATAGGGTAAAGACACAAAATGGAGTCACAGGTTTAACCACACCTATGGCTAACACCACGGCCTGCATAGAATTATACTGTTGACCTCCAGTTCTCGTTTTGAGCAATAATGGTAATACTTTTTTATTCCAGATTCTACGTCATAATAAGGACATTATGATTCCTTTATATTGCAACTCAGGAGACATATTGCTCCAATTTAGTCAAACAGCGACCGCGATTTCGCTTTTGTTTGAAAATCTGCAGCCGTATTTTTGAATATTGAGAAAAGGAGCAGGGAGGATTGTTAAAAACGGTTATGCCAAAAAAACTACAGCAAAAAACCCAATGTTGTCATTTTTGTAAAATAACTGATATAAAGTGATGAAAATAAAATATATTGAGGAACAAGTTGAATTTATGGTAAAACTCCATGGATTAAAATACATGGAATTCTGCTCATTTTCGGCGGAATGTATTAATATGTTTCTCTACACTCTGATATTTACGTGACTCGGATTCGAGCAAGAATCCTATATGAACTTCAATTTAATAATTTTTAAAAATGCTTTTGAGCAAGCATTTATATGGTATAAAAGTTTGGCTGTATGTAGAAGAATCTAGTCTGTAATCGTTCTACTAAAAAAATCATTTATAAATACAGATTTTTTGATCACTTTGAATTACAAATGTAAAAAAGTTTTAATTTATGATTTTTCATGGTATATATTTTGCGGCATTAGTTTTAGAATAACTCGTCACCTAGGCTGCATATATTCATTTAAAAAGAAATGTCTTCTATATGCAGGGAGATAGGTAACGGCAAAATTGTCCCGAGGCCGATACTTAGGGGTTAATATTACGAAATCAAATAAGAAAATAACTTATCCAAAATTAGAAGAAATTTAAAATTTTGAAAATTTTGCACGATATTATATAATACCTTGTCTGTTATGCAGTACACTAATTTAATACAAAGTCAGTTAGGATCTGGTTTTAACAATACAATAATAAACCAACGCAAAAAACGCGTTTAATTTTCTCCAGAGACAAGATATATTCGGTTTTTAAAATTGTCTCAAAATTTAATTATTCCTAACAATTATTTGTCAGTATTTATATTATATTAATTGTATAACCCTTAAGTATCAATTGCATACAGTTACCGCTAAAATTCAGAAAAATGTATTAAAATTACCTACTGAAATTACCCTTACATAAAGTTTTTGTTTTTACTTAAACAAATTTTCAAATAAACTTTTGGTTGGCAATAAATCGTTTGAGTCAGCTAAATGAAACGCAGACGAAGCGAAATCTCAAGTTACCGTTTTCAGTCGAATAGGTCCGATGGGAGCAGTTACGTTCGCGAAATTAAATCAAAACAGCCACATAATTTCGGTTTTCCATGATCGTTAAGGGAAAATATACATGTTATCTGGAAAATGAAATCAATACTATCAATACAGATTTGCTCTGATAAAGAGTATAGATTATAAATTATTTACAGTGTGGTGTGTAAGTTCTAGATGTCTAGATTCACATCAGTGACGTAGTAAGGTCTTGTTAAGTCACTAAGTCTGATGTCATGGTCTAGTTTACCGTCACCCCCACAAGAATGTAGTCTCCCTCTGAGAGATGTAGTGAGTGTACTTAGAATATGATCAAAATATTTTACCATATAAGAAGAACCTTTAGATACGTAATAGTTAAATAGGTTTAGTCAATGTATAGTTAGAAATGTATTGTTGAGTTTTCATTACGGGTATACATCCGTTGACAACTCTCGTTCTGAAAAGAACAATTTTCCTAAACCATTTCGTTAAAATCGCAATTGGCATTTTCGAAGCTTTGCGGTCGTCATTTTTTATATATTTGGGTTGTTGTTATTGTTGTACTATACTTCCGCTTGATTTTTTGTGGTTTTCGGTTTATCAACAATTGTCTTCCATACTGTTGGATTCTCCTTTTTATGTAAATTACCTCATTTTTCAATATCTATGGCTTCTCGCATTATTCTGTTGTTCTATATTGGCAATCTCTTTATTTTGTGGCCTGTTTTCTGTTGATGTAGGAAGAGCGAGGTAATTTGTTTTCTTTATATACTGAGTTTATGCTCCTCTTATCTTGCTGATATTCGCCTGTTAGTTTCCGCAACGTATCACTTTCACAGAACTGAAATGAAATGCTATATACTCCGTGGCTTTTCAATTTAATTTTGCCTTTTGAATCTCTAAGTATTTATCTATGGTTGTTTGTGGCTTATGTATTGTTGGTAAGTTGTGTTTTTTAAGAATTTTTTCAATTGTGCCTGTGGTGTCATTTACATATCGTAAAAGTACTTGCTGCCTGCCCGGTTCATAGTCGTGGGTGTTGGTTGTTCAGAAACGCTGTTTAATAATAGCTTTTTCGATAGTGCGATTTGTGTATCCTATTTCTATGAAGCACCACATATTGTAAGTAATTAGCTTCTTTTGTGAATCAGTTAATCGCACCGATCTAGATGTAAGAGTATTCGCCACCGCTTGAATTTGTGCTGGATGTTGACGTGATTTTGCATTTAAAATGTAGGTACACCAGTGGCGGCTCGTGAGTATATTGAAGGGTGAGGCTACATGAGGTTAATTTTGTTTAAATGTGAATAAATTTCCACGTCACCCATGAGATATTATTCTGCGACGCGTTGACCTTTTTTTTTAATGGAGGTCATCGCCAATAGCCCTACTAAACCATTAAAAACTAAAAAAATAAACTCTAAAAAAAGTAAATAAAAAGTAAACAAAACAAGTAAAATATGTACACCTATCACTAAAATATAGCGGTGATTGCGATAATAAAAACATAATTTAGTTTATTAAAACTTAAAATAAATAGTTGTATGAAATAAGATAAAAAAACTACTTTTTGTACATTAAATCTATACGTCTGTCTTTTAAGGTTGCAAATTTATCTATAATTTGGTCGTAAAAGTTTTGGTCTTCACTAAGTTCTGACAGTAATTCCTGCTCTATTGACATCATTGCTAAACCCGAAAGCCGTTCTTGTGTCATTGTGTTTCTTAGGTAGGTTTTGATCCGTTTAAGACATGAAAAATTTCGTTCGGCCGATACACTTATTGCGGGAATAGTTAAAACTAAATTAAAAAGCTTATATGCTTCCGCAAAAATTGCTTTAAAATCTTTAAATAACAAAGCTAGACTTTTTTCGACATCTAAATTTGAAAATTGTTCATCCCTATACAATACAGAAAGCTCATTCTTTAATCTATCTCTGTCAAAAATGTTTGGATAATTTTTTAATAAATTATTTAATAAGTCGTCTGGAAAGCATTTAACATATTCCGAATATTTTGTGCAATCGACTAAAGCAAAGAAATTTAAATTATTTAAATTTTCAAACCGCGTCCCTAATTGAAGAATTATACAATCTATTATTTCGAAATATAATATTTTATATTTAGTAAAAATA
Source organism: Kuschelorhynchus macadamiae (assembly GCA_030620095.1). Classification (NCBI taxonomy): domain Eukaryota; kingdom Metazoa; phylum Arthropoda; class Insecta; order Coleoptera; family Curculionidae; genus Kuschelorhynchus; species Kuschelorhynchus macadamiae. Next base: position 115,026 of record JAUTXW010000099.1, read on the forward strand.
TCAAAGTCGCTAGAACATTGCCCTCGACGTGTGTTAGTTGGCAGAATAGTGGCTTTTTTAGCAATATTGAAAAGTTCTTTGAAATGGTCCTCGTTTCTAAATTCAATAATTCGTTGCTTGGCAAGGTTTATTTGCGAAATGCAGTAATTTATATCTAAATGCTTTAACTGTAATATTTGAAACAGTACATCAGTGCAACTAAAAATTTGTTTATAAATATGCGTTAAAATGCAAAATTCGAAATCATTAAAATGCTTTAGAAATCCTTTTGCACCATTAATAGATTCTGTTCCAGAACTTAAGTCATTAATAATAGTTTCAAATACTATAATTAAATTGTCCCATTCATTAGCCACTAAGTTTAAAATTTTAGACCGTGTATAGCATCGCGTTTCTACAGCTCGCGGAATTCTTTTACCTACTATCTGATTAAGCACAAAAGACCGTTTTGGTGATTGGTGGAAATAATTTGGTATTCCTAATAAAGTGACAAAAAATATACGACTTTGGGTAATCAGTTTTGTTCCCTGTTGTAAAACTAGATTTAATCTGTGGGCGCAACAATGAGTAAACATAGCTAAAGGAGCAATAGATCTAACTTTTGTTTGAAGCCCATTTATTTCACCTGCCATAACACTAGCCCCATCGTAACACTGCGCGACCAATTTATTTTTAAAGTCATAAGGCTCTAAGCTGTTTTGTATTAAATGAAAAAGGCTCTCTGCTGTTCTATTATCGCTAACGTCAAAAAATCCTAAAAATCTTTCTTTTAAAGATCCGTTGGTCACATACCTAACTGTTATCGAACACTGTGATTTTTCTGTTATATGAGTACTATCATCCGCAATTACGCCAAAAAAACAACAATCATCATGTCATTGATTTCTTTTTTTATATATTCTTGAATATAGTCATGTATGCAACCAATTAGTTCATTTTGTATAGTCTTAGATGGGACAAAAAATATTACTAAATTTAGCACAATGTTCAGTATGTTCGGCATTTCTTTTTATTAAGCATGCAAATATTTCCTTAAAATTGCCACGGTTAAAAGAATCTGTTGTTTCATTATGACCTCGAAATACCAAGTCCTGTTTACCCAAAGTAATAGTAACATCAATTAAATAATTTAATAATAAACGGTTTTTTCGAACATTTTCATTATAAACAATTTTATTAAGACTTGCATTTTCTTGTAGTGCATCCGCAATAGTCGCCCTATTTTGCTCCAGTCTTGTAAGTGCTACCGAATTTTTAATATGCTCTCTTGAACTTTCATGCGATTTTACTGCTCGTGAAAAATTTTTTAAATCCGAATATCCGCCCCCTGAACTCCAATTATTTTTGACGCAACCTAATAAAATACAAGGCCAACAATATAAGCTTTCTTTATAAATACTTCCGCATAGCCACCTATAAGTTTCGTACCAAGATATTTGAAAAGTTCTTGAATATTTTTTACCTTGCCTCTTATCGTTAAATATTGCTAAAATTTTCTGCGTCGGACGGCTACCTAATATCTGTTTCTTTTCAGTTTCGCTTCTTCTTAAAAAAGGCGTTTCAATTAATGAAGCAATAATGTCGTGAATAGGATTCATTTCAAAAGCAAAAAGCAAATACAAAAAATGGAACGGTCCAACTTACCAAATCAAAACAAAACAAAAACTTACTCACGCGTATTTATTCACCTTAAAAGACAGAACGCCCTCAATCAGCGATTATCGCAATCTATTTCCTATTTCTTTCTCAGCCGCACGCACCACGTAAAAAGAAGCCGTTGGAATATTTCGCTAGTCATGTGATTTAAATAACCAATAAAAGCATATCCAAGCTACAGATTTATCGCCTCAAGAATGCAATAGAAAACGCGTGCATCGGCAATCGCCATCCCGCTCTGTCGTAATCAGGTGACTCGCCGGCATCGGCCGTTGATAAATAGGTCAGAAGTCGAAACTTTCCAAGCTAAAATTATTTCGCCTCATTCGAGAGCACTTTCTTTAGGAATGGGTTTGCAGGGATTGCACGGTCGGTTTTTTGATGTGGTCAGAATTTATTTTCTAAAATATTTATTATGGGATTATATTTTGTTTTTTTTTTAATGTTATTATGTTGTAAAACTGTTAAAAAGTATATTTCTAATTGGTAATGGATAAAAAGTTATACAAAAAAAAATCTCTTTTCCTTTATTTTGGGGGTGAGACGCGGCCTCAGAGGCCTACCCTGACGAGCCGCCACTGAGGTACACCTGAATGAAATCACATCGTATTTTCCGTCCGTAAAGGCCTAAGATCTAACATGACGTTTTGACAGGTAATACTACTGTCATAAACAGGTATTTTTGTTTTCTAAAATAAATCTCAAATTTTGAAAATACTGCTGTAAAATGTCACAATTATTGATATGTCTACTCTACCAGAACGGAACTAGGTAATTCAATATTATCGTTCATTCAAAATTCCAGCTATTAGGCGATCTAAAACACGTGACCTGTCAAATCAAATATGGCCGGCTTAGGGCATACATTTGCCAGCTGATGTTTATTTTCTTATGAAAGTTCAGGGTTATAACAGCAGTTGTGTCTCGATATTATTGCTTAATTTATATATTTTAAAGTGATTTAGTTATTAAGTGGTTTAAGAAAGGCCACTAATATATTCATAGGTACCTGTTTATGATTTGGAATGTTTTACGGCCTAGAAAGGTCGATTGCGTTTAGCTACCTGGCTACCTGTACCTGGTCATGAAATTAGTTGATATTGGGAGCAAGCAGATGTACTTTTAGTTTAGTTCCTGTTAATTAAGAAGAGTGATAAATGCACATTTAAAAGACTTTCTTAGTGACCTAGTAGATAAAGTGATAAAAAATTAACATGGATTTACCACAGTCTGAAAAGAGTGACTACCTTGTCCAGCTAGAGAGTGAAAAACCTGACGTTCCTCAAAGGTATAAGAACAAGATTCGTCTTATAAATTCCATTGATCCTTTTAAAATCATGGATGAAGACCTTGATAAAGACTTTGCATCCCTACCAGCTGTTCAAGCCTTTGATGTAATGACGTATTTAGTGCTAACTCATAGTTTTTACACAAAAGAGCAAATGAAAGCTTATAAAAGTCTCAGTGGCTACAAGTATTTTGAGGCTGGTTTTGTTCATCTGCGTGGCATGAAAAAGGTCAATGAGCTTTCCGTTATACTTGCAAAGGTTCGACATAGTCAGCGTGCTAGGGAACCCCCTCTAAATGTGTGGGTCCTGACACAAGATAATGGAAGTATTAACACTGGCCACTGTACTTGTATGGCTGGTTTATCTGAAGTCTGTAGCCATGTTGCTGCTGTTCTATATGCAACAGAATATATTTACAACTCGCTTACTTCTACTTCATCGACTGATATGTCAGCTCAGTGGGTTGCTCCTTCTACAAAAGATGTACCCATTGTAAGATTATGTGACCTTAAGCTCAAAACAAAAAAAGCTAAAACAGTTGTCTCAGACTCTTCAAGTTTATTTAGTCCGATACCTGCCATTGAAGGCGAAGAACTTATTGAACTGTTGACAGCTTGTGAAAATGTTGGCGACGAAACAGCTCTTGCAAGAGTTATTGAACCTTTTGCATCAAGAATAGGATCAAGTATTTGTCAACCAAAACTTAAAGTGATTTATAATATTTACCAGGAGTATTATGAGTCACTCTCTTATCAGCAGTTGTGCTCAATTGGAGAGAAAATTGACCAGTCATTATCTTTTGATGATTGCCAAAAGATCTGTAAAGCCACAGTTAAGCAAACTCATTCCGAAGAATGGTTTAGGCAAAGAACTGGACGCATCACTGGTTCAAATTTTAAAAGAGCATGCAGGACATCACTTTCAAAACCATCTCTGTCATTAATTAAGAGTGTTTGTTATCCTCTAAAGTTTCTGTTCAAAACCAAAGCAACTCAGTGGGGAACAAACAATGAAAAGCTTGCTCTTCAAAATTATTTATCGTCAAATACACTTGAACACGTAAATTTAAAACTTGAAAATTGTGGTTTATTACTCAATCCAGCCTTCCCATCGTTTGGAGCTACCCCAGATAGTTTAGTGTCATGCGATTGTTGTGGAGAAGGTTGTATAGAAGTCAAGTGCCCATATGTTCTTAAAAATATGGAATGGTCAAAATACATAAACTCTAAGAACTCGTGTCTAATATATGATGGTGATGACTTGGCTTTAAACCGAGATAATTCGTATTATTATCAAGTTCAGATACAGTTGAAACTATCTGGTCTAAAGTACTGTGATTTTATAGTTTGGTCTCCAAAGAAATTCTTCCAAAAAAGAATATATTTGGATGAAGATTTTTGGAGTGTCGAATTTCCAAAAGCCCTGGATTTTCATAAAAACATAATTATTCCTGAACTCCTAGGAAAATATTTTACGCTAGGAAGGCACATGGCACAGACTTGGTGTACATGTAATCAACTCGAAGAAGATCGTCCAATGATCCAATGTGAAAACGATAATTGTAGTATCCAGTGGTTTCATTTAGGATGTGTTGGTCTCTCAGAGGTTCCAGAAACTTTGTGGACATGCGTTCAATGCAGTGAAGAAGTTCCTGGAACTTTATCAGCTGCCGTATAGATTGTATATTAAAAAATATTTGACCATAAAATTTTTGTTTGGTTCTAATTTTAGTGTGTATATATTTTTTTATCAGTTCTCTGACGTTTCTGCATGTATCTTGACATATTTTTAAAACTTTGTATTATATTTTAATTATTGTAAATGTTATACTATTTGAAAGGATAAAAAAAAGCAAACCATAATTTTATTGCCACTTTTCTGCTCTGTAAGTTGGTCTAATCAGATTTTGAATACGATGTTTCGTCTTTCGAGACCCACCATTCACTTTATTTTTTAAAATATGGATTTTTTATTTCATTTTTGGAAAGCTTTCAACTTCCCTAAACCAACAATGTACCACACTTATAAAGTAATTTATTTTTTCATTATGACTTCAGTTAATTATTGTTTTCCATCTCTACCTTATTGCTAAGGTTTAGAGGGTCGATCGCTTTAAAGAATGAAATAAAAGATCAAGGGCTTTATGTAAAAAAATTAAATTGCTATTGTGATGTCTTGTAGAGCAGAAAAAGTTGCATTAAAAATATTATTTTGGTTTTTTAAAATCTTTTTAAATAAAGTCAGTTCTTTTTTCTAATTTAACCTACACCATATTTCTTCTGATTTTTAATTTTTAGTTAGTCTTTGTAATTAGCTCTAAGTTTCTTGTATATGATGCTAAATCATTCAATTTTCATGTTTACTATGTGATGTAAAATTTTTTGATGAAAGTTTTGACGAGATCCATGTAGAATGTATTCTTATCCTGGACGTGTATGTTTATTTTCATTTGTATTTTTATGTATTGACAAAGATTTTCTATTATACGAACCTTATTGTACGTCAAAATGTTTTTTTTTCAAATATGCTTTGCGACTAATGTAATGCCATTTTTGGATTTATTATAAAACCATTTTGTTTTGGGTATGGTAACTCTATTTTTTAATCTTTTTTATTTCTAGATAAGTATGCAATGTATTATGGTTTTGGTTTATATTATATCGTAGATTACTTGAACTTTTGTCCAATTATTGTATTATGTGTACTTTTTAATTTAATAAATAAAAGTTTTATCATTATTATATATATTTTTTAATAAAAATAAAATGTATTTTTTAATTGATTTTTTTTCTTTTAATCCCCTTAGTTAAAGAAGTAGACTACGCAAATAGCATAAAAAATATGAAAAAAAAAATTGTGGAAATTCTATAATAGAAGTGCATTGAAAAATAAGACGTTTCTCAATAGTTTATAATTCTTAAATATTTAAAGAGAGTTCTTTAAACTATTTTAATCTTTTTTCAAGTACCTACATAATAGGTTAGTTAGTTTATGCTTTATGTGTTAAAAATTTAAATTTTTTAAATAAAAATTAAAGTACAAATTTATTTTAACAAAATCTTTTGGCTTTTTCACGTGTTATGTGATTTAAAAGAAATAAAACTCGTAAAAGTTAATCATATACAGTTATTTTTATTAAAGTAGGTTTTTTACAAATTAACTATTGGGGGATTTAAATTGATCAGGGCACAACACACTACCATCACTTTATCTAGGATTGGGTCATCATTTCCAACACACAAAAAAGTTATTGGCATTTCATCTGCTAATATACGAAATTTTTGTCTAATGTAGCCAATCACTCTTTCCACATGTATTCTCACGTGAGCAATTGCTCTGGTCTCTTCAATTTCATAAGGATGCAGTTGGTTCTGTCCTTTTGTGAAAGCGGGGGTCTTTATATTGGCATTTAGCAAATTGACATAATCTTTTACAAGGAATCCTCTGTCAGCCAGAATCAAGTCACCTAAAAAGTAAAACAATATTTAGTTTGTTTAGAAGTAAAAAAAACTATCTATTGCTAACTTATACAAGTAGAGCGATGCTTTACGAGAGTCAAAATATTAGATAGCTACTAGAAAAATAACAATATAGTAGGTACTAAAAACACACTATCCCGAGCACAGTTCTGTTAATGACTATTTATACCTGTTAATAGAAATTCAGAACTATGCCTTAGAAGGACAAAAATGATTATGCTCAATTGTCGCTTGCATTCTGCAACTTAAAATTAGAAGGTTCTTGCAAATTTATTTATATATTTTTATTTTCATACATAATACCACAAGAGAAAAAAATTTCGACTGATTTTGCGAATAACATTTTTTTACAAAATAACAAGCCGCCAGGCCATTGATTACATCAAAAATTTCTTGAGCGAAATTACCAAAAGGCAACAAATTTGAACCAGAATGATTTTGCCTACAGAATGTTTTCTCGAGTGGTATTTGGCATGACTATTTTTACGAGAGTAGAAATTAACAACTTCAATCAAATTCATTCAACAGCTCTTTCTTTTGCAAGGGAAGCTGATAAGTTGCCTTTTATTCCATTTATCTACTTATTTCGATGTATTTTTTTTTTGGTATTTATAAATCTTTATTTTGGAATAATAAATGTGTTTATTATTATTATTAAAAGAAACAGAATAAAGATTAATAGGCGTGTTAAAAAAAATGTCTTGGCAATACCATGTCTATGATGTTAATTTTGTCAAAGTAGAAATATTTTAAGGGACTACAGATTTTATTGCTGGTGTGATACACTCTAGTGAAATAATCATAAAAAACATTGTAGGTATAAGTCAAGGTAAACAATAAACATAAAGCAATAAGCAAATACAATGATGTTCATATTACCTGAACCAATTTTGTCCAAAAATTTTGAATTCATCGTTACATGCTTGTCGGAGGCACGTCCACCCCAAGCTTCACTAATAAAACAAATACTTCCTTGTGGTGTTATTCCTATCAAATATTTGAGGGTGTACGAATGTTTATAATTTGACCAACATTGTGCTGCCTTTTTGTAGATTGCTTGGTTTTTCAATATACAACTCAAAACAGTCAATAATGACTGTCACTTTTGTCCCAAAACTTTCTTTAAAACACGAAGGGGTAGTTTTCTGTAAAACGTCTCTTTCTGGCCCCACAATACACTTTTGAAATCGTGAATACAGCACATTTATAACCGATCGGAAATATGTTGATGCTGTGCTCGGGTGAATATTAAATCTAAACCCGAGGTCTCTAAAATCCAGATTTAGCCTCAGTTTAAATAATGTCAACAAAATTTGATTTGATGCGTCCAAGAGTGTATTACTATGAACAGTAATGAATGGTTCACAACACTTCACTATTAGGTCAAGTTTCTTGAATGAATTAAAGCCTGTATAGTATTTTGTTTTTTTGTCATCGTTCATCAGTGATCTATACGTAATCTCAGAAGAACAAGTATGTCCCAGAGGTCGCCCCGAACTTAGTGAAACAACCATGTCTGAAAACTCAGTTGCTGAAATGTCCGTTTGACAACTTTTATTATTTTTAAATGCATCTGGAGCATTTTGATCCTCCTCAACAGGAGTTATAGCTGAAGTTGAAGCTGGGGAAGGGGAACTCTGTTCAAATTTTGAATCAGCTAGTTTTGCTCTCTTTACAGCTCTACCATAGCGATCTTGAGCGCCAGTCGAAGGCTTATTTGATACTTCATATCCCATATGGAGTGATGGGACCCAATCTGGATTTTGGATGTCAGACAGGTTGGATGGTCTTCCTGAAACCAAAGATTTAGTAAGATTTATTTCAGTACTTCAATAATAGTGTCTTTCCTTTTACAAGAAATCTTAGCTAATCCTATTTAGCCAGAAAAAGAAGGTATAATGATATTTGACAATTAGACAAACATATACAGATTAAATTAACTTAGCTTAGCCAACATTTCCTCTAAAAGGATAACCACTAATATCTGAGAATAAAACAAATTTGGCAAAATCAAACAGACAGCATTTTTTTTTGTTTTAGTGCACCTAATGTTTTTGCTACTTACCACTCAAGAAATTTTTGCTGCAAACTGATGCATATTTTAATTTAGTTTCAGTCCAATCCTCCCTTTTTATAGCTGATAACCATTTGTGTCGTCTATCTTTTGAAAGTTTGTTCAGGTCTGGTTTGTGTGGAAAATGTAATTCCGCTGGAATACGGAAAAATCCTACTTTATCGCGATCACCCCTACTTCCACACTTCACAACACAGCAAAACGAAGGCATATTTAAGTCTCTATTAGAAAAATCTAACTTAAATTACGAAATATATTGGATAATTAGCTTCTCTCTAATGCAAACCATACGGTAAACAAAACTTTGTTTGTCCTAAGGCGGCCATATTGGATTTTGTTTGACAGCTTCTTAGATTGCCTTATTATTAGACTATTCATTATAAAGTTTCCAAACAGGTTAGATTAAGTCTGTTTATTAGAAAGTTTCTAAACATAGTATTGGTCCAATCTAGAGTATACAAACTGGTTAGATAGTTATCCACTACCGGCAGCGTACATGATGTATAAAAAAAAGAGGAAGAAATTTGTTGAAGATGTTTTAAGTTATGTTGACAATGGGTTCAGTAGTCGGACAGTCCATACTGGTCACTGCTGATGCGGATATTCTTTTCTCTGACTAAAGACTCAGAAGATTATTTACCCTTATCAGTGGTAAAAACTAACCTCTATAATTCGGTTTTCAATACACCTGATTTAATTTCAATTTACACACCTCCAGAATGGTCTACGGCTAATAAACCTACCGCCTTTCCTGGTTGCATAGAAGCTTCTGGCGTTCCAGATTTTATTAAAGAAATTATATCTAATTTCTATAATATTTTTAAACTATTTATAAAAGGAAAGTTTATAAACCACAGCGAAAAAAACTGCATCAACAAAACTTATGGTTTACAAAAGACGTTCTAAGAAATTTAATAACAGTATTCAGAAGACGGAAGAACTATGTTCAAAAAAAAACACCGTGCTCGGGCTTTACTTCGATTATATGCTGAACATTTCTTTGCTATCCATTCTCGTGTAAGACTTGCTTTATTTACGCCGGCTTTTTCTGTATTTCCATTCTGAATTCATAATTTAAATATGAAATAGCGCAGTTTTTTTCTTTACCATGAGGGTGTAGCTAGAGGGGGATAAATGGACATTGTTTTTTCATTCTCAAGTACTTAAAGTAAAATGTTCCAGGTACAATGAGGGAACTTTAGTTCTTTAAAACAATTCATGCCAAAAACAATTAAACGAAGCTATGAGGTATGGATGCTGGCAGGCAAGTCAAAATTTTATATTAATACTAGAAACTCTGAAGGTGTAACAAAATGTCTTGGTTTTGCGTTATTCTTTACAATTAATTTAGTTAATAAAAACTAACTTGTTTTTTTGACAATTTTTTCTACAAGTGTACCATTATTTGAAGATCTGAAACAGAAAGGTATACATGTTACTGGAACAGATAAACACAAAAATAGATGGGATTCTCAATGGTACACAAGCAAAAAAGGTTAAGCGATCCTTAAATGGAAAGATAAACGATCAGTTCAGATTCTTTCTAATTACCATGATCAAGCAGTTAAGAAAATGATGGTAATATATTCCACATCCAATGTCGAGAAGCTACCATTGATAAATCTAATATGAATATTAGTATCTACGACCAGCTCTTAAGAAATTATGAAATTAATCGGCGCAATAGGAAATGGTGACACCGAATTTTCTTTAATTTCCATGACGCATCAATTGTATTTATAAATTGTTAAATATGCCTAAAATGTCTTTAAAAGATTTTCGGCATAGTGTAGTGAATGGGCTAGAAACGGAAACATTAGTTTGCCGAAAAATAGCGTTAACTAGTTCACTAACAGCTGCCTTCGAATAAAATCACACAATCAGACATCAATCCACACGTAGTTCTAGAAGTAGATGTGCTTTATGCAGCACAAAAAAAAACATCAAAGAAGAACAGATTGGATTTGTTCCATATGTCATGTGTCCTCTCTGTTTAGGAAAAAAAGTCTATCTTTCAATCGCGTCATTGTAATTAAAAGTAATTATTTATGTTTTTAAATCTGTTCTTATACCCTAATGGTTCGGTGGTACATATATTCTACGGTTCTACCACCCAATTTATGTATAAAAAAGTATACTTTATACTTAAACATTTTTACCTTAGTTTAAGTAAAATGTGTAAAGATTTTTTTATTTTTGTAATACAAAGTGGAATGCACCATTTGGATTCTTTTTGTCATCAGTTATGGGCTCCTTAAAGAGTAAGTTTGGGAAAAAAATTTTAAGCAAATAAAAATATAAAAAATATTAATGAGTCAATAGCTAAAAAACGCGCAAGCGCTTTAAAGGCTAAATTTTGGAAAAGATATATTAGATATCCACGTTTCGGGGTCTCTAGAAGCCAAAAAACATGTTTTCTCAATTCCGTCTGTCTTTAGGTCTGTCGGACTGTTTAGAGCATAGCTGAAAAACTACTTGTCCGACTAACTTCAAATTTTGTTCAAAAATTAAGGGTCATTTGGAAATGAAATTCTTTCGACAAACCCAATATGGCGGAACAAAAAAGGCCTAATTAAAATATTACTAAAAAACTACTAATTCAATTTGCCTCAAATTTTGCACAAGAATAAAATATTACGTAGAAATAAATTAGTAAAATTCTGCTTCGAATCCAAGATGGCAGCCTGTGAAAACTACTTATTACTTTGATTTCAGATTTTGTACAAAAATTAAGTGTGATAATATAGGGATGAACTGGTAAAATCTTATTGTGGTACGAATTCAAGATGGGGAATCAAAACAGCGGTCAAAAAATGTTTGTAATCGTGAAGTCACCCTTCCCAGATTTTATAGATTTTCACGTTTTAGAGTGCCTAGATGCCAAAAAACATGTTCTCTTAATTCTGGTTTCTGGTACAGCTCTCAGTCTGTTTGTCTTTTCGCAGCATAACTAAAAAACTACTTACCGGATTGACATTAAATTATGATCGAGAATTAGTAGTCATATGGGATGACCTGGTAACATTTTGGTCAAGAATCAACATGGCGGAACAAAATGACGGCCTAGTGAAGGGCTATTACTAAAAAACTAATTATCCAGTTTATCGCAAATTTTGCACGACAATCGGGTGTTACATAGGAATAAACTGTTAACATTTTTATACGAATTATAGATGAGAAAATATAGTAGCGGCCTTATCTTAAAAGACCTAAAAAAATATTTATTAGATTGATTTTAAATTTTGAAAAATGGGTAAAATTGTGGTACGAATCCAAGATGGGGGAAGAAAATGGCTGTTAAATAAAAATTATAGGTCATATAGAGATACACTTATAAAATGTTGGTACCAATTCAACATGATGAAAGATACTAGGGGTATAATTAAGTTTTTAAAAAATTAATGTAAAAAACTACTTATACTATTTGTTTTACATCTTGCCCAAAATCACTGGAACATAGGTAGAACAAAATGGCACCCAATAAAAAGACAGTATATATGTGTTACTAAATGACTAATTGCCGAGCTAACTATTCCTTATAAAAGAAAAAAATTATTACGAGGGATCCTGGGTAAAGAAAATTTACTAATTTATTTTTAGATTAGCATATAATAAAAGAGTCATAGACCGAATTTATGCAAATTTTCTTTGCTCTTTACGAGTCAAAGTTATCCAAAATAAAGTCATTTTCACGTCATTTGCGGGAGGGTGCCGTTCCCGCACACTAAGATAAAGTAAAATCAAAAATGAATAGTCACGGGCAAGCGTTATGAGTTAGGGGTGAAACCTCGGCTAAAATCATGAAAATATAAAACTGGATGGATCATCGGTGCTTTTAATTTATAATTTATTCTGGTATATAGAATAGTTTTCAAACTCAAAATTGTATTAAATCTTGCTAATGCTAGTAAAAATATGAGTGAAGGCCCACTGAATTCGAAAAGATGTCTAGAAAAATGTGTAAAAGTTTCAAACTGGTACGAAATTTATTAACAAATTAAGATTTAAAAAAAGGAGTTTAGTTTTTTTGCAAATATCTCGGAAAATATTAACATTTAAGAATTTTTAAAAATAGATTCTTAAAGAGGAAGAACTTTCCAATAATAAAGATGGAGTTCCGGAAGTCGGGACTTTTTTATTGGAAATTTCTTCTTCTTTAAAAAACCTTTTAAAAAATTCTTATATATTAATAGTTCCAAGTTATTTTCATTCCGAATCTCATATTTTTACTAGAAGTAGCAAGAGAGTCGAGCTAAATAAATAGCTCTGCTTAGTGAGATATTACCTTTCTTTATGCTATGCTTTTTGAAATCAATATCAAACTAGTAATTTCACTAAGTAACCGGTGGCAGTGGCATAGCGCTTTCCTTTCAATCCTCCCAAATGTTATTAGTAACATTTATTTATTAAGATTCATAACTATAGGAAAAATCAAATCAAAAAGAAAATAGTCCCCTCTATGTCTAGGGATTTACTACAACTTAAATGGCTCTATTCCGGCAATATAGTTATATTAAAACTGTATTTAGGGACGAAGTGATAACCAAGAAAAGCTGCTATAAACAATATAGGCTTACTTACCTTTTAACGATAAATAACTCTGATTAACAACACCTTGTTCTGGATTTATTATTTTGGTCTGTAAGGTGCTCGAAGACGCTTATAATATAACTTTTTATAATCAAATGTTTTTAATTAAAGCCGCGAAAGTACATGAGAAAATGCTTAAAAACGCCCTAGTAATTTTTTTTATTAAAAAATCTCTATTGTCACTGTGCGCTAAGGAAAGTATAATTTAAACGTTCACTTTTATGTGAAATTTTGTTTGTCATTGGCGATAAATTCGTAGCATACAGCCCTTTAGGATAATTTAATCGGAAAGATGCCTTATTATTGTGTGTTTACAATTATGTATCTAATAGGCAATAAACAACCGTGCATCAGTTCTTTCTGAGAAGCTACGCTTCCCTATCTTCCGTGGTAAATTCGTCACTGGACCACTGAGCTTGGAAATTGAATTTTACAAAGTGGAGGACACATTTTAGTCAAATAATAATGTAAATGAATGAATGCATTTTCTTAGACCCAACAAGCTCAAAATTTTCAGAAAAAAAAAAAAGTGTCTTTGTTGTTATTTTATGGAACATTTTTACCTAGTATGCAGTATTCGCTGTAATTTGGTGAGAATTGCATCGTTGGTTTAGCAGAATTTACACGTGATGGAAATATTCTGTACAAAATGCACCTTAATATACAACAAACCCTACACAATTAAATTATGACTTTACTATAGCAGCTTGAAATGCCCAGTTTCTAACTATACCACACTTGATTTTGGGCATAACTTAAAATAAATTCATTAAGTAGTTTTAACATTGACACACAGCGCTGTTTTGTTAAGATATGTTAAATTCGTACCAGTTTATTCCAATATCGTATTTAATTTGCCTGCAATATTTAAAATCACTTAAATAAAATATTTTTTACGTAGATTTAATGTACATATATCACACCTAATACTCGCACAAAATTTTAAATTAATCTAATAAGTAGTTTTTCAAACTGATTTTTTTAAATATTTCATTAGACCGCCATTTTGTTTTGCTATCTTATATTCATACCAAAATATTACCCGCTCAATCTTATGTAATTGGAGAATTAGCTTTTTTTAGGAATAATTTTGTTATACGGTTCGACAGGCCGTCATCTTGTTCCGGAATACCGGATTTTTACCAATATATTACCAGGTGATCCCCATAACATGAGCCTTAGTTTTTGACTAAAATTTGAAGTCAATCTGATAAGTAGCTTTTAAGCTATGCTGAACTGACAGAAGTATCGACGCGACGGAATTGATAAAATGTATTTTTTGGCAACTAGGGATGTTAAAACGTGAAAATATGTAAAACCTGAAAGGATGATGTTTTCACGATTCCATCATTTTATTTGGCCGCCATTTGGTTCCGCCATCTTGAATTAGTACCACGGTTTTACCAGCACATAATTTGTAATTAATGGATTAAGAACTTTTTTTTGTCAATTTTTCCAGTTACATAATGCTTGATTTTTGTACAAAATTTGAGATAAATTGGATAAGAAGTTTTTTAGTAATCATTTTTTTAACATTTCACTAGGCCGCTATTTTGCTTTGTCATATTGAAATTTCACCAAAATGTTGCCAGGTCGTCCCCATATGACCCTTAATATTTGACCAAATTTGAAGTCAATCGGCTAAGTAGTTTTTTAGCTATGCCGCGAATAAACAGACTGACGAAATTGAGAAAACATGTTTTTCGGCATCTAGGGAACCTGAAACGTAAAGATCTGAAAAAATATCGGAGGGTAATTTTTATCACGGTTACAATGCTTTGTAAAAGGGTATTAAAGATTGAGTGAGGTGCTTCTCGCCGTGCATATATAAGAACAACATTCAAGAACGACTTTCATTTGTAATGAGTATGTTCGGTCTCGGAACAGAAATCTAAATTTCTTAGCGGCTGCCGTTGCAATTGCTGCGATTTGATCATACTGGCCAAGATCATGGTAAAAGAGTTTCCAACTAGATTAAAGCAATCTTTGGTTTTAGAGATTTGATTATACACTTCAATGGCGTAGGCACTGGAGGATAATTTGAGATTGTCTTAGTGGTCTCCATTTCAGTCTTGGAATGGGTTTGGGAAACTGTATGTGCTGACTGGATATGCACCAAGAACATAGTAATTGTCAACACTGAATCTTGTGAGACTTAATTTTGTGGGGGTCAGACGAATAGAATAGAATTTACTCATAATAAAAAATCTTACAAAAAAATTGCATACGTCAATTAAAAAGTCACAATGAGATAAAATATTGATAAATAAAAATAATGATAAATTAGGTATTGTAAAATGTACTCGATATCACTTACAGTAATATATCACATATGCGTACAGCCAATACAAACACTTAGATTATCACATATAATTACAATTAGGCAGATATATATATATATATATATATATATATATATATATATATATATATATATATATATAAATATATATATATATATATATATATATATATATATATATATATATATATATATATATATATATATATATATATATATATATATATATATATATATATATATATATATATATATATATATATTTCTTCCAAGTAATAGAAACCATTTCAGGCAAAGAAAGATTTTTCTTTGCCCGAAACGATTGAGCAGATGACAGGCTGCTAACACCATCTTTTAGCAAATTAAAAAGTTTGATACGTAATATCCAACACCTGTCTATCCTCTCGTCAGTCTGGTATATTTCGTCAGCAGATTATTTCTGTGTCTGGTGGCATGTGCATGTTGGTCTGCATTAGCAGTATAGTGCTATGGGTGGCTTTTTATATACATAAAACAATCTAGGGGCATAAAGACAAGGCATTCTTAGACTCCCTAACTGGATAAAAGCAGGCCTACAGTCGTCATGATAGCTTAATTCACCCACCACTCGCACGGCTCTACGGTGGATGCCAAACAGACGTCGAGCAGTTGAGTGACCACACGCGTAAGAGATCTGTGCGTAAGATAGCGTAAGATAATCTTGAGTGAAAAAGAGCGAAATAAGCAAGTCTCAAAACCAGTGTTGTTACTTTATCAGACAGCTGCCGTAAAGCAAAGATACTGCTACGAAGTTTATAACTTCGCACGTCTCCATGTTTGTCCCTTCTTAAGTGTGGGTCCAGTGCTACTCCGAGAAAATCTACAGACAAGTATTCTTGATATTTCATCCTAACAATTTTTGATTTATTTAAAGAGAGTTAACGTTCGGCTGTAGACTGTGTCCCCTCAGTAGCTTCTTCCAGTTGTCCCAGGTCTTTAGCAGAAGTAAACAGAGCCGTGTCGTCAGCATAGAAACTGCTGCTGAACTCACCGAGGGAGGACTTAATGTTACTAATAAAAATAAGAAAAAAAAGCGGTCCGAGGACTGACTCTTGAGGGACTCCGACATTAAAATCCGCAATTTCAGACCTCTCACCATCTAACACTACCATTTTCTTTCTAAGTGAAGGTAAGAGTGAACCAGTTCGAGACAGTGCCTACCAAAACCGAATTTTTTCATCTTGGCCAAGAGCAGGTCATGTGGGACACAATCAAACGCCTTGCTCAGGTCGCAAAAGATTGCAACTGAGTAATGGCCTTCCTCAAAGTATTCCAGAGTATAATCATTATATTTCAAAATGG
Source organism: Kuschelorhynchus macadamiae (assembly GCA_030620095.1). NCBI lineage: Eukaryota > Metazoa > Arthropoda > Insecta > Coleoptera > Curculionidae > Kuschelorhynchus > Kuschelorhynchus macadamiae. Next base: position 131,757 of record JAUTXW010000099.1, read on the forward strand.
CATCTATTGTGCTTAAGTTTTTTTGAAAACCAAACTAACTTTTGTTGATAATTTGATATGTTTCCAGGTATTTGCATTTTTTGATCATCAGTCACTAAAGGAATAATTTCGTTAAGAAGAAAATAGGCAATACAAGCACAAAGTTTTGGAGGAACACGAGAGGCAAAGATTTTTTAAGAGGGCCTTGCCAGACTTGATCGAATATTTCGGTTATGTCACAGGCACTATAGGAGCTATCCAGTTGTGAGTTAAAAAGCTAAGAAGATTTAGTGTAGAGTCAAAAGCTAGTAACATTCAAGGTAATTTGAAAGATCAATAATATATACTCCTTCATCGCGTTACTCATAACTGATAGTGATACAAATATGTAGTAAGGCAAGCTTGGATTTAGACTTTAGTTATGGGAGGGGTAATTTTAGGTTAGCGGGAAAGTAACTTTTTAGAACACTAGCACTGAAAAGTAACTTTTTCGCGCGATTTGTTAAATTAATGAATATCTTATCCAAAACACTCAATAAGATGAAACACTTTCAAAGTAACTATTTTTTTGTAAGAAGCTCAATAATTTTTGTAATTACAGTATATTATTATTGAATTCAAATCTAATTGAAGCTTATCTGACGACTATATCGATCGTAGGAAAAATTTTATATCTAACACATGCGGAAAGTATCTTCTCTGCCCTTGACGGCTTGACTGAACGACTCCGCACTTGTTATGTAAATAACTATTAAAATACAACTTGCAAACTAACAGGTGTGAATTAAAAGAATTAAGCATTAGTAAACCAATAATTGATAACTGAATGAATCGTTCAGTGTTGAGATCTCGTGGAGTAAAGGTCCCTGAAGATGCTCGTGCACTCGAAGGCGAAACGTCGGATAGTTATTCCAATTTGACACGGTCTAATCCCAAGAACCATGATTTTTTTTATGGGGAGGGTAATTCTACCATTACCCCCACTGTAAATCAGCGCTGTAAAGAAGAGTTTTTCATTTTCTTTTGGAAACATGCTGTACACGAGCCGTTTTTAATAGTTTATTTTTCAGATTGAAAAATTATATATTATATTTTCAATATGAAATCCCCGAAATCTCCTACCACTGACAGTTGCTATAAAAATAATTATAATTTTATTGTTTTGATTTAACACTTTCCAACTGTTATAAATTTTTTTTCCATAGGAAACTAGGAATAAAAGAGTAAGAGCAGTTCAACAGCGCTTATCTTGACCGGTTTTTGAAATTGAATTGACTTTATTTAGAATTAAAATTGAGCAGCTGAAAAAGAAATATTTCTTAGAAAATCCCATTTTACAACTCAATGAACTTTTACCGTGCACCGTGCACCCGGGCAGACGTTGCAGACGGGCAGACGTTGCAGAAGGCTCGTGCCTAAACCGCAAGTAATTGCCCCTGGAGGCGATAATTGGCATATTGACAAAGTCCATGACAAGTGCCTGGTCTAAAATAGGGTAAAAAAGGCTTTCTGGTGTCAGTAATTTCCGGTAATATTTTTCCCATTTAAACTATACGTGATGTACCTGAATAAAAACGCAAATGAGATAAATTGTTGAAAAGAAAAAATAATTAAATATCTCCGTCATAAATAGATGATATATGACAATCTTGGCAAGTATTTCTGCATGAGGCTTCCTCAAGTAATGATTAACCAGGTTGAAAGATAACAGGAAAAAATTAATTAATTGACAGGCGGTAACACGACGGCAATTCGAACCGAAGATTCTTAAATTTTCGTGGTAACCTTAACTTCGCTGCCTGCCATAACATTCAAATTTAAGGACTTTATTATCCAACCTTAAGGAGTTCACAAAAAAAGGAGCAGTGATCTATGCATATACAGGGTGTTAGATGACGTACTACGTTTACTTTTTTACATTATATTACTTTAATGTATACATAATGTTTATCTTGCATTAGCTTGACATCATTTTTTCTTTTTTTTTTTTAATAGAATACTTAAGGCACGTAGCGAGAAATTCAGTTCGAAAGAAAACACCAATACAGCGACTAAATATAAAAAGTAGTGTCCACTGGTAGGTCAAATTTCATAAATTCGGGGCAAATTCAACCAAATATTGCAAACTAGTGGGAACTAAATTAGTTTTTGCCAATATCTACTAAAATATTGCAGTTAGAACAATTATGAAAATATAAAAAATCATTAGGATATGCAAAGCGAAAATAACGCTGATGATTTTTTCCTAAATACGATAGTTTATTTTCTCCCAGTGACATCCCGGTCAACGAGAAAATCTGACCATTGTAAACACATCCGGGGACCAAATTTATAATTTTTTATGTTTACAAGTGAGTTTAAAAGGACAAGCATTTGTCTATAACATGTGTTAATTAGTAAGTTTTATTTATTATTTCAATAGTTTCTCTAATTTTTTGTTTATAAAATCCTGAAATCGATGCTAGAACATTGGTTTCCTTTTTATTTATAATATGGCCAGTGTTATGCTAGTGTTCAGTTACAGCATATTGAAAAATTTCTTTCTTTTTAATACATCGTTCATGTTCCTTAAATCTAGTTGATATTGAGCGTCCTGTTTCTTCTACATACACGTCTCTATAGGAGCAAGGAATTTTATATGCTCCTGTTTTCAAAGGTACAATCTCTTTAATAATAATAATAATAATTGACGTTTTGGCATAATTTCACACATATATATATTATAGAATTTATACGACAACAACAAGAAATTTTAAACCAGAATTTCCTAAAAAAAATACATACTTCCCCTGCATAACATAATATATGCTTTAACGGTCTACTGAAAACCTGCCAAAATCTCATCGAGTAGTGAATCTCGTTTTATTTTTCTTTCCTTTTTTAGGGTGCTGCCTCATTCATTTTGGACTACCCTGTATAATGGATAAACATTAAACATGTTTTACCCTGTTACGAAATATTACCTTTATTTTATTTTAAATATATATAATCGGTAAAAATTAAGAATCTACGCCAATGACTTCAATGTTAGATATACCCCAACCAAAATTTAGTGAATAAATATTTTTATTCAGTAAACTTTGTCCCAACTATTTGACTATTATCGGCTTTGCGTTTTCAAAATATCAATTTTTTCGCGTCTATGCCACTTAAAAAATCAAAATACCTCGTCCTATATCATACTGAAAACTACATCCTGTGCCTAATTAAAGGCAAGGATCACTTTTATTAGCGATACTATAATACCTAAAAAACGCTTATAAAAATGACGACATTACATGTGTAGATAATTTAATAACATTTTCTTTTGTTTTTGCATCACTATTCTCTTTTTCGTGGGGTTGATGCCTCTGTACATATTTTATGTTCTTAATATTAACCTTGTGAAGTCAGCATCAGCTCAAAACCAAATTGGCAAAAATCAAACTCCCTGAATAGTCAAAAGAGAAGTTTCGATTATTTTATCCTTATAAATCTAAATCTTAGACAACTATCTCAGAACATTTTCGCGGTTTTACTTTCAAATTGATTATTAAAAGGTTTATCACCAAAAAGTAGTGAATTATTGCCCAGTTTGTTATTAAAAATACGACCTTTTCAATGAGAACCCCTGCGGAAATTGTACATTTACATTCGCGATGATCAATAAAAATAGTGATATTAACTACATGATGAAAAGTATTTCATTATATAACGAAATCAAACTAAAACTGGTATCAGTGAACGTGAACTGCAGAAAATTTGACAAAAAATCAAACTTACCCCAAATTGTCAAAAGAGAAGATTTAATTTTGTTTGCTTTCTAAATTAAATTCTTAGACCATCATCACCTTGATGTTTTTGCAATTTTCGTTATATGTTGGTTATTGAGAGATTCATGAAGATCTCTCAAAGTAACTTTTTTTAAAGTAATTGCAGAGTTTGCTACTAAAACATACGAATCCTTTAATCAGAACCGCTGCGAAAATTGTCAATGGAAAGCAGAAAATTTGCCCAAATATAATCAAACTTTTGACGATTTAGGAGCAATTTTTACTTTCAATAAGCCGAAAAATCTCTTTAATATCTATTTAATTTAATTATTTTTACGGAACATCTGTTTGAACTTGAAAAGTTTGTATTTTAAATAGCAAACTCGGCAATAATGGACTTATTTTGAGAAATTATCTGCAAATATTTAAACAACCAACTAATAAAGTAAAGTGCAAAAACTAATGCAAAAAATGATTCAAAAATTAAATTTTTATAGCCGAAATAATTAACTCAGAGGGCCACATCACACCTTTTCTCTTTTGCCAAATTGGGGTAATTGTGATTTTTGTTCATTATATGACTAAATTCTTAATCACAACTCTCTTCGCAAGTTTTAAAAATCAAGTATCAAAGAATTTAAAGCCAATAAGAATTGCATTTTGGGAAATAAAGATTTCGAAAATCGGATAAAAAGTAAAAGTTTTTATACGATTGTTAGCTTTAGAGTTTTCATTAAAAACAAAACAGGATGCCTAATTTCATTTGTTGTACGGTTTAACTGAGCGACAGTACTTAAATGTAATAATTTCTACAAAAAAATAGTTACGTTTTTCAAGTAATCGTTGCTAGTAAATGTTTTAAATCTGCACCCAAAAACTAAAAACAAATATCTACTTTTTTCGAAAATGTATAAAAAGCTAGCAAATAGTTCATCAAGCACGTTTGTTTAAAAACTGTTCTTGGTCAAGTAAGTAAAATGAAAGGTCCAGTGTATAATATTATGTTTGAAACATATATTTTTATCGGACTTGAATATATACTTATAAGTAGGCTTAGGATAATTATGCATTTAAAAATCTAAAAAAATGCATGCAAATATGTTCCTAAACAAGGGAAAATTACACCTAAAAATGCATTTATTATCGGATCAGAAAACAGAAATAAAGCGAAAGTATAGCAATTAAAATATTATATTATTTACACTTCAAGGAATCCTTAAGACGCTATTTTTACCAGTAATTATTACATTAATACAACTATATAATAAAAGTATTTGTTTAAACAAAATTTTCATATATAGCTAACTAAACAAACTAACTAAAGAATAAACCAGTTTCAAATTTATTCTTTAAGCTATTCAACAAGTTGCGGTTACATTTTATAACTATATGATGTAACAAATTATCAAATTGAAATTTTCTTCTATTATCTGACAATAGTACTTTATACTCAGAAAATACTCGCTCAACATCACAAGAAAATATTCAAACAAATTTAAAACTGCACTAATATTTTTCAAATGTTTGTAACCAATTTTTTTTTGTAACACCGTAGCTAATTTTTGAGAAATTACTTTATTTTTGGTGTTAGTTATAGTTTCAGGCACTTTTTCTATCATTTCTACGCTTTTTGACAAAGAGAGTCCTTTCATCTCCAATTTTTTTTATAGTATCAGAGTATCAAACAAACAAGAAAAATTGTTTTTAATGTAAATTAAATCCTCACGTACATCTTCTTTGCGCAAAACGTTTTGTGCTTCTTGTATACAATGTGAGTATTCCGCATTAAATTGGTTGACTATGTTTTTTATTGCCTCGAAATGTTCTGCGTAATAAATGGAAGCGTTTATCCAAGTTAGTTTACAATTGGTGATGGGGCAGGGGATATTTTCTGTAGTTTCCCTAAATTTTTCTACCCGAGTCGGAGCTTTTAGGAATACTTTCTTCACCGAGGAAATCAGATCACTCGTGGATTAAAAGCACGAACTAGTTCTGCAACTCGATGAAGTCTATAGGCAATGGACATGTGGCATGTCTCATTTTAGGGTACAATATTTGTAGACCACTCATTGCTTTACAATGTATGGAGCAGCATCTGTAATTGCCACTAACACTCATATTTAATACCACCGGGCCATAAAAGAGTGAGAGAGTGTGTTTGAAAAATCCAGCAAGAGTTGAATGATTTACTTTGTCTAAGGTCTCCATTGTAAGTAAATATGATTTATCCTTTTCTGCTTCTACACCCAACATGCTAAAAACAAAATTAGCAACACATCTCTGTTCCATATCAGTTGTTTCATCTAGTGCCACCCATATACTTTTATCTCCTGCTTTTTCCCGCAATTCGGTAACTGTCTTATGGTACAAATCTGGAACATAGTTTTTCCTTAACGTGGATTCATGTGGAATTGATGTCTTTGTGTACTGCTCTAAAAATGACTTCGGGGCAGGATTACTTAATTTATTCAGTGGAATATCCGCACTAATAAACGCATTGCACAAATCCTCATTGAACTTTGATCGTTTGGGTCCCAGTCCTCGTGCAAATACTGTGGTGATTAAAACTTGTTTCTGAGCACACTTTTTACTTTTTTGGATCTGATGCTTTGTAGTTCCTATGTGTTGTGTCACTTAGAATTTCTTGTTCGCAGTAACAGGAACATCACAATATTTACAAAACAGCATAAAACCGTCAGTCGTAAAATCAGGAAAATCTTTCACGAATTGATTTAATACCGCACTAATGAACGCTTTTCTTTTGGCATATTGGACAATGTTCACGCCACAATATGTAAAATAAACTGAATTGAAAAATTATTTCTAACATTCTTAAAACGTGCCTATTTATGATTGTCAATCCGTGGTAAATCCATAGTTTTTAAATCACAGATGTTTTATTGTGTACTTATAACAATTTTAAGAAAGGCTGGGTAAAACTCTTGAAATTTTGCCCTTGGCCTGCCAGCAACTAGACATTTTTTATTATTTTATTATTATAGATTTGAAATACATCAAATTTGTCTTGGGAAAAAAATATATTCAGAAAAATTAGAATATATCCATTTTTCCTGTAATAACTGCAAAATATGCATTTAAATAGAAAAATTGGCAAAATATGCATTTGCATATGCTTTCATCCTAAGCCTACTTATACCTAAGTTAAAAATATTTATTCTGAAATACATTACCCATTTGACATTTTTTTTCAATAATTCCGTACTAGTAATGTTTGGTAACATAAAACTAAGAAAAAAACAATTGCTACGAGAATATAGATAGATAATTATGTCATCAAGGTGGTTTCTTTACAAATTGTTCTTCGCCAAATAAAATGAAATTTCAAGTGTATTTAGTTGTATTTTCCAAACATATTTTTATCAGACCTAAATAAATATACTTACACATGTTTATTCTGGTAGAGGGAATATGTTTAGAATACATTTTATATAAGCAATAAAGAAAATCAGAAGTTTTATTTAAAAATAATTTTTTGGCGAATATTAAAAAAAATTAGGAGGTATTAAATTATGTTGCATTATGTGGTTTTTGAAGGGAGCAAAATTGCATTTTGGTGCATGGCATACATGAGGTAAAGAAATTAAATGTCAATTAATAAGTTTTTAATAGTTGACACAAGATATGAATTTTCAATTTTTTAAATGCTTAAATTAGGCGGTTAGTCAAAATTAGCTATTTAAATATGAATTTATTTAAAATGCACTTCTGTTTGTTTATGGAAGTCACGAAATATTATATCAATCAAATGTCCAAAAGACTGGGTTAGCAAATGCATGCATTCTTCTAGTCTTGATATGTTGCTATACGATCTAGTAATTCTAGTTACACCCCCTCAAGTCTTTAACCAACAGCGAAGTTGAAGCTCAAGGTTAAAGCATCTCTGATTCTAGTTGCGTTCAACACCGGCAGTTGGCACCGTCTGACGGGTCATCAGTAGGCTGTGTGCGCAAAAGAGGCGGACGGTTCATAGGTGGGATTCGACAGCGACCGCCCTCCAGGCCAACAAACTCTAAGGAAATTTTAGAGCCGTCCGCGTCCGCCAGTTCTATACTAACGTTCGTCTTTGTTGTTACGTGTCTCGAATAAACTTGACGGGCTATCGTAATATTAGTGCAGTTTAAATTTTTATAGTGTTAGTGTGCAATTAGGGATACTGCCGCCGAGAGCCTTTTGCTGGGCGAATGCTTCCATCGGTCGTCGTCCCATGAGCGGCGGGCCTCGGCCACCCGTACCGGGTTTGATCCCCCTGGCGGCCCTGTCCCGGCGCCCCGGACGGCCCCGCCGACGGCCTGAGTCGATCGATGCGGGCGCGGGGTCACGTTGTCAAGAGTCGCGCGCCGCTGCCACCGGCCGACGCCGCCACCACCGCCGCCGGGACTCTGCCGCCGCTGCTGTTAGTAAACATAGTCGCAGCTCATCACCCGCTCTTGAACGACCACCGCGAGTTAACCCTATTTTCGTGTGGGTCCGGCAAGAAGATACGCGCATCGTGGACGTGAAATGCGAGGATTACGACAAAAGAAATCGTATTTTATTGACAAAAACTCCTCACGGTTGGCGCGCCATCCCGCGTACCGAGATGCTGGGCGCCCCTCGGGCGTCGGGTGAGGAACCACTGTTTTCACAAACGTCAGAACATTCACATGTTCACCATCATCGACACCATCATAAACGACGTTCTCGGAAATCCAAAAATAATCAATCTACCGCTGTTCAATTTCCGGAATTAGAACCTCTCTCGGAACCTTCTTGGGTAACATCGGAAAATGTTAACATTGAATCGCTGCTGCCGTCCCATACTATAAAAGTTAAACGTGTACCGTCAACGGAAGACATTCCAAATAGTGTAAAGACAGCCTCAGAAGAGGAGTTCGCGCACACAATCCCGGAGTGCAGCACGCCCGATAAAGTATGTGACGTCAGCCCGCTTGAGAATTTACTGGCAGTGGCGGAGCTAGAACTTAAGCAGCATATGCAATCCGGAAATTGGAATGCGGATCCGGAAGAGCATTCTAAGGAGGTCAGTAAAACTCTTGATCAAAATATAGATGATATTGACGAAATTCTTAAAACAGAATCCCACGAAATACAAACAACTGAATTATTAAATAGTGACCAAAAATCACAAGAGTGTAGTTACAATGACGATGATGAAATGACAATGAATGATATTCTTTCCCGGCTAGAACAATCTTTGCAAAGTCCACACGGATTCGGGTCAGAAAATGCTTTTGACGATGAAACTATTGAAGATAATTGTAAATTTGAGAAAGAATTTTCTCTTTCTGAAGGAGATAATAAAAATCTTTCTTGCGAATTAATTTCCAACCCTGAAAAATCAAATGAATATGATACGGAAGTAAAAGATGAGTTTACAGAGAATGATTTAATCGAATATCCAGACCTTTATTCCGATGAACACAAAATGACGCAAATTTTAGAAGCAGTTAAATGTTTAGATTCATCTGAAATTAAAGATATTTCATCTCAAGATCAAATAAAAACCCAACAAGGAACTACGGATAAATTTAGCTATTCTGACACAAAATATTTAGAAAGTAATTTAATCATCAGTGAATGTGAGAAATCTGAAGATTCCGAAAAAGAACAGACTAAAATCATTGAGATATTAGATGACTGTACAAATATATCGTTTCAAGATGAGTGCAAAAGCGAAGAAAAGCCTTCATGTGGTCAAGAGAAAGCAACATTAGGCTCTGAGCACGCTTCTACTGGCGAACAAATTCATGAAGAAAAAACAGAAAGTGAAGTAAATAAGGAATCATTAAAGAAAATTGCAGAAGCGGAATCATCAAATATTCATGAAAACCAATTATTGTCAGAACATAAAAAAAAATCATCTGAACCAGATACAGCTATTTGTTTGGATTTATCTGTGAAAAATAAACCAACTTTAATATGTGGAACAACTAAAAATTCTCTTGTATATGACGAGAATGATGATGGCCCAACAGACTTATCTATACGAAAGCCTGAACAGTATCCAAAATTGCAATCACCAAGACCAGCATCTCAAAATTCAGAAGCAATTCAATCACCACAACCTAGTGGTATTCCCGCAGTACCGGCATCTCCAGAAGTAGTATCTACCAGCACATCGAGCTCCAAGCCCCGATCAATTTTCCTAGAATCGCTTCTAGCAAATACCATAAAGACAGCTGGTAGTGCAGATACAAGTAAGTCAAAAGAGCCGCTAGATTTAGGACAGTGTCGTAAATCTGCCAGTCCTACTGTAACATGTTCCGAAGAAATTGTCACATTAACTTTAGAACCAGAACCACCATTAAAAAAACTGAAGCCCGATGAAATTACGCTAAAAAATTTATTGGACAAAGATATTGATATACTCGAACACAGCCCAAAGAAAATGCAATTAACAGAAACATCAATTTTGCCCGACACTCCAAGATTAATGAGTTTACTTAAAGAATCAAATGATACTGAAGACCCTTTAGCAGAGTATAAACAGTTGTTGTTAGAAATTGACATTCCGAATCCCCTAATGGTACCTAAAGATGTTTTTCCAGATCTGTTGAAACACCCGAGAAGAGAAGTTTTAAAAATACTTAGTGGTCATTCGAATAAAAATGTGGCATTAGATGACATTCTGGTAGTGTATAAGGATAAACTTTTGTCAGCTATAGAAGCTAGTCACAAAAATTCGGTGCAAAGTGATACTGGAAAAAACAATGAAACCGTGAAATTAACAACTAAACAGTCAGTAAATAAAAAGATTGAACAAAGCAATAATGTAAATGAGAAAGATAATCTAGCACATATTCCAAATAAAAGAAAAAGTACTGATGCGGTCAGTAAAAATGTTGAAGCTTCACCAGATAACAAAACTTCTTTAGCAAATGATATTGATATTGCAAACGAAGCAGCCTTTAATCCTTTATTTTGGGCTGGATGTCCGAATCCATTTGAAGCGATGAACAACTACTCAAACCAGAATGAATTTATTCAAGCATTGTATGCTGCATCTTCTTTGCCTTATTTACCCGGACAGCTTGGTGAACTGAATCCTGGGTTACAAATGATTTTAGGAAATAAAATGACCTCACCTCTTGGATTTCCACCAATTCCCCAAACCAACTTTAATAATCCATTTGAATTGTCTATGTGGCAAGAGGCTATGATGCAAGCAAATCTTTTAAAAAATAAAAATCCTTACGAAAATGTTGTGACAAATCAGCAAAGTCACCGTTCAAAACTGCAAAAAAAGAACCACATTCCACAGAATCAAGTAAACAAATATAATCATAGAATGTCTAATGGGCAAAGTAAAAACATATCACAAACACAACAGATTCAGCAACAGTCTATGGTACATCCAGCATTCAATCAATCGTCATTAACTAACCAGACTAGTTGGCAAAGCCCATATTTGGGTTTGACTAACTTCCCGCAAGGAAGTAGTAATTTGGCATTAGAACGGTCACATTTTAATCCATTTAGTCACAAGAATAACCTTAGCCCAACAGGTAAGCACAGTCAGCAATTGAGTCCCACTATTTTGCAGAAGAAAAACAAAGAAGCCAGTTTGCTTTCTTCATATAACGAACAAGAAAAACGCTTTCATAACCAGATGATGCAAGAACATCAAAAAATGCAGCAAATTCAACAGCAAAAGTTGCTTAGGCAACATCAACAGCAGCAGTTTCTTCAACAACAGCAACAAATGTTACGGCAAGTTAATGGATCGAAACAACTGTTATCTCCTTTGGGGAAAAAATCATATCCATCCAGCGCTGTTAACTTTGCTAAAGAACACTCACAGCAAGATAAATTTTCATCAGAACTTTTTAAACAGGGCTGCATACCAGTACCCATGGATCTATCTGGGGCTCAAGCTACGCACTCTAAATCAAGGTCGGCTATGACAGGAAATGGAAGATCAACTGGAACCGTAACGTCATCAAGAAGTATTGTGGAAGATATACCCGAGGTGGGCAGCACAACTGGTAGCATTGAGGATATGCAAGATACCCATGCACAATTGTGGCATCCACTATTTGGAAGGTGAGCAAGCCTTTATAATATTATATATAATACAAAATATTTAAATTTGTGAACATACTATACTTTTACTTTTTTTTAAACAAAATTAAATGTTAAAAAATCCGAAATTAATTAAAAAAAAACTGAGAGCCGATTAAATATCAAAAAAACCAATGAAAATTCCTGAAAAAAACCTGCAGAACTCAAATGTATTATTCTTCACATGTTCCTTCAGTGAAATGTTTCCGAGAGAGTAGAATAATTTCCTTGTTACGATTTATAGGAGAGAAAATTTTACTTTTATTTAAAATTAGAACATCCTGTAAATAAAAAAGTACAGGATTTCATTACTGTAGGAAAAAAAACCCTATTTTAAAGGATGTACCACTCGATCCACTTTTCCATTTAATTTTTGTTTTTTTTTTGAAGTCTCCATTTTAAATTAAATAAAATTTCGATCACGAAATATGATTATACAGGACCGATCATAAGGTCTCAGCAAAAGCAAATTGCATTTTTTTAATAGGTGTTCTATTGTATGTTGTATATTTCTTTTTGGTGATTATATTGATACGATTATTTTTAAACACTCCCGTGAAATATTGGGGAGTTGTCCGTGTGTCTCTAATGCACTGCCTCTTATAACAGGGTTTTTTCAAATTTCTCTGTTGTGTATCAAGGTATCAAACCAAATATGTTTATAATCAGCAGAAAGGGACCTATATGTAGGAAATATTATATACGGTGTTCCATTTGAAAAAAGCAAAATGTTTTGCAGGGACGTTACGATTAACCATGTACAATAAACTTTCCTTTACTCTAACGGATTTCTGAAAACTCTTTAAAATAAAATATTTCCCAATAACTCTCTTCGTTTAGGAAATAATCGACCGCTTCCATACATACCAGTTCTGCTTGTTTTAAAAAATTAATTTGCAATATAAAAATCTTCGATCAGATCTACAGTGTGTTACAAAATTAGGAAAAATAGAAAATGTCTCAAGAGAGAAGTACTATTATTTATTACTTTTTTCAAAAAAGTTATGAAACAAAGTTGTTTACAAGGTATCGTGAAGTTCGAATACAAATTTTGAAAAGCCATTCGAATATTTTTTAAAATTCTACATTCTATTTTTCCTATTTTTTTTTAACACTCTGTACATATGATCTAAATTTTTTATGTTTTAAATTCGTTTTTTCAACAAGCAGAATTTTTTATGAATGACTTTTTGTCGTTAAATGGAAAATAAACGCTTTTTTCCTCTTGTTGACTGGTAACTCTATCCGCGGCCACACTGTATTATATAGCCACGAGTAAATCTCATAAGAATAGGCTAGGTGTCATTTACGACATAACATAAAAACCTTGTTGTACAAGCAATACCTTGTTATGAGTGTTGCAAACATGTATTAAAAAAGCTTGTAATTAAGAATATAACTAACATCTATATATATGGTTATATATATATATATATATATATATATATATTTATATTTCTCTTCTTGAACCTTACAATTTATAAATATCAAATACTTTCTTGGGATTAGGTTCGTGGATTGAAACAAGAAAACTTTAATTGACGTTTCGCCTGTCCATTTCAGGCTTTTTCAAAATATTTATTTCTGCACATCTAAAAATTAAATACAGAAAGTGTATATACGCAAGTTAAAAAATAAAAACAATTAGGTATTACGGCACGCATTAAAATTATTAAAAACATTTAGTTAAAATAGTACAGTACATACCTTGATAAAGATGTTATTTTGCCTTGCTTGGCGGTGTGGAGGTAAGTGATACACTGGTTAAAGAATTCTATTGTTTTTTTTTATTGTTATATCATTTAAAAAAGCCTGAAATGGACAGGCGAAACGTCAATTAAAGATTTTTGGTTTCATTCCACGAACCTAATCCCAAGAAAATACTTGATATGTATATATAAATATATATAAATATATATATATATATATATATATATATATATATATATATTCTATATCCTGCATGAAACCCATATTATCAGTCTTTACCTACTACGTTGATCTGCTAATATTTTCCCAGATATTAAGAATTTTGGACTTCTAGGATCCAGTAAAAAACAAGTTTTTTTTCTAGATTGTCGACGTGTCGCAACTTTCTTGATGCATTCTCAAGGCACATATAGATTTTATTTCCTGCATAAAACCCCTATTGTCAGTCTTTACCTGTTCGGTTGGTTCGCAGATATTTCCCAGATATTAAATTTCTAAATGGTTTTGGTTAACAATCTTATAGTTGTTATGGTAAAGTGGTGTATTATTTAGGATTAGGAAATATTTGCGGACCAACGGAGTAGGTAAAGTCTGATAATATGGCTTTCATGTAGGATATAAAATCTGTGTCCTGAAGATGCAACAATAAAGTTGCGAAACCTCGACAATTTAAAAAAAGCTTTTGATTTTTTACTGGATCCTAACCCCAAATAATACATCACTCTAACATAACAACAAAGGATCCATATATAGATTATATATCCCCCATGAAACCCATATTATCAGTCTTTACCTACTCCGTTGGTCCACAGATATTTACCAGATATTAAGTTTTTAAATAATTTTCTTTAACGATCTTCTTGTTGTTATGTTAGAGTGGTGTATTATTTGGGGTGAGGATCCAGTACAAATTATGGGCGTTTTGCAACTTTATTGTTGAATCCTCAGGACAAATATAGATTTAATATCCTGTATGAAACCCATATTATCAGTCTTTACCTACTCTGTTAGTTCACAGATATATCCCAGATATTAAGTTTTTATATGGTTTTCGTTAACGATCTTCTTGTTATGTTAGAGTGGTGTATTATTTGGGGTTGGGAAATATCTGCGGACCAACGGAGTATGTAAAGACTGGCAATATGGGCTTCATGCAGGATATAAAAGTTGCGAAACGTCGACATTACAAAAAAGGCTTTTGATTTTTTTACTGGATCTAATAGGATAAACTGGAACGAATTCAACATGACGTAACAAAATGGCGATATGTGTCAATGTAAAGAATACTTATAGAATTTATTTTAAATTATGACCAGAAGTCAAGTGTGGCGTAGGTATAAAGAAAATGGTAAAATATTGGTAGGAATCCAATATGATGGAACAAAATGGCGCCCAATAAAAATGAAGTCAGTATATGTAACAGATATATACTGTAACTATATACTTAATCAAATTGGGTCACACTTCTTTATTCCTAACAAATGGAAAAAGTCATAACGAGGGAAAAAGAACGGGTAAAGGAAATTTACGGATTTTTTAAATTTTCATTTGTTAACTTTTTAAGTTGTTTTTGTGCAGATCTGAAACTTTTGCATATTTTTCTAAACGTCATTCGGAATCCAGTGAGCCTTAACTCATATTTTTAATAGCAGTAGCAAGAATTAGCAACATTTTGAGTTAATAAACTAGACTAATATATTAGTAATCTTGGCAATGTAGTTATTTCATAAATTAATTATGGTCATATTAGTTGCTATAGTGTTACTCAATAAATTCAAACGAATTTGATTAATGTGTTTATAAGTTTACTTGAAACTTATCGCAGGACACTTTAAAATTAACTGCTCGTTTTAACTTACACTAGGAAATTACTCCGAATCATAAGCTCTTCCAAGATGCTTAAGATTGTTTTAGAAATTGAGTCCCAAAAGTCAATGATCAAAATTCGTGAGCTGTTAGAGGAGGTCATTTAGAATTAAAATAACTATATGTCCTTATCGATTTTAAGTTTAAGATTTATTTTAATTTTTGAGATTTTCTTATTCAGTACATATAGTTATATTCAATATTTTTTAAAATTGATTTCAAAGGAATATCATTTCTTATAAAAGCATAAGTTCTGCTATCTCACAGTAAAAGGATGCTAAATCCTAAATAATTTCTACTCTCAACAAAATATTACTGGGAACTGCACTCAGAAATATGGATCATTTGCAAGCCTTCCGCCGCTGCGATATTATGTTAAAACTATAAGAAATATGTATTAGCTTCAATGTGATTTTAGTAGGGAAATATGTATAGTTGGGCGCTAAATGCGAATTTTTATGAAAAAATCAAATCTAGATTTCTAAAATAAAAGTAGATTTGTCCATTTTCGACCATTTTTTGACCACTTTTTGATGCACATGCCTTCGCATATAATTTGTTTCCACAAAATGGCTTTTTACCGCCTTACATTGATCCTTTGTCTACAGAACTGCAAAATTTGAAATGGTAAATCGTACTCATGTCTTTGTATTTCTGCAGCGCGTGAACCCTTTTGAACCCATTTTTAACCGAAATTTACTTTAAATTACCTACACATAACACATTTTTTTGAGGTCGGACGTGCAGGAAGTTTTTTTTAATGGTACCTTTTCATCTTACTTTGAACTCGACTAGACCTTGTCGCTGGTTTTTCACTTTTTGCGTGCAGTTCTCCCTTAAGTTGGTGAGTGGGCCAACATTAGATTACGTAAATTTAAAAGATAATAACATTTTCTTTTTAATAAAGCACCAACTTTAAATCTTAAATTTGTTAAAATTAATTTTTCTAAGAGACACGACTTGTAAAAAATTAATTTAAAAATCTGTTCTTCATGTGTAAATCGGCCATAAATGGACAGAACAACTTTTTCGTATAGTGGATCAACTTTTTATAGTACATTGTCGGATGGGACATTTAAATATTGACTCGCATTTTTGTGAACGAAAGATTTATTAGGATTTATTTGTTTATTCATGTTGGTTCATACAGAGTAAGAAAATGCTTTCTGTGGAAGAGGTACGTCCTTTAAATACACTTATACCAGTTTTTTTGGAATCAGTTATTTCGTAAATAAATTAGGTGACATCGGCAAAATTCTGAAACATTTAAATAACTCTTAACGTATATAGATATTTTGATTTAAAAAGAACCTCCTTTATCATTTGACAAAGTTGGCTGATTGATTTTTTGGTCATCATGTATAAGAGAAAGGTCAAGATCAATGGCAGATATTCGCTAGAACCAATAGACATATAAAACTAAAATAACGTACCACTTAAAATTTCGCAATTTAGATTCGCAGCCCCACGTTACGAGGACATAATCGAGTAACGTACCATATTTTGAATGAAAAAAAAATAAAAACGGCACTCTTAAATTTTCCAAGCTATTTTACAAAACAATATAAGACACCAGGGTAGATAGATGTTAGGCTTTTTGCCCCGTTATGTTTGTTTAAGGCGGGTTATGCTGACGTCATTCTCTCTCCACCCATGCCTGGTTAATCTAAGAATGCCGAAATGAATTTGCATTATGACAGCCGTCCTAACTTTTTATCTTGTGTTTATTTCTTTGAAATAAAAACATTATTTTTGGGGCCACTTCTTTATTATTCTACAAAGAATATTACGGTATTGCAGCCTTCGGCAGCTACAAACGAAGGGGTTAAAAGGGAAGGAAACTCATTCATAATTATTAGTCCATGTATTTATCATCCGAATGCATCGTCAACATATAGCGATAAAAATGCAGCAATCAAAAAGCAACAACAATTTAAAAATTAGGCCAGCTTGATATTATTGTATAGAGATCTGCTTTGGATTCCTGCTGACATCGCTATATGTCGACGATGCATTCGGATGATAGATACATGGATCATAAGGACTAATAATCATGAAGGAGGTCATTTTCCCTTTAACACCCTACTCAATTTGAATAGTTTTAACACTTAAAATTGTAAGGAATAAGGCTCCTTCGAATTAAATGGTATTGTAACATCACAACAACTTTATTAACAGTAAAATAAATCATCAAAATAACAAGTATTTCAACAAAATTTTAAGCAGTATATTGTGGCTGTTTTTCATTCTTCTGTAATTACTACATTTTTTGCATCAATCCGTTTGTTACAAAACGTATTTTACACTTTTTATAACATACCTTTTTTTTACTATTGCAAGGGCCGTTTAGTGGAATACCTTCTTCACCAACTATTTTGTTTTTGTGGCAATAAAAATAAATAACATACTAAAAGAAAATTTAAGCTTCAAATTTCATAAACTAAAGCAAATAATTATTAACTTACCTTTGACTGAAGACTAGTTGGAGTTTTCATAGAACGATGATAAACTATTCACCAAATTTAATATTAATCCTACTTTATAGAAAGACGTGTTTCTTTTCTAAACGTGTAACCATGCATTCGACGAAGAAACTAAGTCAATTATTTAGACTTCCTATGCTTTATATTAGAATAGCAAAAACATAAACTCCCTAAAATTAAAGATTGTAGGCTATAAAATGTTATAGACCTCCATAATTAATAAAATCAGCTTTAACATCAATATAATCATCAGAGCTGTCTACAATTTCTCCAGTTTATAAATTCTCCATTATTAAACATCAGTTTCACGGAAAATTTTAGAAACCACATAACACTTTGTTTCAACTCCACGCCATATTGAATCGAAATTTGACAGGTTGTTGATTTGCCTAGTTTGGCAGTTTTTTTGCAAATGCGCGTTGTTGACTTGTATCTGCACGCTGCGCTGACAAACACGAAATGTAAATTGGGATAGGTGAAAGAAAAACAGCTTTATAGAGCTTTTTGTCAGAAGAGAAACTTTCAGATTACAATTAAAACCTTCACGTAGCATTCAAAGCATCGGGCGTAAAGAATTGTTCACGATAGTACGTTTGGATGCAATAACACGATCTTTTTACGTGGTATAACAAAAACCCTTGAAATGAAATTTTTAGTATATAATAATTTCTAAAATATTACTAGCCATCAGACTTATATATTAATACCTATCCCTACCTATTCGGTAAAAAAATTACATCGTGCCCCATTTTTACCTGCATAATACACAGTCTAGTAGAGTTTGTAAGCAAAAATTTTACTTTGTGCCCATCTTGTGAAGACTTGAGTTATTGAGTTTAATTAAAAATTTATCAGTCACCTGCATTATAGTTTTAAAGAATGTGGCATCCATGGCAAAAAGTTGGTGATGGCGATTCCGGTAACGTTACGCTTAAAAAGAATGCTTCGATGCAGGGGAATTGTAAAATCCTTCGATGCAGGGAAATTGTAAAATCCTTCGATGCAGGGAAATTGTAAAAAAATGTGTTTATTTCACTTAAAAGAAACGTTTACGTTAACCAGAACACCTTTATCTACATTGAAATATATTGTTTTCAAGGCAACCAAAATTAGAAAAAAACGAAGTGACGTCGGTATAACCAAAGGTTTAAGAAGGCGACAAATACGTAATTCGCAAAAAAACTTACACTATGTGTGAGTATTAAAATGTGTTTTTACTGGATTCATTGAAAAAGGGACTAGTGAATGATGAAATTGACATCTCCTGTGGCATAACAGGCTTCAATCAAAAATTGAGTTCAAATATCGCACTAGCAATAAAAAGGCAAACAGAAATGGATTGCAGCAGTGGCGTTTTAAATACGGAAAATCGCCCTATTGACTACCTTGATAATATATGGTTTGACAATCATGATACTCCAGCAAAAGGTTGGTTCGATTTATTTACAAAATGACAAACCAAATCTCTCTTCAAATAAGGAGAAAAGGATAACCATTTTACATGCATGTTTAGGGTATAGTTGGGTTCGAAAAGCTTCGTGCCTGTCTGCCAAAATTATAAAAATGATTGCAGATTTTTTAAGGATTGGTTTAGAAATCGCTTACTATCAAACATTTCTGGGAATAGTGTGATTGTAACGGAAAACACCAGTTACTATAGTCATCAAACGAAAAAGCTATTAGTCCAAGTAAGTTCAAGTTGGGAATTCAGACCTACATGTTAGAAAATAACATATATTTTGAAAAATTCAAATAAAAAAATAACCTTTTGGATGCTTCTCACAAATAATTGGTATACAGTTTTGTTTTGTCATTTTGTAGATAAATTGAACCAACCTCTTGGTGGAGTTCATTTTAAGCCTCATACATAGTGTAATTTGTTCTTTGGTTATATCGAGGTCACTTCGTGTTTTTCTAATTTTGGTTGACTTGAAAATAATATCTTTAAATGTAGATAAAGGTGTTTTGGTAAATGTACAAGTTTGTTCTATGTGAAACAAACACATTGTTTACAATTTCCCGAGCAGCAAAGGATAAATAATTTTTCTTAAGCGTAACACTACTGGAAGCGCCACAACCAATTTTGGGCCATAGATGCCACATCCTTCAAAACTATAATACAGGTGACTCATAAATTTTTAATTGACCTCAGTAACTCAACTCTTTACAAGATGGGTACAAAGTAAAACTTTTGGTTACAAATTCTACTATACAGTGTATTAGACAATTAAAATTGGGTAAGATGTATAAGAAGATCGTGTTATTGCAGTTAAAAAGTCAAACGAATAATCGTGAAATATTCTTTACGTCTGATGCTCTGTATTTAGATACATTGCATGAGAGCTTTAGTTCAAATTTATATATGTAAAAGAGTATCAGAGCCGCTATTCGGGCCAACTACCTTTTACAATTTCGCCATGAAATAAACCTAGACCTTTAACAAAATACAGAGTCATCTATGCAAGGAGTCTTTAATTAAACCATGCAAATATAGCTCCGGTTGCTGAACAATGTCTTATAACTACAAAAAAGTCACTTGTATATTTTATGTAAATGAGTTAATAGTAACTGTGAAAACTTAAAACTAGGTAGATAATTTATTATAATTTTTTTAATAAATTTGTTTCTTGCCATTTTTTCATTTCCCCCATGTTTCCTTCAACGATATTTTTTTCAAGGAGTTCTGATTGTTATTATACTTTATAACCTATTACTAGTATCTATTAGTATTTTAAACTATCTATAGTAATAAAATAAAAAACTTTTAAGAACTTTTTAATGGCGCTTTACTTGATACCTGGGATGTAGTACATTTTCTGGTTCTAGGTATATAAAAGTATAAATATTTGACTTATTTTCATATTTATTTTATTTTAAACGTCGTATGTTGGTTAGAAGTTCAGGAAAGAAACACGACTTTCTATACAAAATATGCCGAAGTACATATGCAACAATATACAGTAAGAAAGAAGTTATTATCCATTTTCTATTGAGGCAAAAATTTGGTAAATAGTTTATTATCGTCATATGAAAACTCAGATTAGCCTTTAGTCAAAACTAAGATATTGCTTTGACGTTGAATTTTCTTTTAACATAAATAAATAAATAATGTCTTAGGGGCGGGGCTCAGCCAAAGGCTGCTTAGGCCTAACACAAACCGTTTCATTACAATATTTGCTCTTAATACTATTACTAAAAAAAAACAATGCCTAACCTGCAGTGTCAAAGTTGAGTAAGAAAGCTTACTTAACTTAAGTATACTAAATAGGTTATGATTAATACTAAATAAGTATAATTGCAAAAAAGGTATATGAAAATATGTATGAATATATGTCATTTCGATTCATTTTCACTAAACAACACCAACAAAATAGTTGGTGCAGAAGTTGTTACACTAAACGGTTCTTGTAGTAGTAAGAAAAAACAATATTATAAAAAGTGTGGGCTACCTTTTGTAAGAAACGGATTGGCGCAAAAAGTATAGAAATTACAAGAGAACGAAAAACAGCTTCAATATTCTGCTTAAGGTTTTGTAGAAATACCTCTTATTTTGGCGATTTAATTTACTAGTTAATAAAGTTTAGTTGTGTTATGATACCAGCTACTCTGTAGATGCCTTAGGTGTATAAGTTCAAAAAATGTATTAAGTTTAAAAACTGGTTTACAAATCACTTACTATCAAATATTTCTGAGAATAGTGTTATTGTAATGGAAAACGCCAGCGACCACAGTCGTCAAATAAAAAAAAGTATTAGTTCAAGTAATACTAAGTTGCAAATTCGGACCAACATGTTAAAAATAACATTCTGAAAAATTCAAATAAAGTAAATGACCTTCTGGCTGCTTTGAAATCATTTAATATTGAAAAACTTCGACCGAGTAGTAGTGCTACGCAAGAAATATTTAAATCCGAGAATTGACAGATTTTTTCTATCAACTGACAGAAAAAATGTGTTAGTTAACCGATTTAATCTATTAATTCTTCAATTTAATTATTTCTTGCGTGGTACTACTAGCCCGTCGTAAAAAAACAACGTTTTGAAAAATAACATAATTTGGGTCATACAGTCCTGTGTCTTTTCCACATTAGTGTATTTTTAATCTCATAAAGCATATAATATGTGGTATCAAGTAGTCGAAAGTTTGGTCGCAAAATACCTCGCCGGCTTTAAGTACTAGTGCTGTGGAATTAGAATGTAGCTGATATAGCCATAGACAGTTGCAAAAATTCAGTCAAGTGTATTTAGTGTCTGATCGTTTAAATGGAAATAGCGGCATTGAAACTGAAATGAATCTACATTGACATATTTTTTGTAATAATTCTGTAAATGACTAATATTGCCTATTTTATTTTACTTTGATTAAAAAATTGTTAACTTATAAAAAGTAAGATAAGTATAATAAGCTAATCGCAGCCCGACCCTATCGACCGCATTTGCATTGCAATTTAAGCCAATACCTATATTTTTATAAATTCATTCCATTTTTGCCATCCATCCCGAAAATACTGCAGCTTTTATGTATTGTTTTTATTGTCTAGTCGACTGTTTGTTCTAGTTATTAAATGCAATGAGATCAATACATTACAAGCATTCTCCCCCGGGGATTGGGCTCCTAATGACATCCTCGGTCTCAGGGTTTTTTTAAGGATCCATCGAACCATAGACCTTGATGATCAATTTATAATAAATTATCTGGTTTAAAGTTATTACAGTGATTATACATATTTATATAAAGATAGGCAAATTACATATGTGTAACGGCGTACATAAAATATCGCCTTAAATGAATATAAAGTTTAAAAGATAATTCCGAACCACTGATATCGGGCACCGTTGAGTAAGTCTGGACACATAACCATGCGTTTAAACAAGTAAGGCTGGAATAAATTGTAAATAACTAAACAACTAAAATTCAAAGAAGCTGCATTTATGAAAGAAATTTTTTCTCCGATTTCGCAGGCAGTTCCTACTTGATCAATATGAATAATGTTTTTAATTAAATCTTTTATCCCTACTTAGTGTATGTCCAAGAAGGTAGCGACGGTTTTTGGCGACGAATTGTGGTGAACGGCAAACCGAACTAAAGCAAATTCGCAATATTCCCGATGTGTGTTATGCAAAATTAAGATGTTAATTAACATCTAGAGCAATGTGTACATACAAGGGGGTTAAATTGTGGATACCCTTGTAAAACATTACGGCGATATTTAGACATGATACCACAATCATCTTCTAGTTGCTGATGAGACAAATCGTAAATGGTATACCTAAAATATATTTTCCATATACTTAGGGGATAAGAAGGTGAAAACAGCCAATAATCCTGCATTATTAGAATGCCTCACAACATTTTTTATTTATTTTCTCAAAATTTTGGGTAGGGTACCTTATTTATCTCTCCGGAGGTATTTAAGTTGATGCTGAAGTATATATATGTAAAATATTTTCTCAGTTGTTAGAGAATAAGGTGGTGGGAGGAATTAGGGATTTTCTCAAATTCTTGGGTAGTGAAAACAGCCAATGACTTGTAGGAATCAGAACACTCTACATCATATTTTATTTGTTTTCTCGAAATGTTGGATGGAGTACGACATTCATCTTCGAGAAGGTGATTAAATTGATGCTAAAGATTATGTGTGTAAAATATTGTCCCAATTGGGGGGTGAAAACAGTCAATAACCATTAGGAATTAGAACGTGCCCCAATTCATTTTATTAATTTTTTCAAAATTTTGAGTAGGGTATCACATTCATCTTCCAGGAGAAGATTAGGTTGCTCTTGAAGAGTATATGTTTAAAATATGTTTCCAATTGTTAGAAGATAAGGTGGCGAAAACAGCCTATAACATGTAAGAATCAGAACAGGATACATCATATTTTATTCCTCATATTTTAGAAGGTGATTTAATTGGTGCTAAAGACATTTTATCAATTGGTAGGGGATCCGGGGGTGAAAACAGCCAATAACCCTTAGAAATTAGAACTTGTCCCAATTTATTTTAGTAATTTTCTCAATATTTTGTGTAGGGTACCATATTCATTTTCCAGGAAAAGATTAGGTTGATCCTGAAGAGTATATGTGTATAATATGTTTTCAATTGTCAGGGGGTAAGATGGTGAAAACAGCCAATTACATGTAGGAATCAGAACACGCTACATCATATTTTATTTATTTTTAAGAAATTTTGGTTAGGGTACCACATTCATTTTTTAGGATGTGATTACGTTGATCCTGAAGAGTATATGTGTAAAATATTTTTCAATTAGTAGAGGATAAGGGGCTGAAAATCGCCAATAACCCTTGGGAATCAGAACATGCCCCTGCTTATTTTATTTATTTTCCCAAAATTTTTAATTTTGGATAATTAAATAATATTAATTAAATAATTAAGTAATATTAATTAAATAAATTGGGGCACGTTCTGATTACTAAGTGTTATTGGCTGTTTTCACCCCCTTATTCTTTACCAATTGAAAAAATATTCTACACACAAAATCTTCATAATCAATTGAATCGCCTCCTAAAAAATGAATATGGTACCGCATCCAAAATTTCGAGAAAATAAATAAAATATGATAAAGCGTATTCTGCTTCCTACGTGTTATTGGCTGATTTCTCCACTTTATTCCATAACAATGGAAATATATTTTATCTATATACTCTTCAGGACCAAACTAATCATCTCCTGGAAGATGAATGTGGTACTCTACCCAAAATTTTGAGTAAATAAATAAAATATGTTATGGCGCATTCTAATTATGCAAGGTTATTGGCTGTTTTCACCGTCCTAAATTCTAATGTGATAAGGATAATTAGGATTTTCCTAATCACCATCTAGAAGTTGGTTGTGGTATCCCACCCTGAATTTCTAGAAAATAAAAAAAACATATTCCGGCACGTTCTGTCTGGTCGTTTTTATCCTGTTAATGGCTAAATATCACAGTAATACTTTATAGGGGTATTCAGTTTAACCCTCTAGTATGTACCGGGTGTACAACTAAGAAAGTTATATCCGTTTATCCCACGATGTTGGAAAAAATTTTCCTAAAGTAAAAGTGGCCAAGAAAAAACGCTGGAAAATATTTTTTAATTTCCAAGTCGGCCACTAGAGGGCTTAATACGTGTAATCAATTAGAAGAGTGTCGTCAGTTTAGTTATTGTTTCAGTTTTATTAGTTTTGGAATTTAATTTTGTTATGCTGAGTTAGTTATTATAAAAGAATGATTAAAAATTGGTATTTAAAGATTTAAAAGTTGATATATACCCTAATATAATGTGATTAAAGGCATTTACAAAGCTTGCAAAGTAGTTATTTCTATATATATTCTAAATATCCACAGCGTTAAGTCTTGGGATATGGAGACACTTTTAATTATCAGGTGTAATTTTAAAACTATATATAGTTACCGCAGAATTTAAACGGGGTCTCGCTTGCCCTTTCTTATATTTGAAACCGTTACGTGCTAGATCTTCCTAACTTAGTAGAAACGGTAGTCTAGTGCTAAGGGCGAGGACAGTTTCGCCTTTTTGACTCATATAGTATATAAGTTCCATAGCAATAGGATTTTTTTACTTTCACCAGTCATATAAAGGAAGGGCTGGAGAGTTTTAGGAGTACACAGCAACATAATTAAAGACAGATGCAATATTTAAGTTTAATAAACTACCAAACACCCTTCATGTGACAAAAGTGTGTTCAGATATATTTTTTATAATACTTTTTGTCTCCTGGTACCGAATTTTCAGGCAAATATATTAATAAATAGTTCTCCAAAAATATATACATTATTTGGCCCACCCTATATACACATTTTTTGTATATAATATTATTAGGTTAGTATCTACAAATACTCTTATTAGCGTAATTAAATCCACAAAATTTCAAAAAATGATTTTTGTCTAGTTAGATTAGCGATTTTATTGTGTCTACGGTATGGGGGAATAAACAAAACCACACTGGAATCTGTCATTCTTTAAATTTTGATGTCTAGTCTCAGATGTATAGACTGTCAAACAGAATAGATTTCTTAGGTAGAATATGGTTTTTGTCATGTTCTTCATTTTCTCGGTAATTCATTAAACAATAATGTTGTTTTCATATTTTGTTCTTACTTTATTTTATAGCTTATTACTACTGTCTTTAAGAGTTATAATGTATAAACTACCTATAGTCGTGAAATAAAAAAAATTATTTCAGAACATTTCAGAGGCTATAAAACCGCTTCCTTGGATAACAAAGGGTGAGGGATATTTAAGTCCCTTGGCGTCTAAACTAATGGTCATATTCGGATATTAGATTACCCAATTTTGGATTTAGAACATGGAACATAAAAACTTCCTTGCATGGTAAAAGGCAAGTATTGTAATGGTGAAAAAATGACCCTCTGAGGTTGTTTCAGATCTTTTCGTCGTTCTGTCGATCTGTCTATCGATCTGCCTGTGCTCGGCATAGCTATGTTAAAAAACTAATACTAAAAGACTAATTATCCAATTTAACCCAAATTTTGCACAGAAATCAAGTGTTACAGGTGAATGAACTGGTATCGAAAATAGCAAAACAAAATTGCGGTCTAATAAAATATTTAAAAGCCTGAAAAAATTACTTATTAGATTAATTGGAAGTTTTGTGCAAGCATCAAATTTGATATACAGATAAACCGGTAAAGTTGTGGTATGAATTCAAGATGACCCTGGTTTTGGTGTAACCGTTCTTTTTTAAACAAGGGACTACATAAGACTTTGTTTTTTATTTGTTTGTCGATAAGTATGCGATATTTGACTAATTTTAAGGATAAAAGTTCATGTAAATATAACACCAAAAACGTTATTTTTTCGCGACACAGAGTGGCTAAGTTTTATTTTGTTTTTAATATTATTCTGTATGACTTTTGGCATTCAGCTTAATTTCTTAACCGCTAATATTGGAGTTCCAAGAGAAAATTGAGAGAATGGAGTTAAAGTATACAAAAACGAAGTTTTAAATTAATTTTTTTTTGACATTAGTCAAAGTATTTTTTTTATTATTTACGTCTTTAAATAATATATGAAATTTCCTATTCTATCACAGACAAATCCAAATCGATACTTAGAATCTTTCAAATGATTCGACAAAAAAAAATAAAAATGCATGGCTGCAAAAACACAAATTTCGCCCAATGTCTTATATTGAAATGTTTCACTATGAAAAAAATCACAGCTCTTAAACCAGAATTTCTAAAAAAGCTATCCTATATATAACTACTATCCCTGTATAACATAATATATGCTATACTTGTATACTAAAAACCTGCCAAAGTTTCAAAATATCTCATTAAATAGTTAAACCCGTTAAAAAAGTTACACCATAGAGCCAATTCTCGAAAATTAGATTTTTTTTAAATTATAATATATCTATTTTTAGTTTTACTAGCGAAAAAAAAATTGAAAAATTCACAGCATCGAAAACAAAATTTCCCCGGTTTATTACCTAAATCTCGTAGATCGATGTCTTATACCGAGATATTTCACTAGGAAAAAAATTACAGCTCTTAAACCAGAATTTCTAAAGAAAGCAATCATATCCCCTGTATAACATCTTATAGACATTACGACTTATCCGAACAGTACAATAAAGAAATTAGTATTTACTGTTACACTCCCTACGTTAAACATATAAATATAAATTTAGAAAATCTGAGCCCGTAAACTGATAACCTGTCAAAGTGTTAACAAATCCCGGCTTATATAATAAAAAATGCATCTGTCCTGTATCCAATTACAGGCAAGCATTTCGCAGCTCCAACTGATCCAAAAAGGGTAATCGAGTAGCACTTCTCTCACATGAATATCGAAGTTACTCATAAATTAAGAATGACAGCAAAAAAATGTTTTTAAAGATATTTTACAAAATTGGAGAAATAATTGCATCCCAAATTGTGGTCTATTCCTAAAAATATCTAAAAATACCTAAAAAACTGTTTTTGAGGCTCTAAAATTAAATTAAATTTACTTAAATTATAATATAGTCATTAGTTTTGACAGCGATTAAAACCACGCCGTATTTCATTGAAATTCAAGGCAACTTGATGCTATGCCCTTAAAGTAAAAAGAAACGTTTCCTAAAAATTCCAAATCGATATTTCAATTTTTTCAACAGTTATCGTGTTGCTTAGGAAGTTCTAGAAAACTCGGAAAAAAACTTTTTCATGAATAGGCGAAAAACCAAAAATGATACGAAGATCTGTTTAGTACCGTTCGAGAGCCCTAAGTGTACTCTAAGAACGTACCAAAATTCAAATTTTTTTCTAAGAGCGTTTCCGAGATATAGTCGCCAAAAGGTAAAAATGTACAAAAAGTACGTCATGACACGGCCACGACGAGTACGTACATTTGAAGATAGTAGGGACATAATAAACTCTCATCGAGATTTTTTATCATTAAAAATAAATATAAATATTTTACATCCAATGTTTCACTTTCGGAAAAAATTCAAAATGATGGACGAATTTTTATCATTTATGCCAGTTTTACTAAAAAATATAAAATAAATAATATATTAAAATAATTAAAAAATCACGCTCTTATAAAGTGAAGAAAAAAGTATACAATAAAATTTATGCATAGATATATAAATGTTTTTTGTCACAAATATATCTTTATCATACGAAAGAAAGCATGGGTGCCAATAAAATAAAAAATTCAGGAGGTAGTTGCTAATGCGTATGTGACGAGCATTTAGCATTATGTAATGCCCTTATGACTAGCGCCCCCTGTATCTTAAGAAATAGGCTTTTTTGAATACTATGTCTATATGGAGTTTTATGCTTAAAATTAGTTAATACATAGATCCGTAATGCTTTTAAATGTTGAGTATGAATATTTTATAAATAAAACAATTTAACATAAAATTTCTAGCCATCAATGTTTAATATGACTATCTGCATTAGTTTGATCAATTTTTATTTATTTTTTTCGTTACAGCCAAAATAAAGGCTATAATCCATGGAATCTTCCTACACTGTCCGCTCTGGGAGAATAACACAGGTTTCCGTCTCCAAAGGGAAACTTTTGGAGAAACAATCAGCAACAGCTCTCCAGGATGAACAGCCTAGAGCCGTCTAATACAGGGTTCGATTTTGAATCATTTTTTTCTAAATGAATCATCAACTAAAGGAAGTAGTGTAATCATTGCAGGTAAGTTATAAAACAAATATTAAATTCCATTTATAAATACGAAATATTATTGTATAAAAAGAAGATAACTGTACTTAGACAAAGGTGAAATTAAAAATTTAGTTCAATTTTTTAAAATTTTAAAATTAGAATATTTGACTTTGCAGAAAATATATATTTTAATATGTAGTGTGCTTGGCCCTTTAAAAGTTGTCAAAAATTCACACAGAAGGAAATCAAAAACACTGCTGACGCAGCACAACATGAGTCAAAACTAATATCTTAACAACAATCTTATCGTGTGTAGCCAAACTGGATGTCGTGCAGTATTCAGTTGGTTCAAGTAGTAGATCTGACATAAATATCGTAAACGATTGCAGTTAAGCCGTAGTACGACATACTGTAACGGGTGTAGAGCATTTAAGAATTAAGAATTACTTACATTCACGATAGAGTGCGCGCTTATTTCAAATCTGATTTTCGGTGATTTGAGGTGTCATTTTATGGCTTACGGTACAGTTTAGTATCGCGTGCTTTCTTTATACCTAACCAATTCTAGCCAAACCTAAACCGCAATTGTATTAATTATAAGTTTTGTTAAAATAAAACTAAAAAAAAAGTCAACCGCCTGAACGGGGATTCGAACACGCTCACGATAAAGTTCAACAACGCTTGTTTATACTCCACTTAAATAAACAACGAACCAGCAGGACTCATATTGAACAATCTATGTTGTGATTGGTAGGATTATCTATCTATCTGTAACTTTATAGTGTATTATTTTATTAGCATTTAGAAAATAATATACATAATTTAAATTCGAAATTTTTCTGTATCTAGATACGTCATATAAAATAAAATCTATTTTTAAAAATTACGGTATAATTTTTAAAAAATTAGAAGTACTTTTTAAAACGTGGTCATGGCATTTACAAATTTTATCTGATATAATAAATGCTCTGCGTCTAAACAATTTTTAACTTTAAAAATAAGTGATTGTATTATAAAAAAATACCTTGTCGAACACTACATTTACCATATATTGTATATTAGCATATCTATCGCTATTGTTATTATTTTTATTTAAAGCTTGATTTTGTAAAATGTTCATATATAAAGTATCTACAATACTTTTGCTCTCTAAATCTTCACACCCTGGAACGACACATTTACTGAAACGTTCTCGGTAACCGTCCATTGTTTTTAACAAAATAGTAATTTCAAAAACACAAATACCACTATTTGCCGTCAAAAAAGCACTGTCAACTGGGCGTATGGCATCAAGCGTCAACTGGCATTAGTACTGCCGCCCAGACGAGAAATTCTCGTCTCGTCTCGATGAGACGAGTGAGCAATTTTATCTCGTAGCACGAAACGAGACGAGAGAGTGATCTTCTCTCGCCAAGAATTTCTCGTTTCTCTCGAGCTTTCTCGTGTCTCTCGAGCATAAAAATCTATATTTTTTATATTTGTAATGTTAAATAAAACAAACTATTGACAAAACAAAAAATCCGGATTGCTTTTGTAAACTGATTTCAAAAAATTAAGTATATTTTTACCGTAACCGAGAATTCAATATTTTGTATCTTTCTAAAACACAAATTCTTTTAATCTGTAATGCGGAAATGAAAATGATATTTCTTTGTCGTTTCTGGTAATCGTTTAGATTGAGTAAATTACAATATACAGGGTATGTGAAAATGTCTTTACACATATTTATAACAAAATTGACTTACAGGAACAGGAATTTTTATTAATTATTTTGTAGACCTAGGTATAACCTCTGCGTACCTAGTTAAGAGGAAATTTTCTGTTTTGCTTTTTCACTTTTTTGAAATTTTGTTTTTATTGTGTAAGGTCTATTTAAAAATATTTTCGAGAACAAGTTCAATTTTAGATCTGATATTTAACAGGTTAAATGTTACTTTTGGTGATTTATGATAAAGAGTGTATATAATAAAATACAAAAATCTATAAATTAAAAAATATTCCTCTCTATACCATTACAGAGCCACTTATGTATGCTTGAAATTCTTATAAATATCTATCGTTTGCTCTAGTATTCCGAGGCCTCCACAGGCTCGTACCGATCTTATGTCAATTAATAGCCCAAAGCGGCTCTCATCAGAGAAAATCACACTCACAGCGCCGAATGCACTCAGATAAAGACGCGCTTTCCTCAATTCTAGCTAGCTATCTTATAATGTTTTCTATATTATTCTATAATAATAAAATCGGCAAATTATATTTACCGGGAACTTTCCACGTAGGGATCCTTCGTTTTATCAAGGAAATTGAAATATAACCCAGTGTTGTCTACAAATAGTTAATTAGTAATATGTACGCAATACGGAGTTCCTGTTTATATTTTAAACTGGGTCTGCAAGCTTTATTTTATTAGACAGAAAACTACTAACTAACTAAACTAAAAGATTTTGCATTCACAACCAGGATTTACAAAAAAAAAACACTTATTAATCGAAAAGTAAAGGATAAGCCTCAACGTTGACTGTATGTTTTAAGTTCGTCGAAAACGTACAAAAATAGGTATATTTAGTTCAACCGTTATCGTTTAGATTTAGTCTAAACATTCAAATAATCAGTCGATCTGGCTGATATTAAACTAAAAAAAAAATTATTTTAAGATATTTTACATCAGCAAAAAAGGTTGCATCAATGCTATCTAGTGGTAATTTGTACAGGCGTTCGACGGTTTATATTATAAATTGTATTTTATTATTATTTTGTATATTAGATTTATTTTTAGGTTATTTGAAGTGATGAAGGCAAACCACATCTAAATTTTATAATATTTCATACATCCATCCCTGAGACAGTGAGATCTGACAGACTTACTACCAGGATTGAAAGAAGGTGTTCACTACAAATACTGCACGAATAGATTGCAATATTCCTAAATTAAAACTTATCGATCCTTCTTGATTGAAGAAGGTATCTAGGAAATACCGTGCTCACTAATACTCCACTGCATCTCCAAACAAGCACCCAAAACACCGATAGTGTTATCCAAATAATGATCTCATCATTTTCCCGAGCTAATAGAAATGTTCTGGCAATTGTTAAGAACTAGACATTCAACATGCTTTCATAAACGACTGTAGAAATCGAGTAGGGAATATTGATCCTAAAGAAAAAGGGTATTTTATGCCCCTCTTTATCCAACTTAATCTTCAACAGCCTTTTACAAGAATTAATCTATTTAATTGCTTCGCAGAACCAAACGATCTTTGCCACATAACGCCGAGAACCCTACCAATAATCAAAAGATTATTGAGAGTGCACTCTGACTCTGTCAGCAAACCTCAGAAAACCATACACTGTTATCATGATATGAATAATCCCTATAAGAAACTTATAGCTCTAATCAGGTAGCGTCGAATTTTCAAAACCCTATTTATAGTTAAAGGAAAAAAAAAATTTTGTTAATATTATCGGAACATCTAATATATTTTATTTTATTTTTTACCCAACGAGAGGTTCTCAATTTGACCTGTACGTATTTTTTGTATGTTTATTCGCGCATATTGTCTAACCGGCTTGGCCGATTTTGATGAGTCAAACGCCAAACTGTCGAGGACGTTTCTTTGGTGGACCCACTTATTTTGATTTGTTTTACCAGTTTTTTTGTAATAATACTGTAAAAAAAACACAGGTATAAGGGCGATAAAGGCAGCTAGTTTTATAATTTAATTTATATTTTTTTATATACCCTTTTAGAACTAAAGTATTGAGGTGTGTAATAGACATACAACCCTATTTGCTAAAAATTATCTCTTTTGCTATCCCGTTATCTAATTTTATGTATACAGGGTGACCATGAAAATGTACAATCCCACAATTTAGTATTTCACTTGACATTTACGACTAATGAACATTCGGTATGAATAAAACGTTAATGACCGACTACCCTCATTATAATGAGTACGTATGTATGAGGTAGTGGTAAAGGAAACATGTGACAGTAAGTTATATTAAATGACATTATAAAAAAATTAACTAAGTAAACAGCTCTGATATTAATATTTAAATTATTTTATTTACAAAATAGTTTAGAAGATCTTATTAATATATTTCTTATCGGAGTTTCCTCAATCGTTGCATTTTACAAGTGCTCTTTTATCATAAGGATTGTTAAGAACTTTATTTAGTTCTAAATCCGATGAGGCTATGCCATCTAAGGTCCTAACGCGGCTTAGAGCAACGTATACGGAAGATCAATTATCTTAAGTATTTATTATTAAATCTAATTTTACGTGTGTCGTTTACTTCTCTGTGCGTCACTTTTTGTATTATATTATATACAATTCGATATACGTATACCACAAATTATAATATTCTTAAAAACTTGTACAAAATCACTAAAAAGTGAGAAATAAAATATTTAAAAAATATAGAATCGACTTAAAAAAAAAATCGCTAAAAAGTAAAAAAATAATAATTTAGTTATTCCTTAAAAAAACATTTTGAAGTCGGTGCCGAAATAATAAATAATCTGTAATAATATAAATAAAAAAATATGCATACACCATTTACCTATACTCACTAAAACCATTAAATTTACTAACCTAATACAGATTTTAATATGTTATTCAGAGAGTATCACGTCACTATTTTGAAGTCGAACTACCGAGTAAATTTGGTCGCTGCTGGGGTTGGAGAGTTGTTTTATAGTTTACATTTAGTTTACCTAGGTGTATATTCTATAACACAGCCGCCAATAAAATCTTCATGTACTAACCTAGCCAACAACCTGTACTAACCAGGGCCCCCAAAATATTTCTCCGCATGTCTCAAAATGGGAATTCGTTATTGGTCTTATAAATGTACTATAGGAAGTCAATATTGCCATTTGACTTTGGGCTCCGTGATTGGATGGAAACAGCGATTTGCGCAGTTCCACAAGAAACCCTGAGAGCAAGTGATTCAGGCATCAGTTTTAAAAGATGTAAGGCTAGCTATATATTTGGTTTATATGTAATATAATATAAAATACATCAACTAAATTTTATAATGGCTGAGTAAGGTTGCTTTGGGCGTCAACTTTAAAATCTCTTATTTTTGTTTAAAAAAAACTGTAGATTTCCGATATTTTGTTATAAAATTTTATTTTAACTTATTTCCGAAAACAACGGTTTTATAAAAAACAATGTGGTTAGCTAGCTATGCTGTAGCAATACAGATATCATGTAATTGATATACAGCAGCAGATTCAAAAATTTAAATTCACTCCGGTATCCTCTGAAACTCAGGCTTAACCAAAGAGTTGAGACTTTAAAAATGAGCAGGGCAATGTACACTCTAGCAACTGTAGTTACAGAGGTCAGGTCAGACGTTATGTGCCCCATTAGTCACTTATCTTCTAAGATAAGATGGTCTTTGCAAATATGACACGCTTCAAATCCCTTGTCATAGCATACTAGTAGATGTAATCCAAACATCACTATCAAACAGAGACGTGGTTAGTTATAAATAAAGAACCGCGATTGCCGCGAAATTAAATAATATAGTAGAAAAAGTATATACTTCTAAGTTTGATGTTCTAAATTCTTATAGAAAGTGTTTTTTATTTATAAACTATATTAAATAAAATATAAATTTAAGTTCACTCGACGTAACGTAAAGAACTGGTATGTAGTTCAAAACTCGAAAGCAATGATAATTGAAAGAAATGAAAGAATTAATTTATGAAGCACATCAAGACACTGAATAGAGATCATATATTAGCGTTTTTCATTACACTTCAAAGATGACTTACAAGTAAAATTAATAGTCAGTTGAATCTTACCGAGTAATAAATTACGTATAATCAAATCCGTTATATTTATCTTTTTGATCGGTGTATTGCTAATGGTTTCTTTTGCTCCAATGCCTGCTACTGTGAATCGATCAGCGCTTCCCTCAACATACATTAATGTCAATGAACTGTTTTCAAACGTGTAGGTAAACCGTCCTAATAAACTACTAATATATATAAACCTACATTGTTTGTCTAAAAATTGTGCGACAAGTACTAAAAATGTGGATTAATGAACATGATGATATTCAAAATAACATTAAACATCTGAACTCCTTCAAAAATAAGGCATTTTTTTTACAGTTGAAATAAGTTTATAGACATCCAATAATATTGTTATTTGTAATATTTATAAATAGATGACTTTTATATACTCGTCAATTTCATCTTAAAAATCTGACTTGCGACTTAATTTTCTGAAATTTTTAATATTTTGGCTTCAAATACTTTCTCCATTATTAGTCCAGATTTCAATTTTTGTAATAATACAACACTAGCACTTTTGCTCGACGAAACTAATGTAGCAGAAAACATTGAAAAAATTCGGAACATATTGTATGGTGTCAAACACAATTTGTGGGAACATTAACATACATAAGGCCCGGATTTACTATTGGCCCAAAAGAGCAATTACCTAGGGCCCAACATGCTCCGACGCGACGCTAGAGTCATTACATTATTTAATTCAAAGGCATAAAATTGATATTTTTTTTAGTCATCCGTACATGATAATTGTTAATGAGTGAAGAGTGCAAACAGGAGGATCCTTTTTTTGGTGATCAGTTATTTTTAAAGAGCGGCCTTGGTAAAAATTTAAGTAAGTCCTAAATCCGGCCCTGGAAAAACCATATTTTGATGTGGATGTTAAGATTCAGATGGTCTTCCAGTCCGAACAAATACCACCAATTAAATAAATTAATGGTTAATTTGTGCAAATACAGCAAACCAATCTCCGTGTCTGTGTTCGTAAAACGAACTCGAAAAGAAATATTAATTCGCTGAATGTTGAATTTGAACGGAATTACACAAAGTTCCTGCCATTCCTAACATATTAAACAAATGTTTCATTGTCTTTCACCTAATACTTTGAACAGTTGTTAACGCAATTGCTTGTTAACCCTGCTTAAGTCGAAAGACTTAATTTGAGATAAATTAAATCTATATAATAGCAAATACAGAATAAAAGAAAATAGGCACTACTTACACTAATAGGAACCTCTCATTCAAAACATTACATATATTGCCACCGAGTTGCTACAAGCATAATAGTTGAACGCATTGAGGTAACAAAATAGTTTTCATGGAATGGACTTATTTATAAGAGGTTAAAATCTAAAATAGAGTTTTGAGTTAATGGAGCCCCTAAATTTATTCTTACCTACATTTAGACCTAAATGGAACAATTCGTACAATTACCAAATAGTTGTATTACATATCGGTAATAATAATAATAATAATAATAGTAGTAGTAATAATAATAGTGTTAGTAGTAATGATAATAATAGTAATAGTAATAACAATAATAATTTTAATAGACGTCCCCAAACAACAATAACGTACTAACTAAACACACTGAAAAACAAAACAACTATGCCAGCCTTCGAAGAGTAATACAAGAGATGTGGGAGATGAAGACGGTTAAAGTCCCAATCATTCTGTCGTCGATGGAACTTATTCCTAAAATATTAAAGACAGCATTCAATAAGATAGGGGTTGCTGTCAGTACATATCGGTTAAGGCAAAAATCCGTCATACTGGATGTAACACACATCGTTTTAGAATCGTAGACTTGCAGTGCCAGTCTTGTCAAAATTGACCGATCCACACTGTCTACTCCTGCGCAAAAAAAAATAAGACATATAGTATTAATAATAATGATTATTAGTAAGTATTATTATGTGAGTGTTATTTCGAATGACAAAACAAGTTTCAATATTAAGTTATACCTAATAGAGTATAATTTCAGCATACCGTTCTATCGTTATAGTTAACTAAAATTTAAATTATTGACAAAGTGACGTATTTATCCCGTCAACAGCTAATTATAGACAAAAATTTCCTTTAAATTAGCACAGTAAATACAATTAGTAAGTAAATATACCTAATATCTGGAACTCTACTATAAGCGCTAAAGGAATCGTACAAAATGTGGGAA
This sequence comes from Kuschelorhynchus macadamiae, assembly GCA_030620095.1. Lineage (NCBI taxonomy): Eukaryota > Metazoa > Arthropoda > Insecta > Coleoptera > Curculionidae > Kuschelorhynchus > Kuschelorhynchus macadamiae. The sequence goes on from JAUTXW010000099.1 coordinate 168,752, forward strand.
GATGTGGCTGGATCAAGTATCATTATTATACTGGCATTTCAAATAAACCTATGAGAACAGTAATTTACATTTGAATATCGTATTTGTGAAGTGGGAAAAAGCTACTCCTGTGAGACGGTAAGACCGAAGCTAAGGGCAAGAACTGTTCGAATTCAACCGTGTTGAAAATAGAATCTAGATTCTCCGATCTAGCTGCGAACTCGTGACCCTACCCAGTTGCCGACGTTATTCTATAGGTCTGAATTTTATACTCACGGACGAAAGGCAATTCGTCTGTTAAGCTGGTGAAAATTCCTGCAGTGGAGAGTTGATGCCTGAGCTCATGTGTTAAGGTAAATGCACATTTGTTCATATCGGACGGACGAATCGTAAGAAAACAATTTATTCCATTATTTTAAACGGATCAATGCTCAATAATTAGCAAACTCGTTTCGTTCCCAAAATTTAAATTATCTTGCCAATAAAAAAAACTTTTAAATTAGATACGTAAAGCTAATCTAAATAAACATACGATATGTGCACAAATAATACGATACGTCTGAAGAGCATGATGTGTCCAATAAGTACAAATGTGCGCTTACTTTAACCAGAAATGTTAAAATGCCATGATATGAATGTAAATACTGTTAAATGCATGGTTTTATAATCCAAAAATACCCAAAAAAAATTAATTTGCTGATAAAATTAACCGACTTGTTATTATATGTACACGTGTGGAACTAGTTTTTATATAGATACACAAACATTGTTTAAGTTATCTATTTATGATCTAGGCTTTTTGACTCAATGTTTTTTTATCCCAATAATTTTAGATACAGAAGGAATTTTGACCAATTGAATACTGGGAAAGACCAATGTTAATGGTAATGACGATTTTTGAAACTTAATGTTAAAAATGCAAATTCTGGTTGTTTCCCTTCATCATACACATAAAAAGCAAATTTTCACGTCCAGCATTTTATACAGTTTAACACGCATTCAGATTTAACAACTCTACTAATCTATACCCCCATCTTTACAACTGTTCATAGTGTCCTTTAGTAAAGAAATTATTCTTAGTTCCAAACAGCCTCTCCAAAAAAAATATTCTGATCCCCGATCTACTATGTGTAATCTTGTAAGTTATAATGGTTCTATCCCAATGGATTTTGGCATGTTCAGCTTCTACCATTTTAGCTGGTATATATTTGTAGTGTGGAATTACTTCCACTATTAGTGTATATTGCTTCAGGAAAAATCTTTGGCACATTATCATGTCATGGCCCTCCATTTAGAAATTAAATGCTGGATTTTTTCAATTTTATCATAATTATATATATATATATATATATATATATATATATATATATATATATATATATATATATATATATATATATATATATATATATATATATATATATATATATATATATATATATATATATATATATATATAATATATATATAAGGCGTTTGTTGCAAATTTATCATCATAAGGTTAGTTCAATAATTGTATATACTTCCTACGTAGTGCTTTCTTTAGATGTTAATGGAAACGAGATACTTGTTTTTAGGTTCAACATTAAGATAGGTTATACCTTGCCTACCGACAATAGAATCTTCTGCTGGAGAGTTATGTTGACTTTTTAACAAAATTAATCTCTTAGGAAACTCTTTTGTTTATTCAACAAGTTGACCATCACCGCGGCAATGTTAGTCGTTTACTTACTGAGTTTGGATAATGGCAACGGTATTTAATTACTATTTTTTTGGTTTCTCTTTAGTTTTAGTTTTTCAGTGTAGTTTTGTTTTCATTAAGTTTTTACTCAGTCCATGTATTTTTTGTTAGCTCTTCTTTTGTTATTTTTTCATCAATGATTCTTGACTGTTTTATTTTCAAATATCTATATTTAATACTATCACCTGCATTTCATTTCGATTAATGCTTTGGGTTTTGCATTTATCAATGCCAAACTTCATCTGTTGACATCATTGCTAATGTTCTCTACTAAGATTAGGTTTTGCTTGAGATCAATCTTATTGCTGCTATATATCTTAATATCTCCATATAGATAAGATGTAAAATATGATTACTTTATTGCTGTATCTTATGCAAAGGTTACCATTTGTAAATTTCCAGTACATTGATCACCCAACTATGTGGAACTTTAGGTTTTGAGGTAATCAATATATTATGCAATGTAGATATTTCGATTTGCTTTATAAGCTTTTTGTTGTTTGGCGAAGAGATCATATTGTTCACAGTTCATTGAAACACGCGGTTAGGATTTCGATCGTTCGGAGACACATGTCGGTCTATAATTTGCAGAGTTTTTGATGTCTCCGTTCTTTGGTAATCGGTAAGTTACTCCTGGACGTAGAAAGCTAATTTGTGTAATCAACGTGTGCGCACGTTAGTTTTTTGAAGCTAATAGTTGATCAACTGATTATTACCTGAAGCTTTTCAATTTTGTGTTTTATTAATATTAAATCCACTATCATAATCTGGTTTTATACTGGTTATCTGGTTATCTTGCACAATATTGTTGTTATGTATATTTTGAGTTTCAATGTCTATCCAATTTGCACCCGTATTGTGTTTAGTTTCCGGACATAAAATATTTCCCAATATTTCTAAATATTTTCTGGCTTAATATTGATTTAAATTTTGATATCTCAATCGTCTACAAAACTGTCCTTACCTTTCTTGGAACATTTTGTGTTTATTTTCGTCGTTCTCTCGAATGTTTATAAATTTTCGGCCTCTTGGCCAAAGTAGTCAGTTTCTGTTTTAAATTTTCGAGGTGTTTTTCTACTATTTTATTTGTTGACTAAACTAGAAAGAAGACACAAAGTCTCGGTCTCAGTCAATAATGCGGTTATACGTGTTTCGCCTTTCCAGGCATCATCAGACCTTCGACATTAAATAAAATCACAAGAACAAATCAAACAACTATAACGTCACCTGTTAAAATACACACTCAGTGTCATCATAAGAAGGTCTGATGATGCCTGAAAAGGCGAAACACGTGTAACCGCATTATATTCTTTTTGACTGAGACCGAGACTTTCTGTCTTCTTTCTAGTCTAGTCATTTGAAACCAGGTCTCTTAGAGAATATGGACGCTTTCTTATTATTTTATTGTTCTTGGAATGTAATTTTTATATTATAAAAACTGATTCTACATACAGCTTTATTTAATTTTTTCGATCTTTTTATTTTGTAATATTGGGTTAGTCGAGTAACACATTTTTTTCACCTTGGTTTGCAATTTTCTCTGTTTTTTCCGTTTGTCCTGTCTAGATTATTTCGGTTTGATTGAAGATTTTGGCTCCATTTTTTGCCATTGCAATTACCCAGGCAGGACAGTAAATAAACAATGTCAATCTTCGAAATTCGCAATTTTTTTAATAAATCTCGGTAGTAGTTCATTAACTTTCGCTGCAATGATGTCAAGTTTTCGTGACTTCTTGGGACTTGCGCTCGTTGAGTCGGATCTGTGCCTTAATACACTATTTGAGCTTTACTTAGTTTCTTTACCACGTCTTCATCTTCTTTGATTTCAGCATTCACTTATAGCATTTTAACATGTATTTTTGAGTTATCAATGTTTTTGCTGAGGTTTGGGAGTTATTTTATATTATTTATATTTTAACTTATAGATTAAGTAGTTCAAAATGTCGTGAATTATGATCACATATTAAAAGTATATACATAGATGTTTTATACTTTCTATATATTAATTTTGGTGACAATATAAATATATGCTTGCGGACCTAAAAAGAGAACTCCCATGCCCTTTAATATCCTAGTAGTACAAATTAGCTGATGAGCTTTTTTGCCTAACAGAGATTTGTCAAATTTTGGCAAATGATTCTTGGTTTGTTTTCTAGCCACGAAACCTCGCTTCAAATTAGATTTTTGGCCCCAAAAGTAGCAGTTTTTAATGTAGATAGGTTATAGTATAATTACTTGGCCAAAAAATATCTTTTATGGGGTAATAAACCTCCAACTTTTTTTTGTAATATTGAATGGTCAAAAAATAGAAATATCTGTCAATTTTGTTGCCACAAAATAGCCAGATATATTCTACTAAGTATTGAAGTTAAATTATAGTAAGCATAGCTGTTTAAAATGCCAGAATATGGCATTTTTAATCAATAGAAATCGAGGTCAGAATATAATAATAAGTAGGCATTTTTTCCAAAGGCCAACCAAACATATTTTAGCAACTTTAATTATAGTAATAATAACTATATGCCAGATTATGACATTTTAAGACAACCAAAATTGAGAGGAAAAAGTATGGCTTTTATTATCATATTTTTGTTTCAAAAGTAAACTAAAATTGGGTATTTTTATTTCGCTCATTTTTGCTATAATATTGCCAAAAAATGCCACATTTTCAAACTTACGTTTATAACTTATAAAACTACACTTAACCAAGCTGAAGATTTATTTAGAAAAACGAAATATAAATTATTTACCATACAAAAAGGTTAGTAAAAAGATTAAATATTCCACCACATATTATAGAAAAACGACGACTTGGGGTAATCGTCGTTTAATTTTGTTACGCTGGCTCCTGGGTCTTAAATTAGCCATTTTTGCCGAGTACTAAAGGCAAACCAAGTAGGCATTTTTATTGGCAACATTTTAGTAAATGTTGCTGCATTTGAAAATTATTGCCATTTGATAAATATTTGCTTACAAAGTGGCCAATTTTAAGGAATATTTGCTTAAAAAATAGGCACAAAGCTTTTTATGATCCGCCATGATTGAAATTAAAATTAAACTAATTTCCAAGCAGCCATTACTTGACCACAAACATATTCCCTCTACCTATAAAAACGTATTTTCGTGCACGTTTTTTTTTACGTTATGGACTCTTTAATTAATTTTCTTAGTGAAATACATATCCAAACTAAAAAAAAAAATTAGAAAACGAAATTTTTGGTTTCAAGAAGGGGCGCGTTAACAGTAAAAGCTTCTGCGCAAATGTTTTTTGTCCCTACCAACCGTCAAACTTCTTAAAATATTTTACACAATAAGTCATAGTGTACGTATTTCTACGAAACCATGATTTGTTAACTTTGCATTTCCTCTTGGCTCATAAATTCTTACACTGATTGTCTCTGTTAATACTATTTCTACATAATTTGAAACAATTGATGATAAAAATATGAGAAATTATTTAGGTAAATTTCGGAAAAAATTTTACTAAAATTTTGGCTAAAAAGCAAGTCAGAATTCAGCTAAAAAAGATTTAAAAGTCAAAAAGTAGCTAATAAACTCAACCATAAAATCAAAATAGAGGGTCGATAATTGCCAATTGGCAATTCTTATCCCATTATGGCCAAATTATTATTCCCCACTTTAGCCATATTTCCGTCTTTATACTGTAACAGAACTGTTATTTTCGCAAGCAATTTTAGCTAATTAGCCAGGGATATTAGCCAATATTACAGCATTTTAGCCCATATATAATTATATGTGCTACTTGGGTATTAAATCTTTTAAATTTTGTTGGTCTGACATCCGCTGTTGGCTGTAGTAGATTTATTGATGGAGGTCTGGCTGTTCAGAATTCTGTGAATCTGGTTCAGACGCTGTCACTCTCAGCAATGGCTCCCAGGGGGACCCGACGCTCTCCAGGTAGCGACTCGTTTCCTAGGCTCAAATCATACCGGTTTTTTGTCCACAGGAGGTATTTTATTTCCCTCCTACCTTCTGTTTTACCAGTGAGTATCCCCATTGACAGAAGCCCAAACACAAACTGGCCTATTAAGGTAGGTTCGTGGCAATCGTATGAAAAATACAAGGCATCTAACTTGAAGAAAGAAGAAGTTAATATTAAAATGATCTGCTGTAATTAATATTAACATTTATTAAAGATGCAACAAAAAACATTGATCGCAGTTTTGCAGCACATCGAGACGTATTAAAACACATCTTCGGCAAATGGTGTTCTTGGGCCCTAGGCTAATTAAATTTTTGAGACCCCTTCATGAATTTAAGAAGCTCAATTTTTGCATTAACAGTTAAAGTAGAAAATATAGCAAAAAATTAGGGGAGGTTTGTGAATACAAATTTGAAATTAAAATACCCTTTCGAGGCGTACTAATGAATCGTCTTATAATACAAGATCAATGGTGTCATATTGTTCTTGATTGATAGGGTAGGTAGGTTAGTTTTCCTTCTGACATTGTTGACCTTTATTTATTTTGTAGGTCATTTTCAAAAAATGCCTATCAGCTTCGCAGCTTGATATAGGTAAGTCAAGTATATAGTGGCTGCTTTGACAGTATAGTTATTTTGGGGAATATTCTTGTCATTAGAGAAAAATCGTTATCTAAATATGTTTTTGTCTACTATTAATTTAGCCTTAATGTTATAAAATTATCCCTGACTACCTATTCTATTTACTCTCAGTTTGAGTGCTTATTAAAGTTAAACAGTAATTGTGGTTTCTTTTGGTCGAAATTCCGCCAAATGCTATACAATCCACTTACAATACATTTTTGGCGCCAGATGTTTACGATGGAACTTCTAATGAGTTTATTTTTAAATGCCTCTTCATTGCTATTTGTGGTTTAAATCATGATTACGTCACTATTTACAAGTTAAGATAAATAAAAAGAAAACATTTTCAGTTTGGACAATATCTCCAGTTAATATAACAAGATCACATTTAAAAAAAATTTACGGTCTACAGTCAAAATACGCATAATGCCATAGCATCGGCCCATAAAGATATCAACTAATCACAAGCAATATACAAGCGCCATATTGTACGCCATTCGTAATCTTTGTCAGCCGTACATTTTTTTCCTAAGAACGAATTCTTAGTGTGTGTCCACAGCGGCACACCGCACATCGCACTGCCCATCGAAATTTGTCCCATATTTTTATTTGTTGATATTCTATAATATAATCAAAAATAGATGTGCTAGCCTTCATATATTAAAAAAAATAAATGTGTTTTTTTTAAGTCTCATAATACCTAGTTGATTTTTTTGTTAATGACCTATTTATGAATGCCGTAAATGATTTCGGTATCAAAAAATAGTATTATTAAATTTTATTTGAACAAATAAATTGCTAAAGGGACTCTGTGGGGCTTTAATTTTTTGGGTACCCTTGGCTTCAGCCTAAAGGAGGATCTGCGCCTGTGCTTACCTTAACACATCTCTAGGCTCCGGGTTTTCTGAAAACAACTTATTCGTAGTATCTTCTATTACCAACAATTATTCTAAATTATATTTTTTATATGGAGTCGACATTTTCACAAATTCACCCATGGGTTGTCTCAGCACCGCAGCATCCCTAAACTCGGCGCCTATAACAAAATCTTACCCTCTAGGACAAGACGATGCATCGTAAACTCAGTCAACGATATTTAAGTAATTAATTATATTAATTATTTATATTTTGACATCTAGTTATAGCTTTAACTATACGAGATACAAAAAAAACTCTAAATGCAACAAATGCAGGATTTTTGAGAGTTTGAAAATCATTAGGTCCTGTTCAGAAAAATATAGATAACCTATATTTTTCTGAACAGGACACCCTGTATATTATTATTTTATTAAATGCGCCTCTTCTTACCGATTATAAATATACGAGGTTTGATACTTTTATCTGTAAAGACAATCGAATAAACTGACAAAAACCGTGTTATAAAAGACAATGTATTCTTATTAATCCTATGGATGGTTTAGTCTAGTTTCTAGTTCACAAACTCATTACTAGCTACTCCTAGTAAAAATAAGAGTAAAGGCTCAATGGATTCGAATTTACGCCTAGAAAAATGTGCAAAGGTTTCAAACCTGCACATAAACAATTAAGATTTAAAAAAAAAGGGTTCTTAAAGAGAAAGAAATTTATAATAAAAAGTCTCGACTCCCGGAAATCTATCTCTATTATTAATAATTTTAATTTAATGTTGAAGACAGAGCTCCTCGTGACAAGCGCTAAATCCTTACGATGATCCAAAACTGATCATAACACCATTTTGAGTTTGTGAACTGACTAGTTGCGTCTTATAGTAGGATTTTTGTCAATTTCCTCGGTTGTCTTTAAATATAAAGGTAAAGTATTTTTCAGCTTTCTAATGATTTTTTAAAAATATTGTTACCCTTAAAAGAAAATACAAGAAAAATCCTTCAAATTTTGCATTTAAGGTTCTCTGTATTTTCTACAGTTAAAGCTCCAAATAGGTGTTAAAATATAAATTATAGCCCTATGCCTTCTAGAGATCGCCATAATACCTCCACGAAACAACAACTGCTGAATATTAACATCCCATCTGATCACTAAACGTGACTTCCTAAGCGGTCATCCAACCAAATGCTAACCATAACCGACGTTTCTCAACTTTAATTTAAATATATGATTATTTTGCTAATATTGGTATTACTTGATGAAAGCAGTACTTTTGAAAAGAACTTATTTGTCGGACTTGCATAGATTAGTATCTCCAGTCGTTTTCAAGCGCAAACTAAAAGCTAATCGTAAGACTACATATTCATGTACTAGGTTTGTGCAGTGATACGTGAATCTTCGTAAACTGGTCACGGAGCGTCAGTGCGACCTAGTAAAGGTCGGTGTTCAAATATTCTTATATCAAGAGGTCGCTTTGATTCACCTATACAGGATTCACCGGACTCACGAGAAATTTAATAAATACAATTTTCTGTATCACCAATTGAATTTGGTTTGGTATTAGTCGACAAGCTCCTTAGAGTATTTTCAGATATGAATGCTGTTTTGATTTCACTTGTTTTGCCAAATCTTCTTATCTTCTCTGAAGTTCTTCTGACGCGTGACGTATGGAATTATTATAAGAGAGCTTGTTGACTAGTAGTATTGTTTGTTCTATTGGCTGTCACACATTTTGAAAATTTCTGAGGGAATGACAACTGTATAAAACATGCATGTTTTTAGGAATTAAAGTTAGATTTTATCGGAAAAGATGTTTAAATCTTATTGTATTTGTAACATTCTTGTTAAGCAATTTATGTATCACACTGGTTGATTACTATCTGAATTTATATGACTATCTAAAAAATTCTTAATTTGTGTAACGATTACGATATAATATGTTTTATGGTGGCTACATCTAACCAAAGTATATTCAAATTCAAGATAAAGTGCATGTAAACAAGAGTTATTGTATATACGCCTTTGAAAGTTTGCTAAAAGTTTTATTTATAGGCGTACTGCACGCACAATAACTTTTGTTTACGTGATATCTTTCATTTGAATAGAATTTAAATATCTATTAGTTTAGTTTAGCATGGTTCGTGTATATCATTTTCTATAAAAAAATGTTCATTAATTACTCAATAAATATTCCCTACAAAGAACGGTTCCAACATCCAGTTTTTATCAATGGGCAAACTTTCCCGCCACAACTCCTGGTATCTTTTGTGTTCTGAAATGCGGAAGAATTTACTATTATCCGTCGCCAACCTCCAGTGTCAGCTCTGTATTGATTTCGCCGGGTCGATACTCTGCTGAGAAAATTACGCCTCGACCAACCATTAAGCTCTGTGTGTCAAATGGAAGAAATGCGTTATTAAACTGGCGACGTTGCCGAATTTCTCGGGAAAATTTAACCTACATTCCAGTTTTAAATTTAGCCCTAAGAAATCAATACCCGAATATGAATACATATTTTACTTAAACATTCCATAATATTATGAGGGAATGCTTTAAACACGAGCTTATAAAAGCCACTTGTTTGTGAATAAATAGTGTAACCTGTGTGTCAAGCATGTTTCATCCATTTGAAAATGTCACCCAAAATTTCCCCCATTGCCGTTTTCTAATTTGAATCAAATATTTTTTTTAGTCGTCCGTTGATGTTAGTTGGATGTTATTACCCTGATGCAAAAGAACTTTTTATTGTTTTCTTTGGGGGAATACCACGCAGTACTTTTGAGGCCAGTTGCGTAACTACAAATTTTGGGCCTCCCCGAACTTTTTAACGAAGAGCCTTTATATGCACGATAGAAAATAAATGATGACTAAGACTAAAAGAAAAAAAAGGTCGTTCATAATTTTGAATAATGCTTGTATATACAAAGTCAACAGTCAGCAAGAAAATAACCGATGAAAAAAATAGGTCGTCCTTCATAGTTTTTCTTGAGCTCTCATGTCATCCCCGGACCCCCTGCATTGCGGGGGCTGGGTAAGTTTTAGCTACCCTACTGTTTGGGGCAAACACGAGCGGCGTGCATTATTATCCTTTATTGTAATTTATGTTAATAATTTATTCTTTGTTATAGTTATAACTAGAGCATGTAAATCTAAATCCAAAAAGTGCAAATGTGTGATCCCGATGAGTAGTACACTTGGGCATTTCTAGAAAGAGGTAGTTAAGAACACCAAATTATTTTTTTTTCATGTTTTAAAGTTTCAAATATATTTTCATATTATTTTATTAAACAAATAATTATATTAAGGGAATTTACAAACAAACATTAACTTCTTTTGCTAGGATTATATATATTTGATGCATGATCACAACATGATCATCGTTGGCAAAAATAGCATTTTTTAATGTAGAGCTAATAAAATAAAAAATATTTAATTGATCAGAAATTCTGTATCGAGGCAAGCAAACTTTCCAAATCTAGAATAAACTATTTTAAAAATGTGAGACTATAGGATATTATCACTTTTGTCTATAGAACAAACTTAGTCGTCCACAATTAATCGGGAAAATCCCCAGCTATTATTTACCACTTTTCTAAGTTAACAGTCACGGAATAACTCAGCGCTAGTATCACAGCCACTGCGAATTTTAAATAGGGTCTGATATTAACGACACCCTTTAGAGAAGAACAAAAATCTTTAAACATATATATGCGACACTCGTCTAGAAGGCAAATGAAATGAAAACGGATATATTAGTCAATCGTATCGAAAGGGTAAATTATAGTCCTTTAATTTGGTTTAGTGTTGTGGTCGGTAGGGCATACAATGTGAAAAAGTGCCAAATAAAATATAATAATTATTGTATTGATTATTTTAATGTGAATATAGAAATATAAGTGCGTTTAAGATATGTTATTCAAGAGAATTTTAATAAATAAGACCAAAAAATTATATACACAGGTCCAAAACCTCTTAATTTCCAAAATACAGGGTATTGAAGTGGTAAATGGGAATATAATGTTAATGAATTAGTTTACTATAAACGAATTGATCATACAAGGTGCATTAAAATATCTGAAACAATAAACTTTGACACCCTGATTAGTTGATTTGGGTTTTATTTGTTTTGTTGGAATTGTACTTTTATATGAAATTTCTTATATTAATGAATAAATACGACAAAATCAAATAAATTATCGTTATTTAAGGAAAAAAAATTTTAAATGATACTAAATGTGTCAAAAATAATTCTAATTCTTGTAGAATTAATAATTAATCTAATATATAAACAAAAAATCAATGATTTTTTTGAACTGTTTGATTGAATAATATTTTTCCCAGATTTATTTTATGTATTATCAATTAAATTGATTTTTTTCATTAATCTACTACACCATTTCGTTACCAGGGACCTTGCACATCACGAAGAAAAACACGAAAAATACTGTACTATGTTCCGTCTGAAAAATTATTATTGAATACGTGTTTTTTGTCCTAGTTTTGTCCTAGCCATATGATATATATGATATATATATATATATATATATATATATATATATATATATATATATATATATATATATATATATATATATATATATATATATATATATATATATATATATATATATATATATATATATATATATATATATATATATATATATATATATATATATATATATATATATATATATATATATATATATATATATATATATATATATATATATATATATATATATATATATATATATATATATATATATATATATATATATATATATATATATATATATATATATATATATATATATATATATATATATATATATATATATATATATATATATATATATTAAATTTATTTTCTAATGATAATCTTTCCCTGGCAAGCATTAGTCTATTTGTATGTAGGTACCGAATGATTCAAATGGAATAAATTCGTCATGGAACAGGCGCCGTTATAGAGTTTGGAGAAATTATGTAACCTACATTCCTTAAATTAGCTTGTTTTTCCTTAAAAAATCGATATGCAGATACAGTTAAAGTTCTGTTTATCCCGCGATTAAACAAATGTATCGTATTTCACTAGGTACATAATACGAGAATATCAACGTAGATGGGCAATAATGTGATATCGTTTTAAAATCAAATTCTCAAAAACTGACAACCTTTTATGAGGTATAACTTAAATTTACTTGCAGAATTAAAAAGGTGTACTTAAACTGTATAAATAACGTTAACGAAATTATTTCTCGTCAAGAAAAATTCTACACCAAATAAACAATTTTTTTTGTTTTGCTTGTAAATGTAATTTGTGTTGTAATTTTGTTTTCAGATATTTTTATGAAAAACTTTTTTCCCGAAAAATAAAATGTTTAGTCTATTTGTGCATTTGTTAATTCCCTCTATGGACAATCTATTTATATGACATACTTCATTCTATGATTAAGCCTCTTAAACGAAATAATTTTAACAGTCGTCTCGTATAAAAAATTAGAGATGTAACCTTCAAAATATTAAATTGAGTTTTCTCATGTTTATAAAATTCATTCAAAGCTAAACTGTGTTTTATGGTGATTTTTTAATATGAAAACAACCCCGCACAGAACGTGAAGAAATTGGCCTTCATTGGAATTAAACAAAAATTGAATATGGTGTAGGATTTGGCATTCAATAAAAAAATGAAATATAAACTTAATGGTTTGTTTAATTTAGCCGCAAGAGGCCATCAAACATACAAGTTAAATTAATTAATAATTTGATTTATTATTATTAAACATTTTTTTCAGAGGCCCTCGAGAAACACTGTGTCGATCTTAAGAGTTATTAGCCTTAATAACTATAAAGTCTCCTAGCCTCCTATCACTTAACATTACAAGGAGTGTAAAAAAAAATCAAAAATATACTATTTCAAAATAAACTTTAAAAAAATCGAATTTTTAAAAACCTTGCATTTAGGTATAGGAAACCCTAATGTAGTTTGTTAGGGATATAAATATACCTTTCTCTTGGTGAAAAATATACCGGGAGTCTTTTTTAAAATAACAAAGTTTTTAAAGATTGAATTCGTTATATTGATTAATTATTTTGGGTACAATTATGGCTTCGAAACAAAAATCGATATTTTCATAAAAAAATAAATATTTCGAAAACCCTGCCCTATAAGTTAGGTAGGTTAGGTTAGTAAGTAACCCTTAACAAATGTTATCCAAATTCTAACGGGAATTTCAAATATGCAATAAAATATAGGGTATTACCGTATTTCATTTTAACAAATCTAACTCGTGTCACCTGGATAAAATTGGCTGCATGATTACAAGTTGCATCATGTCATTGTTCAAATTTTATTAAGCAAATAAGAACTCGATTTTTAAATTAATTTGATTTTAAACTGAATGTGTGCTTCGATTATTTTGAAAGCTATTCTGCCTTTTATGCGAGCTCGCTAACAAAGGTGTTACTTCTGTATTTTCATTAAAGTATCTTTGGTGAAGTTATTAGAGATATCGGAGCATGAACAAAATTCTTAAGGAATTTAAGGAATTTTTTGCGTGGGCACTCGCAGTGCAATAAGTATTGCGTTTGAGCTGCGTTACAAAGGTCTTGGTACCGACCTCCGTCAGACGAAATTTTTGTTTTTAGTTTGCGTCTCTATCAAAACATATAATTTTATACGTAATCGTGTTTTAAATATCGGAATGTGTTTTTGGTTAGCCCTGGTTAGGCCCATTGTTGGGTTGACATAAAAAAGTGTATCTATAATAAAACAATACTTCCCATGGTTACTTTGGTACTAATATTCCAGTCAATAGTCAACGAGAATTTTGTAGCGGTTGCGTAGTTCTGTACGGAATATCCATATGACGACGTGTATGGCGTGCCCCACTCAGTATATGCATATTTCATGTCCTCTAACGGCGTAACCAAACATAGAAATAAGTTTCCATTTAATTATTTTTGTTAAACATCATACCCTATAACTGGGTCCTTTAAACTTTCCTGCCATAAACTAAAATAATTATGTGCAACAATTTCGAAGCTAACAAGGAAGCTTGTTAAGGTACCCTTTGTTGCAACACTTAACAAATATATAGTCTATTATACTTATTAAAGCATATTGTGAATTTAATTTTTGATAATGTTTTTATACGGAAAAAAATATAAATACTATAATTTAACATCGAGTGAACTACTACATGAATTGAACTCAAAAGAATCGTTAAATAAGCGAATAACGGGTAGTTTCTTGTCACCAGCAGAAACATATTTTTTCTCATTAACATGAGATTTAGCTACAATTTGTTAAATATAAAACTTTAAGAACACCATAGATTCACAATTTTTTTTTAAATATTTTAAAATATACGGAGTAAACATCAAATTGAGCACGCCATATTTTTACAAAAAATATTCGAAAAGTTCATATTATTATTTGATTCCGTTATCTAACTACATACGTTTTAAATAAATAGGCAAAACACACTTTATTATACACATTGAAAGGCAAAAGCTATGTATACCATTTGTCAACGAAATTACTAGCCTACGTCATATGGTTGGCTCACATGTAGATTTTGGTAAATCAAACCATCGCATCTCGTTTAACCGTTGAGTACCCTGTAGATTTTTTAAAATTAGGATTGTAGGAAAGATTCTTATATTAACAAATGTCTTATACCTGATCTTAGTTTTCGGGAAAATGGCGATTCAAACTTTCATATTAAACCTTCCACAAAAAATATGAAACACACGTGTTTAAAAAAGAATACAAGTTGTATAAATGTTGAAGAAAAAAAATATAAAAAAACCCAAGAGCATTTTGAATTGAAAGCAAAGCAGGATTTTTTAATTATTTTTTTCTCGTCGATAAATAGGACTTTCAATGGCATAAAAGTACGGATTCACGAAGCATGCCTTTTTTATAGCACTCATTCTTTTACATTTTTTAAGGACAACGACCGTGTTATGAAACGAGTGCTTTATTGAATTTTTTGGTTTGGCACCTTTAGAATAAAAAAGTCATAATTATTTTACAAAAATTGATCCGAATAAATGTTTAGTAAGCTTGAAAATACCACTTTTCTGAACTCCATTTGACGTTCATGATGATAACATTTTAAACGTCAAATACATAAACGAAATTTGACAAAGTGCGTGCAAATTTCTGTTTCTACTTTATACATATAGAAAATAAAAAAGGCTGACAAAAATACGACAAATCTCTAATATTCTACAAATATGCAAGAGACTTGTGACAATTTTCTAGCCAGTCAATAGAATCGTGGTGTAAAACATGGTATGGCAAGACGTGTGAATACCTGGCTCCAAAAGTAAGATTAACAATTTTTACTTCAATTTTTTTTTATATAGTGTATTTAAAAAACGATTTCGTGCCGCCATTTTTAAAATTGGCAGCTGAAGCAGCGTTAACTGTAACAGCAAGTTTCCTCGCAATGTTTTTTCCTAAAAAATGCATACTCACTCTACTATTTTTTGTCATATGTCGCTTGGCCAAATCTAGAGTGACACTGGTGAATTAAAGGCTTTTTTATCCAAGAAAGTAGAGGCCAAATTCAAATTATCAGAAGTTGATATTAAAAGTGTAATCAGGCTCCTTCAGTCTTCAGAAGATACACTTGCAAATAAAGACAAGAATACGTTATCGAAGTAACAGCCTGATCCAGAAGAAAAAGAAAAAGCTTTTCCATTAGCTCCAGAAAATCAAGAATTTTGTTGAGTATTGTTAACTAAATGAAATAATGAATAGGAATGCAGAACCAACTTAAATGAAACATAATATGGGTTATTCTATATCATTATAATTTGAAAATACAGTTGACAAAGTTTATTGCCATATTTGCCAATATCTTAGAAACTCTTAAGTTTACTAATAGAGAAATATAAATAAAATGTATCCAATATTATCAGTGGAATTTAAATTCATCATGTACTTAGCATATCCACAAACTAAATTCCGATCGTGGATATGCTTTAAGCAAATGGCGCGATCTCGTAAGAAAAGCTTCCATTACTTAACAAGAAGGATAACAAATGACTCATATGTCGTTAACAGTGATCTTATTACGTGATGTCAAACTGAAGAGAATTATAAAAAAATCTGTTTAGCACAGTGTTTTGAGATAGGCGGGGCATTTTGCTTGTAGATTTGATGGGGCAAGGAAAAACAATAAACGCATCAATTTAGGAATAATATGACATGCTGAAACACTACTCGATGACATGTTAAAAAACTACTGCGGATATTTTGACTACTTTAACAAAAATATAGCTACAATGAACTTTTATCTGCCGTTCGTTCGAAACTTTTTTACTTCTAAAGGTTTTTATAGTGTTTAACCAAACTCTAGAATATGAAAAAAGTAGCATTTAATTAACTCATTTTAGCAAGAGAGCTGCAAAGTACCACTATCATACACCGTATCACTCGAAAAAAACTTATCGCTAACACCAGGCTAGCCGCCGCAGTCGTTGTCGTTAGAGCTATTCACAAAAGACGAACTAACTCACATTGATTTCTATTCTTAATTAAAACGCCAATGTAAATCGGTTTTTATAAATATGAAATAAGAGTTTTAGTTTGCCGTATCTGACACCTGTCTCATTTACCTGAAAATCCTACAAAGAATTTAGATTGGCTGCATGTGAAACTAATATTGCTGTCATCGCAAATAGCACGACCGCATGTGATATTATTTTTTCATGGAGCACAGACGAATCATTTTTTGCCACATTTATAAAAACCTAAGTGTAAATGTATAATTTAATAAATGTATGTGTACTGTTAGGTTAGATGATACCGAAGATGCATACATATGTTATATCAAATAATTATACATACATGACTGTTAAATATTTTATTCTCCTCCACATGCGCAGTCGGGTAAAAGCAAAGATTTTTTTCTCATAATTGGGTAATGTTTAATAACGTCTAAAAAAACAATTTTCGGGATATGTCGATTCAAAAATGAATAACTATAAAATTGCAAACTAGCTCAGAAGCACTCCCAAGCCGCTGACGTCATTTGCTTGGTGTCATCGTCATTAAGTATATCAAAATTAGTTCTTTTTCTTGATAACGTATTGGCAAATTTTGTGTTCTACTTACTTTTAAATAGTATTTAACATACTATTTAATACCACTTTATTTGATTTTAAGAGTAATTACTATATGCTCTATCAGGACTTTCCCTTACAATTTTTTTAATCCAGACTATTTTACTACATAAGAGGTGTATGCAAAGTTTTATCTAAAATTGCATTTCTATTTCGATTTAAATAAAAATCGTTTGTATTGCTTAGAATTCTTAAAGAGCCATGGTACCAAAATATGCCTTTATGGACCCATCCTCATAGGAACGTTTTACCTAATTTTGATAAGAAAACTTGCTCTTGACTGATTTATCTCTTGCGCTTTTACCGATTTGATGTAAGAATAAACTAAATAAGTTCTACTTACTGCAAAAAGTACATAATTATTTCTAAAATATAATTTATACTATCAGTTTATTTGTGTGGGAAAGGCCACAAGTATTGTTTGTAATGTCAGAAATTAGAGGAAAATATTTTAAAACAAGTAATATTACATAAACGATATTTGTTCTGCCTGTAACTGTAGTAATTAATCTATTTGTGTGACATTGAAAATACAAAACCTTCAATTCTCTCATAAGGTGCAATACAAACATAATGAACTATAGATCGAGGTATCTTTCTTAAAAAGGGAAAATTCAGATTTAGAAAACAGAGTGTCAATAATGAATGGGACTATACTTGTGTTATAGTTCCAGTACGATAGGTGGCGACTACAGGTTGTTAGGATTTTTAAAAGAAAGTTATTTTATTTACTTAACATTTAAAAATTTATATAATTTCTTTAAGTTCACTTGTAGCGCTACTCTTTCTTGATATGCTGTCTTTTAATCACTTTGATTTGTCCCTTTTTACATACGATTCAACATTCAAAAGTAAATGAAGAAAATTCTAATCAACAAACTAAATGTTTCTAGATATTTCTAAATGCTCGCAACCAACCAACTAGAAAATATCAAGAATACATTACCCTCCTTTGTAATGTGCAGTCGGGTAAAAAAATAAAAATATCGACGCTAGTTACTGCCAAGCAACAAAAATAGATTTCTACCAAGGCCTGTTAACTCTAATAGGTTACCCTACGCTGCCCCTTTCCGCAGTCCCCGCGAAAACTGGTATACGTCACCGGGCGACCGCGAACACCGACGCGTACACTAGCCCTCTCTCTCGTACCAAATATATTAATCGATAGCACTATCTTTTTCGTTAGGTCAAGAAAGTAGGCGATCCTAACAAATTTCATTTTTCTACTAATAGTTTTAATAAAATAAAATTTGTTAAAGAAATATTAACAATTATAAATGTCTGTGGAGTAAATTTTAATCCCCTATTTATTAGACACGCAACTAGATTCAGTGATGAACTTCCATCTTATTTTTATTATTGACTGCAAATAATCACACCAGAAAGTATAAAAAAAAGATATTTTATATTCAAAGCCTACCTGTTGATCAAACTCTTTCAACAACAGTAATTTCATTGTTCTATATTAAATAGTACCAACAGCCAACAATACTCCAAAATACTTACGATCAAAATAATGTTCTGCAAATTGTATATAGTTAATACCTCGAGTAATGCCTAAAACGTTTAATCTTAATTTATTTTATCCCTATTTAATTCTTTGTAGTTTAACCGTGTTGTCCTACGTACAATGTGTTTTTTGTTTTTTTTATATGCTTGCTGTGTTTTAATATGTATTCTAACTGCAGTAAGATAAGCTATAGGTTTTTTACTTATATACGTATAGTAAAACAGTTTTTGTTGTTCTCATATATGTTTTTAACGAACATCGCCCCTTTATATACAAAAAAATTGTAACACTAGTTCTTAAGTTTAAGAGTCCTGAAGATGACCTCAATAAGGTCGAAACGTCGACTAATTACATTAGATTTTCTAAGAGCGTTTTATTGATCATCATTATATTACTTACCTGTGGGTTTTAATTTTTTTTTGGTTCTCAAAATTCGATTTACCATCCCTCTTACACCTCTGAATCCATATTTCTCGAATAAGTTTTCCTTTGAGAAACCGATAAAATGAAATCTTTTTGCCAGATTTATTAGAATTTATTCTGCTATTATGGCAAACACCAACTGTACATCACATTCCAGGCCTACTTTTTGCCTAGATGTAGATCTAGAAACAAAACAAAGTATTATATCATTACATTTGCATTAACAAAAAATCTAGCAGGTATATCAATGTTAATAATAGGTTATAATATAGTTATATCATAAAAAAACAAAGATACTTTACCTAGTCGTTAGTAAACCAAAATTCAATGAATTTGTACTTTATTATTCAATAATTAATTTAAAAAATCGCTCTAAATCAACGAAACCCTTTGAAATCTTACATAAACGCATGCTGTTCACACGAACTGGGGGCGCCCGACTACGTCACTTACCTTTACCACACCGCACGTTCCTAATTAGAGTTTAAAGGCCTTGGATTGCTACTGCTAAGAAATTTAAAATTTAAATGGCGCCGCACGACAACGACAATTTCCAACTCTATGACGTCATAGCCAATAGGAACGCATTTTCGAATACCTTCGGATATAATTTTATTCTATTAATTCTTTGGAGGCAGCAAGTTTTTTAATATTATGTTCCTTTGTGATGTAGAGATTTTTACAATATTTAAAATTCGTTTATCCACATGTCAGAAAAATGTTTAAAAAAAATGCATGTGTTGATTTCTAGTGTAAACATCTAATATTAAACAATAAGTAATAAGATTTGTATAGCAATATACCAAGCAACGAGAGGGGCCAAACTATGACCCTCCTAAAGTAGGACCTTTATTAAATTTATTCCTAGGCACATGGACTGCGATCGTCCGATTTTATAAAGATTATCTGCTCAAAAAAACAAAGTAAATAATATCAGTTCAAATAAAAGAATAATAAAAAAACTGTTGAAACTGTTGTCCTTACAAGAGTTATTAGAACCCTTTCTCTATAAGTAAATAATTTTCAAGAAATAAGAAAAACCGCGGAGGTTACCAAATGTTCTAGAAATTTCCATAAAATCTCCACTTTCCCATATTTCCAAAACAGATGCTTGCAGATTTTCTATAACTATTCCTATAATTCCATCAAAATTTCAATGGGAATTTATCCCGATTTACTTTTCAGGAAAAGTCGCATCTCTGATAATACCTACACTAATTTTATTGTAAATAACTGATGTCAAAGTAAAACGAATAACCAACTAAAAAACGAGACATTCATTAATTTAAATAAATGCAAAACATATTTTTATCTAAATCTTGAACAAAATGAGCAAAGCGAGTTAACTCATGCATTCCTAAAACTGTATAAGCACGCACACATAATTCTTTTTAATGCCTTTATCCAGGCTTGTATCTTTATTGAAATATTACTTAAAAAAAGGACTAAAGGCAAAGCTGGGATTTCAGCTTATCTGATGCATACTTTCATGTCTATATAAAGTAGCATTATTTTTGTTTATTTTTACCATTTCATGAATTTTGATGAAGTTAAGCATATTAAAAAACATTTTCAGTAAGATATTTTCTAATTTTTATTGTATTTGCACATTTTATTACCTTATTTTAAATACAATTGCATTTCTTACCATATATATACATATATACATATATATATATATATATATAATGTTCATAAAATTAACGTCATATTAAAGTAAATATGACAAATAATTAAAAAATCGTTTTAATTTTATGAACACGCATCCCAAGAAAAGAAGTACCTAATTACAATATATATTTGAAGGTTCAAGAAAAATATTTGCGAAGCTATATATATATATATATATATATATATATATATATATAATACATTGAAAATACCATCAAATTCAAAATTAGTATCACTCGATTTGTATACTAATGTACCAAATGAGTTCATAGTTATTTCTATAAAAGGCAAATGGAATATTTTAAAAAATGTTACAAATCTATCTCAACCTGAATCCTTAGAAGCCTCAAATCTCAAATAATTATTTTCAATCACCTATTTCTTCTACTATCGCACAAATAGTTACGGAAAACCTAGAAGAAGAAGTTCTCGAAAAATTAAATTTTAACATTACGTTTTTTAAGAGATATATAAATGATTCTTTAGCATCAGTTCCAGACGATCACATAGAGGAACTACTTTTAGCATTCAATAATTTCCACCCAAAACTTCAGTTTACTCTTGCAGTCAAAACAGTAAACAAAATACATTTTCTTGACCTTACAATATTTAGACAAAAAGAAAATAATTTAAAAACTAAATGGTTTACAAAAGAAACTTGGTCTGGACGATACCTTAATTTCAATTCTCACCATCTACACAAACAAAAAAGAAGTGATTGGTCTAGCTGATCGTACCAGATCTTCAGCGCCACCAGAATACCGTCCTGAAGCCCTTAATAAAGTTAAAGAGACCTTAACTGCTAATCATTTTCCAGAAAAACTGATAAGAGATTATCAAACAAAGGACTTATACATATTATAACAACCACAACTAAAACGTAAGACAAGATAATACACAAAGAAATGCATTACAGTGCCATACACATCAATTATCTGAAAAATTAAAACATATCTTAGGAAAAATATAACATAATTGTGTGTCATAAAGCCCATAATTTGATAAGCTCCCTATTTACAGAATTAAAAACTAAAACTCCTAAAAATAAAAAAACCCAATCTCGTATACGAAATTCCTTGTTTAAACTGCCGTATGAAATATATTGGTATGACAAACCAACTCTTAGAAAATTGAATAAAAGGGCATACGTATACAAATAATGCATCCACTGCATTACACAAACATAACCAATACCAGAAATGAATTATCAAAGAAATGGTACATAAAAAGTCAAATATACCACAATTTCATATTTTAACATTTTTTATATATATATATATATATATATATATATATATATATATATATATATATATCTTTAAATTTCTCACAAACTAAGTATGATAAAAACACTTTTGTACCTATAACTGTACACATGAGTTGCCTGTATTTATGTAACTTTATTTTATTAATTATAATAATTTTTTGTAATATAGTATAAAAGTTTAAATTATTTCTAAAAAAATTTTAGACAGGAATGGAAATCTTTATATGTAAAAAAAAGGAATGGCCAATTTTTGAAAAAGCCTGCTGTGATATTTATTATTTTTTATGCGTGTACCTAATACCCTGATTTTTCAATAAACGTTTCCATTTCTAACTCACGTCGAATCAACCTTAAGAAGGGCATGCAAATCAAGTCAGTCATAATCATTCAATGGAACTGAGTGGTCAGAGCTTGCCTCAAAAGAGAACGTTTCTTCTTTTTCCTGCTTTAATTTTTTTTTGACTAGTCTGTTGCGAATAACAATACTCTCTCAGTAAACCCTAAGATGTCTTCAAATATGGAATAATAGCTGGAATAGAAGTTGCACTTAATGCTTCAGAAGAACCGAAGTCAGAAGAAATTCGACAAGATGTGGCAAGAATTTTCAGGCAATCTAAATTAACCTTAAAACCTTTTTAAATGCATTAATAACGTCACAGTTCTTTAATAATAAGCAGAGAGGTGCCCATATCAGCATCCAAAGTTGGTCTCACTAGGCAACAGCTAAGAGTGGGTAAGACGTATGCTCTCAGAATCCCTGACAAGGGCGAGTGTTAGTTTCACTAACCGCAGAGATAAGTTGCAGGAGAGTTCATAGAGAAATTAAACTGTAGGAAACGTTTTCCACTTGGGAAGTACAGCATGGTTTTTCAGGGAGAAATAATATATGTCATCATGATGGCGACAACGATGAAGGAAGTTAAAGAAGGCTAAGAAGTGGTCATTTGCTCAAGGCTTGTATGATCTTCGTTCAGGTCTGCTGTGACGCACTGAAAAGACTGGCAATGAAAAAAAGAGTATAACACATTTGGGTTCTCAGTCACTGTGGAATAGCTGGCAACGAGAAGCTTGGAGCCATCTTGCCGCCCATAGAACCGGAACACATATTATGATTTTCTAGACAGCGACCCACGGTGGCCTTGATGATCAGGTCTTTCAGACCCTTGGTAAGGAGTGGCATTCCTACAATAAAACAAATAAACAAAACTCCCTGGTTGCTTACTAGAAGTAGGCGAACCATTAGTTCTCTTATAGGTGTGCTAACAGGCCATTGCTGTTTGAGGAGACACCTAGCACTGCTAGGAATAGAGGAAGACTCGACCTGTAACGCATGCAGTGAGGACGAGAAAACTCCACTTCATTATTTGTGTAGGTGCGAAGCTAGAGCCAGACTGCTGCAAAACATTTTTGGAGTCGCGGTGCTGCAAAGGGAAGTTATTAAGGACCTATAGTAGTTATAATAGGGGAGCGCCTCCTCCTCCTCCTCTTCCTCTCTCTCATGTCCCTCATTCTTAACTTCCTCCCCTTTTATTCTCATTCGCATCATATTTTTAATTTTTTCTCTTTGTTCTCCCACATTTGATTTTGCATTCTTAAGTCTTATAAATAGGTGCATCATGATCATTTTAGTATGCCGAGACACATTTACTAAGCTGTGCTCGAGTTGCGTAAAAAGTTATTTTTGAATTTTTCCACCAATTTTGTATAAAACAAAATGAAAAAATGTGTCAAGTAATAAGTGAATTATGTGTAATCGCGAAAAATTAACTACAACTATCAGACAGTTAAAAGTTAAATATCTCAATTTCTTTGAAGTGATTTCGAAAGATGAATACACCAAGCTGTTTTATCCACTGAAACGAGATTATTTGGAAGCAATTGACTGTTGTGATGATTATTTAGAAGGAATTATAAGCCTTACTACGTTTTTCAATACATTTGGGAAATCATACTTTGTAGGAGAATTAAGCCACCTAATAGAATTTATAGGAGAAGATTGCCAATTTATACCTGCTATTATTGCAACCCAAAAGAGGTTTCAATTATACGAAAATAAAAAACAGGTATTATCAAAGAAAGTTAATCCTATTCGCACGTCCCCCTACATATTTAAAATATTATGTTAAATAAATGAAATGGCTGAGTTGCTGATTGCAGTTAAATTATTAGAGGAGAAATTTAGTAATCTTTCAAAAACCTATTTCTCATATTGTATGGCAAGTGGTCCGGAGTGGATAGACTTTTATTGTAATCAATCTGAGGAATTCGTAAAGGCTGCCCTCTGTTGCAACAAATACATTGAAACATTAAATTTTTTTCAACTTATTCAAGATCTAAAAGATATTGGCTTTGGTTACTATTTAAAAGACTTGAAGCAATTTATTGACGAGGATACTATTCTTCAAGAAATTGAAAAGGAAGAATAAATTTAATAATATTTACAATGGAGCAAATGGTTACTGAAATGTATGAAGAGTTTATTATATCTGCTGCATACTTCCAATATTTATCAATTGTAGGCGAAGAAGACGCAGAAGCACAAGATTTGTCAGCATATGTTAATAATATAGATCGAATGAAACAATGTAAATTAGCCGCTAAATTTTGTAATGATTATTTAAAATATAAAAATGAGTATGAACTTTTAAATGAATTTAGAAAATTAGATTTAAGGTATCATATTAATTGTATTCAATCATGGTTGGTTAATGCAAAATAAAAAGGTAATTAAGTTTTTTTTTATATTTTTATTCGTTCATAAAACAATTGTCATATAAAAATAACACATTGTCAAAGCACACATACAAGGTGATTTTGAATGATAGAAGCATTTTGGTTCCATTAGCTTTAGCGCTGGTTGTTCATCTATTTCAATCACATGCTTTTTAGAATATTTCTGTATAAAATCCTTTTTTTCGCTTCCTTTTACAAAAACAAAATCTGCTTTCTTCGTAAGTGTTTCAATTATTTTTGGGAAATGATGTAATGGAGTAAATCCATTATTCCAATGTATACAATGATAATTTTTCGTTAACCATACCGCCTGCTTGTGACAATCAGGTGAAAGAAACTCCATTGGAAAAGGCTTTTTAAAAATGTAATGAGTCATTTCATAACCATCAAAAGCTGCAAGCTCTTTCGGTATAAATTTATTTTTTTCATCTTTGAATCCTTGAATATCTATAACCAATCTCATATTTTCAAAGCAGCAAATTTTTTAATGAGACTTTTTTTACTTGAATAATTTGCAATTTCTTCTTTCAGTTGATTAATTTTAAAAATAAATTTTTCAATTTGTAGTTGTAGTTTTGATGTCATGATTAAAACTAAAAGCTTTTGAAAATTTCTTTAAATTAAATCGAAATATGAAAATAGTGGGGATAAAGTTTATAATTGTTTCACAATTTTAGTAAGAGGGTTGTAGCTAAATAATTTGTCATGTAAAATAAGACAATAAGCAGAAGTATCTTTTTTAATTGCATTGTGTGTCTCAAATTCAATTCTCATTACTACGGATCCCGTTTGAATTGTTTCTTTTTGATGGGAGCAATCAATATGTGTAATAGGACTAATGTTTTTGAATTGTTCAGGATTAAAAATGGGTTCATTTGGAACACCATAGTAAGACTGTCTAAAGTTGGCAAACATTTCGTATAAAGCAGAAAATTTGTTTTCTTCGAAATTTAAGTACAAATCGTGATAAGGATATCTTTCAGAATTTAAATATACTCTAATATTTGACAAGGTAATATTGTCAAATTTACTCATATCTTTAACAATTTTCCCTTTTCTGTTTTCTTGAAAGCCAATCACAACATGACGAGGAGCTTCTAGTTTACTAGTTGTTTTTACCGGCCATGTGTGACGGGTTGTTTCGGTTAGAGAAGAATATTCAACAAGTTCCCAACTCCTGAATCCTATCAATATATCTTTATTTGATTCTAATATTTTTGATAGAGCAAGTTGTTGTGGCATATCAACTAGAATGTGAGGAACTTTCCAATAAATTTTATCGAAAGTAACCAATGGAGTGTCAGGAGCAGTAACAAGGTGTGCCGGATCTTCTTTGAAAATAACACCATCTAAATCATCAGTTGATCTAATAAGAACCAATTCCTGTTTCATATTCATAATAATTTTTCTGTAATCAAAAAATCCTAAAAGCATTTTTAGTGGTATGGATACGGAGAATTTTCCATCATTATCAACTAAAATTGTATCACCTTCTTTCCGATGTGGAAACCAACCTGCATTTTCCAGTTTTAAACTTTCGTTGGTATTGTGAGAAAGGTAGCTTTTTAAGGTTGATGCTAATCCAACATTTCTTATTGAATCTATAGTAATTCCGTTTAGTTCATAGCGGATTTCTCTGAACAAAAAGGCTATACCATTGTTAATAAATAGCAATTCTTTCTTATATTTACCTTCTGTATTAGTTAATTTTCCTTCGATATAAAGTAAACTATCTGATGGTAGAGTGTAAGCATCGAGTTCTTGAATTGGGATCCTTATTTCATCATTGTAATCGAATTTTGAAGAAATATATGGTTGATATGTGTGAAGCTCAGAACTGACGATGGAATTGTCTACATAAAGCTTTTCGTTTACGTTTAATATGTTCATTATTTTAAAACAGTGAAACCCAAGGATGTGAGAAATTTACGATTATCTCGTCTTAACTTGTTGGTGTTGGATTTGATACTGAACTGTTGTTTAGGCTTTTTCTTTTTATAAGTTTCTACTTTGTTGATAGTGGTAGGGGCAAGTCTCATCCCAAGGGCTCTATTATATCTAACAACCATTTTATATTTCACTTGTTTGTAAATGTAACCTTACTGTTATAGTTTCTCCTCTAAAACTGATAAGTTCTCCGTCTTGATCAACTATTTTAACTGTTATATTGTTAATTGCTTTGACGCTAACTGGAAAATACAAAATGGGCAAAGGAGATTCAACTATTTTATACCCTGGAGCTACAGTTGGATAAAACTGGTGAATAATATGAACAGGTTTACCATTATTGTAAGAACCGACACAAATATTACAGTCAATACAAATAGCATTCACCTTAGTTATTTTTGCAACATTATCTGATTCTTCCTCTTTCATAGCTTCTAGTATCCTGCTATTAAAACCCAACATTTTTCCTATCGAATCTTCCTTGGTAAAATCAATTATTCTACTACACATTAAAAAAGTTTTTAAAGTATTAACATTTGCTTTTAAAAGAAAAAAAATTTTTTCATTCGGAAATAAATCTTCTATACTTTCTCTTATGTATGTTTCTATATCTGTAATGTCATAAGTTCCGTCGGGAATAACAATTACTTTTTTATCTATATAAAATTTATTATATCCTTCTTTTATATTGGGGATAGTCATAAACGTTTCAAAATCAGCTAAACCCAAGTAATATTGTTTTTCATCCTCTAAATATATGGGCGGATTAAAATCAGCAGACAAAACAGAACTGTTTCCTGATATGGCAATTGTGGTAGACATTGCAGTTTATTTATGAATGAGATATTACAATAAATAATGAGTTTATATATTTTTTTGCAAAAATTTTAGGGATAGTTGACCACAGTTATATGAATTAAATTTTTGTTTATTTTCATAAGTATAAAATACATCCACTTTGCCATTCGAATTAAAATATTTGAGAAGTTCAAAAGGTGGTTTTAAATTTCCATAACTCTCAAAATATATTACATTTTTGTTATTTTTAATATAAGCAGTCCAATGAGATCCTTTATTTTGTTTTTTATCCAAATTTACAATACCACATTCTTTCAGATTAATTTTTTTTGGAAGTTCATCGAGCATAAAAACACCCCTAAAGCCAGTTATTTTTAACAGCTTTACATATTTAATAATATCATTGTTCGTAAGTGCTCTTTTTGGAAAACTTATTTTAAGTTTTTTTTTTGTCTGATTGCTTTCATTTTGACGGATCCTCCTTTATAAGGTCTAATAAATAGTCCCTTTCCTTTATATGGTCTAATATATAATCCTTTCCCTTCTTTAGAAGCATTTTCCATTGCAATATTATGTCTATGTATTTCTTCTAGTTGCTGTTTAGCTGCTTTAGCATCATTTACTGCCTTAGCAATTCCTGCCGCGCCTCCACCTAGTGCACCCAGGGCGCCAAGAATGGGAAACAAAAGAGGTAGAAATCCTCCAATTTTTTTGGGTGTTCGAATGATACGTTTTTTTCTCAATTTAAGTTTACCCCCTTTTGTATTTTTTAATCCCAAACCGAACTTTCTTTTACCCTTCATTATTCCTGCAACACTTAAAGCTGCAATTTTTTCACCAATAGAAGAATCTTTAGCTTTTACCCTATCCCAGGCTTTTTTTTCTAATATTTGGTCAGATATGTGTCTTTTTGATAAATCTTCAGTCTGAGAGTAAGATATATCATGTTCTTTGCAAGCGGAATCCAATGGATTTATACCAACGTCACTTCTAGTTAATCTTTTTTCCAAGTTGGTGCCGGGACCACAATAATTATATCCTGGTATATGAACTTCGAAAGGTAGTTTGCTAATTAATTTATTTACTAAACCAGAGCCTTTTCTATTACGTGTTTTAATAGTTTTTTTCAACTTATGGCGACCCACATTCATTGAAGTTCTTTTTATACTAAAAGCACATTAACATTTTTCTGGTATAAATACTTTTACAGCTCAAAAATATTTACTAGTGTGATTAAGAATGAGGATTGAAAAACAAAAATTCTCATTCCCAGTAAATAATCATGATGAAAAAATTTTAAGTAAACAGTTTAGAAAGCATGGTGACTTATTTTGCGGTGGTTCAAAAAGAGGGCTTATAGTTGGTTGCAGTGGTAGCGGTAAAACCAACGTTATGCTTACACTGCTCGAGCATCCAAATGGAATTAGGTTTGAAAATGTCTATGTTTATTCAAAGTCATTAGATCAACCAAAATATGAATATTTAAGAAAGTTGTTAAAACCTATGAAAGAAATTGGATACTTTGAATATGATAGCGATGAGAACATTATTTCACCTCATGAGATAAAGCCAAATTCCGTTATCATTTTTGATGATATTCCTTGTCATAATCAATCTATTATTAGGGACTATTTCACGCATGGAAGGCATAGAAACACCGATTGTTTTTTTATTTTTCAAGGATATTCCTCAATCCTTAAACGTCTAATTCGAGAAAATGCAAACTTATTAATTTTATTTAAACAGGACTGTTTGAGTTTAAAACATATATATAATGACCACTGTATATTGGATATGACATTTGATCAGTTTAAAAATATTTGTGCTAACTGTTGGATGGATCCATATGGCTTTCTTGTAATTGACAAAGATTGTGAAGTAAATCACGGCAGATATAGGAGTAAATTCGATTCCTTTATATATTTATAAAAGTAAAAAATTTGCAGTTTTATTTCATTTAAAACTTGTACAGCATGGATAAACGTTTAGCTCGAGAATTAATAAGATCGAGACAAGCCGTGAAGCAGAAATATCAAAGCTTGAAATTAGCTACTTCTACTGCTCAGTCCGAATTAGAACAAACTTATAGACCAATAACACAACCACTTAAACAGCTAATTTCAAGTATTGGTAAATCCGAACCATTCGATTTAAAAGAAGAAAGAGTTTCAAAGTATGAAGATTTCAAAACACCTACAAAGCTTTATAAAACATCAACTCCGACGAAAAATATTCAGAAAACAGGAAAAACTCCGTCACTCCCTACAGAACTACCAACATTTTTAAATGACAGTAGTATCACTTCTTCCTCTCCTGTAGTACAACCATTGTCATCAACTGTTATAGCAGAAACTTCAGATCCTTCTAGTGACACAACAACAAATTTAAACTTGTCAGACATATTGGAACAAACTAGAAAAACAATTCAAACCTATGTTGGTACACCATCATATAAAGATTACTTAGCAGATTTTCATGAATTACCCAGATCATATATTGATGAGGGTGTGAAAGATACACAACATAAATTTGACCATTATTATGGAATAGTTCATGACCTCGAAACGGATAAGTTTTCTTTTGGTTTAACACAGATACCGGTAGAAATTATTGGAAAAGACATTAAAGTGGGAGGAATAACGTACACAGGCACGCCAGGTTTATACGAATTGCTTTTCAAAAAAGAACCGAAAGGTTATAAGAAGGAAGATTTAGATAATTACATGAACATTCTAGCTAAAACAAATGTATATCGTAGGAATTTTGATTCAAATGAACAAGTTCAAGGAAATACATCACACAAATATGTTACAATAATAGGACCATATTTACAAAGAAAGGGGATTACAAAGACAAAAACCTTGCCAAGATTAGTTACAGCATTTAACAAACCAAAACCTCCGTTTAGAACAACTAGAGCCAAATCTACAGGAAAGGGATTAATTTTGAAAACAAACAGATCAAATACAGACTATGTATACTGGAATAATGTTAACGAAATTGTTGATAGGCTACGTTTATTAATTTCATCAAGTGATGCGGGAAATAATGCTCATAGTAACGAGATTATCTCTATTATTGAAGAATTAAGAGAAGATAAAGTAATACTATAAATAACAGCTATCAAATATAATCATATTTATTGTTTAATGAAAGCTCAACATGACAGTTGATAAATTTGGATGCCATATTTCAAAACAAAATCAAGAGAGAATAAGTGACATTAATAATTTAAAAAGGAGATTAGGTGAAAATGAAACAAATAATGAAATCTTTGCTAAAAAGCTTAAGGTTTTTGATGAAAATTTTTTAAAGTATGAAAACCAGATTAAAGGATGCTATACCTCAATTGAAAACGTTAATAAACAGTTGCTAACGCTAAATCAAATAAGTAAAGATTTGCAATTTTTAAATGAACATGTTAAAAAGGAAGACAAAAAATTAAGTGATGATATCAACAAAATTAATAAAATAATGGAAACAAATATAAGAGAAGTAATAATTGAAAAACACAAGGAAAAAATTAAACAATTAAGAACTTTTATAAAAAGGTTAGATGATAAAAAAAAAAGAAATCAAAATAGCATTCTTAACAGTAGAACAATTGACCAACTCACTTTGGAAGAAAATCAACAATATATTTCCTTGGAAAATATAATGTCCAGTGTAATTAAGAAATTAGAACAAGAATTAAATAAAACAGAGGAGGAATTAAAAAATAGTGATAGTAGATCAACTACTTTCTTAACTGGAGAGATAAAAAAATCCTTTAATGCGTTAGAAAAGGAGATTACTAAAATTAGTAAAATTTTAAATGAAAAAAGTTATACAATACAAATTGATAAATTGAATGAATGGGAAAAAACATATAAAAGTTATATTTCGAATTATTACAAAACATAGAAAGTGAACTTCCTTAAAATTGAATAAACAAGTTTGTTGTCATGACAACCGTTAAACAACAAGTCGTTAATGAATTACATAAACCTGCTAGAAAAAACTACAAACGCAGAAGGGTGGTAGTGAAAGGGTTAAATGATCTTTTTCAAGCTGATTTGGTTGAAATGTTACCCTATGCCAAATTTAATAAGGGATTTAAATATATCTTGATTACCATAAATGTATTTTCTAAGTATGTTTGGGCCGAACCGTTAAAATCTAAATCTGGAAAAGACGTAACAGCGGCAATGAAAAAAATATTAATCAGTGCAAAAACTCCACCAAAAAACTTGCAAACGGATAGAGGGAGAGAGTTTTTCAATGTACATTTTCAAAATTTGATGCAACAATTTCGAATTAACCATTATAGCACGTTTTCCAATTTGAAAGCGAGTATAGTAGAAAGAGTGAACAGGACTTTAAAGAATAATATGTGGAAAATATTTAGCATTCAAGGAAATTACAAATGGTTTAATATATTAGCGGATATTGTAAAAGATTATAACAATACAAAACATTCTTCAATAGGAATGAAGCCAAAACAAGTAAATAAAACAAATGAAAATAGAATCTTGAAATCTGCATTTACTCATGCTAAAACGTTAGATATAAAATCTCCAAAGTTTAAAGTGGGTGATCACGTACGAATAAGCAAGCATCGAGAGGCATTTTCAAAAGGTTACACACCAAATTGGTCAAATGAGATATTCCACATTAAAGAAGTTAAGATGACAAACCCTTGGACATATTTAATTCAAGACGAAGATAATCAGGACATTCTGGGTGGTTTTTATGAGCAAGAATTACTAAAAGTAAAGCATACCGATGTGTATCTTATTGAGAAGATTTTGAGAAGGAAAGGAAACAAAGTTTATGTGAAATGGTTAGGACTTGATAAAAAATATAATACATGGATTGATAAAAAAAATATTGTTTAATTAAATTAAAATTAAATTTTAGTTAAATTTGTTTTATTTCTGTTCCTCACTTTATGCTTTAGCTGATACAAATTACAAAGTCTTAATGTGCTAATTAATTTCAAATAAAATTCACATTTACTAAACTAAAATTTTATTAAGTAAAACATCAAATACAATTTTTATTAAAACGTGTCAAATATATTTTATTTCTATGTTCCTCAGATAATATCGAATCTAGAATAAGTTTACAATCAGTTATTCTTTTTTCAAAACGGAGTCTATCTAAGTACCACATCTGAAATTTACTCCTACGGGCTTGTCTGTAAGCAAAGCTCCACTTCACTAACACATGCACCTTATTGTTCTCTTCCAGAAAAGATATTGTTTTCTTCGTAATATTTTCTTTTTGATCCATTTTCATTGTTTTCTTCGTAATATTTTCGTTTTGTTCCATTTTGCTTCAATTTGTTTTCCATTTGTTCAGGATATAAAGCAAGTAATTCCATCATAGTTGAAACATTTTCACTGTTAGGATTTTCTGTTGGACTTATTATATTATAAACATGCGTACACAAGTCGCCACAATCAGATGAAATATTATTTTGAAATATTTTGAAATATGTATTGAATTCTTGCCTTTTAAGTATAGATAATCTATAATCAATAATTTCCTTTAATCGCCACAAATAGTCCAAAGACTCTTGTCCTAAGTATATGAAGTGTAGGCCTTTTGTAATTTGTAGAACAGGGGTATCATTTATTTTCTGAACCTGCAGATGAATGTTGTTTATATTCACACTGGTTTGATCAACTTGAGGAAAGTAGAAATTGTTTACAATAATTCCTTGATGAACACAAATGTCTTTCCAATTTTCTTCGGTTAGTGCGATTGAAAATCCAGTTTTTCCACCAATTACAATTTTTGGAGAAAAATCATTTAAACTAATGCCAACAAGAACAAATTTTGACAAAGAATTATTTAAAAAATAAATTTTTGAATTAAGAAGCGTTTCCAAAGGTTTATGAACCACGGCGTTGTTCATAATGACTAAACAAGACTGAAACATATTGTGTTATTCTTGTACTTAAATATTCTCATCCCCACTTTCTTTAAAGTTTCGATTAAAATGGATTAATGAAAAAATAGATTTCCAGTTTGAAATTTGTAATAAAGATAAATAATTAAAATGGTAATGTATAAAAATAATGCAAAGTTTAATGTAACACTAATGATGGAAAAGTAATAATTTTTGAATCCGTCATAATAATTGGTACAGTTGGGGGTTAAAATTTGTAACTGATTATTTTTAAACTCTAACCTTTCTATCCAATTTGTATCAAAAATAGATCGATTTGGATAATGATACAAAATTTTAAAAAATTTACTTGCATTTTCATTTCCATTTATTCGTTCCATCCAACTAATTGTACTATTGTTAATTAATCCAATTTTCATAAATTTACAATATTTACTTAGAGTGACGTCTGTTTTATTAGAAAAACATATTTCACACTGTGTTACGCCAGGGGGATGATGAACATAAAAAACATTTTGGAAAATAAAATAAAGAAGAATAAATTGAGATCTACTGATAGTCATTAAAACAAATTAATAATTATATTCCAAATTTATTAACATTAAGCAGATACTTTCACCACGAAAGCAAAAGCAGTTGTAAAAAAATAACAATAAAATACTTAATTTAAATATATGTAAAAGTTCATAAATAAGGATATTAATAATACTATATAAAATGTGTAGCTTGAAGACTTATTTTGAATGGTTACAATTATTCGATTCCTATTTTTCCATAAACAGTTATTTAAATCACAATTCCTAGCAAATTTCTTATGCTCCACAATAGGATCATCATAACTTAACCAATCAAAAATTTCAATACCACAATAAAAACATTTACAAATATCATTGATTGAAGTATAGTAAAAGCCAGCTCCAGCTAACACTTCTGGTCTCAATTTTCCTTTCCATTTTTTAAAAGTGGAAAGTCGTTTTTCATATGTTTTAAAATAACTGTTATCAATTTCTTTGTCAAAAGTTTCTATGCACATTTTGTGAAAGACTTATGAAGACTAACTTTGGTTTCAAAAACAACAAATTTAAATACCTTATAATATCTACATAAATATATCTAAATCTTCATGTTCTGCATTCCATTGATACAAAGCAATATCTTGGTGTCCCCAAGCTAATGTATTAAAACTATAGGGAATTTTATACCGCTTATCATCTTCGGAACTCAAAGCCAATTTATTAATTAACTCTGTAAAAATTGTATGTTGTCTAGATCGAAAAACATACATTGAACAAAAGGTTTTAGAATGATTTTCAACAACATCTTTATAATGAATAAAATCCAACTGCTTTTTAATTGCACTTTTTTTAACACCTTTTGCTTTTTTTGTTAAACTGTTTTCCGTTTTAATACAATATGCTTTTGCTCCAGTACCAAAGAAAGCAGTAATGGGTTCACCAGCATATTCATCTTTGAATTTTCCTATAACTGACTTTGTAATAGGCATTTCATGAATATTATTAAATTCATAATTAGATGTGTCAAATTTGTGAATATTTTTTATCATGTCAGAATAAATATTTGGAGTTGTGACTTCTAAAATGAACGAATCGGTATCGGTGTATAAAAGTGAAATATTTTCCTGATAAAGAGGTTTTAAAAAATTATAAAAGAAATCATACATGACAGTTTTAGATATATCTAATATTGAGAAGCCTACATATATTGGTTTATTGTAAGTAACTTGAATCTTTTGCATTTGAATAGCTACCAAGTTTTCAGAAAATATTGTTAAGTCCTTGAAATATGGTTTTGCAATTAAATTCTCAGCACCATCTTTTCTTCTATTTTTTTCCCACTCTGTAACAAGTCTTACGTCAATTCTCCTATCAACATTTTCCATAGTCTTGCCATAAATACTATTATTTGCCAACTTGTAAGTATTACGATCAAATTCATTCTTTGAATCATTTCTTAATCTTGAATTCAAGTCTATATATTTTTTCAACCAATCAGATTGAGAAAACTGTAAAACTCTATGAACTTTAGTTAACTTGAGTCCATGTTCCAAACATTGTTTTAATAATTGATAGTGAATAACATATTTTGATTTATCATTTAAATTGGGTATTAATTTTATGCATTTAGAATTTGGCGGTTTAAAGTTTTCTGGACAAAACGGAAAATCGTTATGATAGGAATGTAGACTTGTAGGATATTCTAAATCAACTTCTAAAACATATCCCTTATTAGATTTTTTAGAAATATTCATAATATTTAAATCATTGATTTCTTTATCTGTTAACCAAACAAAATCTCCCGTTGGAATGTGCTGTGACATTGCATAACCATACAAATTTGTTGCATCATAATAAATTATGTATTTAGTTG
Organism: Kuschelorhynchus macadamiae; assembly: GCA_030620095.1. Classification (NCBI taxonomy): domain Eukaryota; kingdom Metazoa; phylum Arthropoda; class Insecta; order Coleoptera; family Curculionidae; genus Kuschelorhynchus; species Kuschelorhynchus macadamiae. Next base: position 204,675 of record JAUTXW010000099.1, read on the forward strand.
GCTTTAAAGGATCAAAATTTAAAAGAAATGGGTTATTAGCTTCAGATTTTCTACAAATGCAAGAGCTCACACCACCGCGAACGCTTTTTTTGAAAAAGTGTATCATATCTGGATCAGTTAACAATTCTAACTCTATTCCAGTATAACGCAAACACGCCTCCCAGGATAAACCTGGAAAAGTGTAAAAATGAGCTGGATCGAGCTTATATGTGGATAAACAAGTGCTTCTAAAATTTTCAAAAATATCTGCCAAAAGTAAAGTATCAGAGAGTAAGTAAACGTCGGAGTATTGACCAAGAGATTCACATTTAAACAATTGCCAAACCTTTACAGCTCTTTGGTATTTTGCATCACTGATGTGCTCATCCGTTAAAGTATTATAAAATTGGTCTTTCTGAGGTAAATTTGTTTCTTCTAATTTTAAATAATCATCAATATAACTGTAAGGAAATACACCTTTTTGCCGAATAAGTTTAAATCTTTCTTCATCATTGAAAATTTTTTTTATTTCCTTACATTGTTCATCTTTTAAGCTTTCAGAGAGTTTTGATAAAGAATGGGATAGAAATTGAAAAGAATCAATAAACCTTAATGATATATTTTTTTTCTTAGCCTTTTGTGTCTTTTTATCAAAATAGTTATCCACATGAATAAGCTTTTCAAATGAAATATATTTTTCCTTGTTTTGTGCGATAACTGTTAGTTGTTCTTTGTTTAAGCATAATTTTTTAAGAAATAGATGAGAATCATAATTACGCAAATTATGCAATATAACTGGAATAAAGTTAGGTATTCTGTAATTTATGTTGCAGAGTGAATGAGCTGGACCTCTATAAAGACCGGTTATATGACAATGATCTGCAACCCTGTCATTTAAAAGAGGTTTATTACAAATATGACAAACTTTTTCATAGTTATGATAAATTTTGTCCAGTTCATTCAAAGGGATCATTTTTTTAGGAGCCTTTAAATATTTATTGTATATGTTATACACATCTCTTTCTAAAGAATTTATAAATAATGTATCACAATTTTGACCTCTATATTTTTCAAATTTAGAATAATTATCGTCGAAGGAACATTTAATGTAATAGGCAAATGAATGTGGAATATGTTCATATCGTTTTAAGGTGTATGAAGTATTAGGATTTTTATCAACATTGTCATTATTTAAAGGCTTTAAAATGCATTCAAAATCTGCATACACCACGAAAGGAACTTTCATTTGTTTATGATAATTTACAAATTTCAAAATATTATCATATGAATAGTTTCCAAACTTATCTTTTATTAATTCTTTAGAAGGTAGGTTAATTCGTAAATGATCACAATCATAGCTATTGTGTTGTAATAAATTTTCTTCTGTAGGGAAATATTGTAAACAACCATCGCAAATATATTTTTTTCCGTGATGTTTAGAAATTTGTGCAGAAACTAGTTTTGATAAATCTTTAATATAGCAATAATGAAAAGTTTTTTCATCATCATCACTTATTAACAATAAATTGACATGTTGATTTTTTTTATTCGATGAATAATAAAGTGGACCAATTACTTCATACCCCTTTTTAGGATTTATAATTTCTAATCCATATACATTAATAGAAATGTTATTTTTTTCTTCAAAAATCTTAATGTTCTTTAGCAACATTGGAAATTCTATACCTGACATATCCAAAACAGAAGAGTAGTGTGGGTAGGATGAAGTTTCAAAATCTAATCCGCGTGGTTGGTGAAGAGCAGACACAACTGCCCAGGCGAAGCAAAAGTTGTCATCATTCCTAATGTTGATCACAGCTTGACGTCTCTTGATCTCTTGAGGAAGTTCGATAAAAGATGAGGCTCTCAGCGGATTGTGCTTGTTAACATTAATTTCCAAATGAAGTAAATTCATCAAAGCCCATCCTGCAACGTAAAAATTAAAAAATTACTTTTTTGTTGCTGTTGTAAAATCGAAAATAAATTCTTTACCTGAATCTCTTTCTGCAAATTCGTCAGCTTTCTGGTCAATAATGGTGCAGATTTGCTCTAACAGTTCTTTTTTCTGATATCCCTGGCAAATGACTTGGAACGGCGCATTAAAAGATTTGACATCATAGCTGTCGCTGCTGGGGTTAAAATAGAAACCGAACAGTTCCATATTTAGCTTGATACATTTATGTTTCTGCAGTTCTTGATCTATTAGATGTGCAATTTTGTATTCCAAATGATGAAAATATTCTTTCACATTTATGAAGTTTTGGTGTGAGGAAATCCTATAAGATATTATTCGTTCCCTGAATGCTGACTTGATAATTTCAACACCTTCCTCCAAGCCTATTTTGGAATTGTTCTTGTGCACACTAGATCGAAGATGTCCACCCCATAGACTTTGGTTTATATTTTTCTTGCATTCTTTACAATATTTTACAATATTTGTAGAATCTATATAAATTAAGAAAAAAATATTTTACAAAATATTTTACAAAATATGACATGAAAAATAAAATGTTCTTACCTTTAACAAGCTTTGGTTTTTTCAACCAACTGTTGAGTTTTGTGGAATTTCCGTTAACATGTTTTTTAATATGTCGCAGTAAATTATCCTTTCTAGTAAAGACTTTATTACATGTTACACACTTATGCATTTCTGAAGTTTTCTGCATAATAATAATAATAATAAAATTAATATTGTGCAATTCTATTTAGTTATAGTCAAATTTTGAAAAAAGCAATTGCATTTTTGAAGTTCTTTGTATAATAATAAAATTAATATTGTGCATTTTTATTTAGTTATAGTCAAATTTTGAAAAAAGCAATAGAAATTAATTGACTTTATGAATCCATTTCTTCAAATGAGTCAACTAATTTGTCAAAGGCCTGTTTAACATAATTCACCGTACTTTCGTCTCCCTTTTTAATTGTGATCAAATTAGTTAAATTTTGAATAGCGAAACCCAGACACTTAAGGTTTGCTATTTGTTTTTTATTTTTTTTATTAATTTTAAATTTTTTTTTAATGATAAATGATGGTTTCGAAATTGAATTTTGTTCAACTGGTGAATTATTAGGAGAAATATCCGAAGTCAAATTTGCATCAATTTGTTTTTCTTGCGGATCAGAATTTACAATAGCATATGGTGAATTAATAGAAGATATAGCCGAACTTAAATTTTGATCAATTTGTTTTTCTTGCGAATCAGAATTTACAATATCATATGGTGAATTAGTAGGACAAATAGCCAAACTTAAATTTTGATCAATTTGTTCTTCTTCCGAATCAGAATTTTCACTAAACAAAAAGGGAGAGCAAATTGGTCTCGGAGAATTAATTGGCGATTTTAATGTTAAATAATTTGGATTAGATTTTTGAAAACAAACAATATCCTCACAGCTAGAATTTTCAGTTTCGTCAATGTCATTCAGTTCTTCAAGAGTTTGTTTAGTTTTTGTTGTAATTAAGTCCGTTTTGTTGTCAATAATGTCATTAAGATCGTCAAGAGTTTGTTGTTGAGTAGCTGTAAATAAATATTTTTCGTTGTTGTGTTTGTTGGCATTATTCTGAACTTGGCTATTATAAATAATTTAATTCAAGTCCTGAATAGTTTGTTGTTGACTAGTTGTAAATACGTCTGTTTCATTGTTTTGTTGTTTTGCAAAATTCTGCATTTGAGTACATGTGTATAAGTCAAAGTCATTGTCAATTATTTTGCTACTCGATGCCAAAAAATTGTCCATTATGAAAAAAATCGTAATAACAAATAAAAATGCCACAAATGTACATAAAAATGTCACCAATATATATAAGAATTAAATCTTGCCAAATAAAAATGTTAGAAATAAAAATAAAAATTTACCAAATAGACACAATGTAAACACCAGAAAACTCGCGAGCTCTGCACAGTGTGAATGCAGAAATCAATTGCATTCGTCTCTTTTCGCTGAGGCGATTTTATATGCGAAAGTTAATCACATGTGTCCTACTTAGAATTGAACGACAATCTCTAAAAACCACTTTCCCAAGCCGATCAACAACCTTACCCCTCCCCCCTTCCCCCCTCCTCCCCCCCGGACCCCTGAATTTCCGAGACTAAAATCCCGGTTCCCCAATTTCGGGCTACCCTCTTCAGGTTAAGTTAAGTTAGGTTAGGTTATGTTAGGTTAGGTTAGGTTAGGTTAGGTTAGGTTAGGTTAGGTTAGGTTAGATTAAAAAAGAAGAAAAGAAAAAAGGAGAAGGAAAGAAAAAGAAGAAGGAAGGAAAAAGGAGAAGGAAGGAAAAAGGAGAAGGAAGGAAAACGGAGAAACATATAAAAAAGAGAAAGAAGGAAGGGAGAGAAAGAAGATAAGGTGAGAGTGAGGGGGGTTTAAGGGGGGCGAAGCCCCCCTTAGGGGGGTTGGCGGAGCGGGGAGGGGGCGAAGCCCCCCCCGAGGAAACTGACAGGGAAAGGGACAGCGAAAAAAGAAAAAAAAAAAAAAAAACTTAAGTATTGCAGGTAGTAAAAGTGGTGGTTGATGGGATATATACTTAAGAACATCCACTCGACGATCATACAGTATCATTCGCTGTAATATCAGTTGTCGATATTATTTTATAAGCTACAACCAAAATTGTTTTTTATCAAATATATCTATCTAAATCTAAAGCTCATAACGATGGCAGAAAATATGATTGGAAACGCTGACCAAATTGAAGAAAATAATGTGGAGAACGCCGCTCAAATTGAAGAAAGAAAAGAAATTTTTATTAACTTGGAAGGCGATTCCATCACTTATAAACATTCATTTTTGGACAAATCATCTAGGCTTGTTAGAAGATCATTCTTATGTAACATAGACATTAATTATATTGAGGAGGAAGAAGAAGAGATGGAGGAAGATGATCAGGAAATTGACGAAGGAGTGGACATGGATGGACAACTGCTAAATTTAGGAACCGAGGCTGACGTAAAAGTAAGCAAGTTTAGGGCTAGTGAATTATTTAATAATTTTGAAGAAAAAGATGTATGTGTTATACAAAGCTACTCTAAAATTGAAAGTCGAAGACTAGGAACATTTGCTATTTGCCTTCCTTGTAGTGCAATTCACATGAGATATTTACGGAGAGGGGAGTCCGATCATGTGAGCTGCCACTACAAAAGAGCTTATGTTGTTAGTGCTTCTGATTTACATTGTGCTATTTGTAGGATACATCTTTTTCTACTAATTCCTGAACATGCTTGCTTTTACTGCAACAAAAATGAAAAAAAAGAGATAGAAAATTATGTTGTTAAATATTAATAATAAACATAGTTTGTAAAGGTGATGGGTAGATTATTTCAACAATATTAATTTTAAATATAGGTTATAAACGTAATGGGTAGATTATATCAAAAATATTAATTTTAAACATAAATTGTAAAGATAATAAGTAGAATACGTCAACAATATTAATTTTAAAAAATGTCAACTGTTACTATAAGCGGTTATATATTTTCATTGCTATATGCAAAATACTTCTTTTTATTCTAACATCTGACACTGTATTTGTAAATGAAATAGCTAATCATATGTAAAAAAAAAAGTGTCGATTATGTCAACTGCCACTAGAAGCACTCATATATTAGCATAACATTTTGTTAACGCTTGTTTCTGTATTCAATTGAGTTTTCTCTTACTTGATGCAAATTATATTAATATTATTAGTATAATTAAAAAGTAGTAGATTAGGCTATGCCGGTCCGACAATCAAAACCGTCATTTTTACATGTAAATTCCCATAAGAAAATTTAAGCTTCCATTTGCAAAAGTGGTGCCATTTTAGGGCGTGGCACTTTTTGTGTAAACCCATAACAATTGTTTTGTTATGTAATGTGAAAATTAGTATGTATTAAAAAACTTGTTAGATCATTGTTGTCGTTTCAATATAGGAAAAGGAAAAAATGTGTGTCAATTATTATATATATTTACATTTACTTTTTTTTACAAAATTATTTGTTACCAGAGTTTTCACAAACACAAATTATAAAAAATATTATCCTCTTTTTAAAATTACAACAAAATGATGTCTAATTACATCTTTGAAGATTTGTACCAAATAGTAATATCTAGTGCGACATACAGGACAATTGTTTACCATTATAGAACAACCATTTTCATCATTCCATCTTAAAATACATTTTAAACAAAAAATGTGGGAACATGTATTTGATCTACATGAATCATAATATTCGATTATTTCAAAACAAATAGCACAAAACACTTTTTTCTCTTCACTCTCAGTTTTATTCAAATTTTTTAAAACAATCCCATTATTTTCTTCTCGAACTAATGGTATATTTTCTTCTTGAACTCCTGGTATAATTTCTTCGAGGCTAATTGTCTGAAGCGGAATGGATGGATTTCTTTCTCCAACTGATTCACTCATTTTATTTTAATATTATTATTAATAGATTTATTCAACAGATTTTTTTCTTTTAACAGTCACTCGTACCTTAACATACTAAAATGATCTTGATGCACCTATTTATAAGACTTAAGAATGCAAAATCAAATGTGGGAGAACAAAGAGAAAAAATTAAAAAATATGATGCGAATGAGAATAAAAGGGGAGGAAGTTAAGAATGAGGGACATGAGAGAGAGGAAGAGGAGGAGGAGGAGGCGCTCCCCTATTATAACTACTACCTATGTTAGAGGGACATCCTGGCCTATATTAATTTTTAGGACCCTATGTAGATGATATAAATAGATAGGGTGAAATCTCGGAGTAAACCGCAAGGGCCAGATTTAGCCTTCCAGCATGGCTACCAGCTCTCCTCAACTTCTACTATTACTACTAAATGTGTCATGACATGTTATGTAAAATATGTTTATAATTCAGTAAGACATCTAAAAATTGCTCCATTTAAATTAGAACAGCATTTCGATATACCCTATATACTATTGTGTTTACATGGTCCATGTCCAAAAAATACATAAAATACTCAAGGTATTTAGTTCATATTTTGTACTCATTTTAGCCCAAAATTTAAACATCAACTATCAACTTGATCAAAAATATCGTATAGTTATCTCTAAAATGGACAACCTTCCTTGCAACACTGTGGTCGTCACATTATTATTTTTTCTTTGAAGATTAATTTTCACGTAATGCGATTGCAACTGACAATATCAAGCAAGACAATATAAGCCTTACTGCAGTTGTATATTTGAGAATTTTGACCTATAGAAAAATATACCGATACATAACAAGAGGGTTTTTAATATATAGCATTTAATGCAAAGATTAAATCTGCACTATCAATATAGAATTTGTTTATCAATTGATCGGTTAATTAAAAAAGAAATTGTTTGGTCAACTATTTTACGAAATAAAAAAAACTATGTATATTCGGGTATAATTCTTCTACAAGTATAGATTGAGATGGTAGGACGAGTTGCCTTTAAATCCAAGAATTTAGTACCTGTTTCTTTAATCAACATTTCATTAAATTCTTTATATTGAAATATACTATTACATTTTTTAAATATTCGACATATGTTTTAATGTTTACAGATGAGTTTTAAACTAATTACTTACTTCGTAAATGAATTTTAAACAAAACATCAAACCGAATAAAAGTAGAACGTATAGATTTAAATGTTTGAATATTAAGAAGTAAAAAAAGAAAAAGTGTTCCGAAAAATGCCTATTTAGAAAAGCTTCATAGTGCAAAATTGATATGATATAGATTTTCCAAAAGAAGTGGGTGTGGAAGTCAAGTTGGACTTACAAGAAGAAGTGGGAAAATGTTTATTTATTTAGTAATATTACCTCAGCATTATTCTAGCCTTTAGTACTCTGCTTTCTAGAAGACACTTGTTTAATAGTAATACATAGTTATTTTGGACAATTTTTGATGTTTTCTTGTCCTTTGTTGAGTTTTTAAGTTTTTCATATGTTTCAAGGTTCCTCTTGACTCCGATATGATAATTTTTAGAACCTCCTTTGATCCCATATCAATCTTATTTCTTACATAGTCAAAATTTAAATATATATATATATATATATATGTTGATTTTTACTCCTTCAAGGATGGAAAAATACAATGTGTTTTCATTCCGGGTGTACATCCGTTCACTACTGTCGTTCTGAAAAGAACAGTTTTGCTGACGTTTCGCCAAAATCACATTTGGCATTTTCGAAGCTTTCTTTCTCGCGTCCGAATAGAGACTGAAGTGTTGGTGACTGCGACGCTTCCTTTTATACCCCCACTCGGGGCCGAAGGTTATATCTGCGCAGGCGTTGGTCGTTATTTATGTTTTCCGGATGGTGCTGTTGTTGTTGCTCTAATTGCGCTTGAGTTTTTGCGATTTTAGATTTGTCGATTATTGTCTACCATACTGTTGGTAGTTTTAATGATTCGTCCCTTTTATTCAAATCTCCTTGTTTTTCAATTTCTATGGCTTCTCGGATTATTCTGGTCTTATAATGTTCTATATTGGCAATCTCCCTACACCCATCGAAATTAATTTTATGGCCGGTTTCCTAATGATGTAGGAATAAAGCTGAGGTTGTTTGTTTATTTCTGATGCTGAGTTTATGCTCTTCCATTCTTGCTGATATTCGCCTGTTAGTTTGCCCTACGTACAACTTTTCACAGTCCTGGCACGGAATACTGTACACTCCGTGGTTTTCCAGTTTGATTTTATCTTTTGGGTTTCCGAGTAGTTTACCTATAGTTGTTTGTGGCTTGTGTATTGTTTGTAGGTTGTGTTTCCTCAGAATTCTTCCGATTCTGTCTGTTGTGCCTTTTACATATGGTAAAACTACTCGTTGCTTTCCCGGTTCATATTTTTGTTGTTCGTTGTTCGGGAAACCTATGCATTAATAGCTTTCTCTATGGTGCGATTTGTGTAGCCATTTTTCTTTAAAGCACTAGATATTACCTTAAGTTCGTTTTGTCTCGTCTGTGTTTCAGTTAGTCGCACGGATCTAGATATTAGAGTATTTGCCACAGCTTGAATTTGTGCTGAGTGATGATGTGATTTTGCATTTAAATATCTGTCTGTATGTGTTGGTTTTCTATACACGGTGTATTCGAAATGTCCGTTGTGCAGTTTTGTCGTACGACGAGGCATTGGACAAGATTGCTATGAACGAGGATTTCCAGGCACATATAATAGAACTCTCGGAGCATTGCCTCAAAAATACTTATTTTTCTTTCAACGGGCAAATGTATAAACAAATGGATGGTGCTCCAATGGGGTCCTCGCTATCACCAGTAGTCGCGAATTTATTTATGAAATACTTCGAGAAAGAAGCTCTTGAGAAAGCAAGTTTAAAACCCAAATTATGGATTCGTTATGTGGATGACATATTTATTATATGGCAACATGATCATGCAGAGCTCGAAAAATTTCTGACTCACGTAAATTCAATTCACCCCAGAATACAATTTACTCTAGAGTTAGAGGAAAACAACAAACTACCATTTTTAGATGTTTTGGTCACAAAACTGCACAACGGACATTTCGAATACACCGTGTATAGAAAACCAACACATACAGACAGATATTTAAATGCAAAATCACATCATCACCCAGCACAAATTCAAGCTGTGGCAAATACTCTAATATCTAGATCCGTGCGACTAACTGAAACACAGACGAGACAAAACGAACTTAAGGTAATATCTAGTGCTTTAAAGAAAAATGGCTACACAAATAGCACCATAGAGAAAGCTATTAATGCACAGGTTTCCCGAACAACGAACAACAAAAAATATGAACCGGGAAAGCAATGTAAAAGGCACAACGACAGAATCGGAAGAATTCTGAGGAAACACAACATACAAACAATACACAAGCCACAAACAACTATAGGTAAACTACTCGGAAACCCAAAAGATAAAATCAAACTGGAAAACCACGGATGGTACAGTATTCCGTGCCAGGACTGTGAAAAGGTGTACGTAGGGCAAACTAACAGGCGAATATCAGCAAGAGTGGAAGAGCATAAACTCAGCATCAGAAATTAACAAACAACCTCAGCTTTATTCCTACATCATCAGGAAACCGGCCATAAAATTAATTTCGATGGTTGTGGGGAGATTGCCAATATAGAACATTATAAGACCAGAATAATCCGAGAAGCTATAGAAATTGAAAAACAAGGAGATTTGAATAAAAGGGACGAATCATTAAAACTACCAACAGTATGGAAGACAATAATCCACAAATCTAAAATCGCAAAAACTCAAGCGCAATTAGCGCAACAACAACAGCACCATCCGGAAAACATAAATAACGACCAACGCCTGCGCAGATATATAACCTTCGACCCGAGTGGGGGTATAAAAGGAAGCGTCGCAGTCACCAACACTTCAGTCTCTATTCGAACGCGAGAAAGAAAGCTTCGAAAATGCTAAATGTGATTTTGGCGAAACGTCAGCAAAACTGTTCTTATATATATATATATATATATATATATATATATATATATATATATATATATATAACAAAATTATATTATAATGTCCGTAGAGACATAAATAAGAATTCGGACAAAATATTCTGCCTGTGGTAACCTTATTCAAGTATAGGGTCCAAAAAGCAGCTATATACTGACAAGTCTTTTGTTACTTTACTGCCGGTAGAGATGATGGAAAGCGCTTAAAGGCTTGTCAGTATAATGGTCCATGATTTTTGGATCCTATACGATTACCACAGGCAGAATATTTTGTCCGAATGGCCGTTAGTTTCTGTCTTATTTATATATATATATATATATATATATATATATATATATATATATATATAATATATATAACAATTCCTGTGCGGTTCTTGGTCGTAAAAGTTTATAAGAGAAAATGAGGGATTACTCCTTCACAAGTGTGTCAAGAAGTAAGTCGAACGGCATGCCACTTTGTTTCAGTGTTTGGGTAATGCGGTTTAAATACTGATGCCCCCCAAGGAAACTGTCTGATGAGCCTTGCCGGGGCAGATACCACAGTCGCAGAATGGCTGCTTGGTTCTGAAACAAAAACAGCAGAGCGTCATGTTTTGGTAATTTCTTGACACATTGGTAAAGGATTAATCCCTCATTTTGACTTCTAGATGCATATATATATATATATATATATATATATATATATATTTTTTTTTTTTTTTTTTTTTTTTTTTGTTAAAAATTTTTAGGTACTGGTTTATTTTCTTAAAAGAATTATTTATTTCTTTAACGTTTCGCGCCTCATAGAGAGCTTTTTCAAAAGGATATTATTGGCCTACAATAAAAACGAAACTATAAAACATCGATTGACACACTAAAAACTATCACAATAAAATGTTAAAACAGGACGTTACAATTTTTAAAACTCCAGTTTAAGAAATGTTAAAATCATGTTAAAATACATTGGTATACGCACCTTGGAAATAAAACAACTCACTGCATTATAGTAGCAATTATGTTTCAGTTGTGTTTACTTTATTTATATTGGTGTAAAATCAAAATAAAGTAAACATTGTTAATTTGAATAATCGTTTTCAGTCAAAAAAAAAAAACAAATCGTTAGTATTTATTTAATTCCTCAGGTCACAACTGAAACATCATTGCTACTATGTAAAATATTTTCTCAATTGTTAGGGAATAAGTGGTGAAAACAGGCAATAACTTGTAGGAATCAGAACACTCTACTTCATATTTCATTTGTTTTCTCGAAATTTTGGATGGAGTACGACATTCATCTTCCAGAAGGTGATTAAATTGATGCTAAAGATTATGTGTGTAAAATATTGTTCCAATTGGGGGGTGAAAACCGCCAATAACCATTGGGAATTAGAACGTGCCCCAATTCATTTTATTAATTTTTGTCAAAATTTTGAGTAGGGTATCACATTCATGTTCCAGGAGAAGATTAGGTTGGTCCTGAAGAGTATATGTGTAAAATATGTTTCCAGTTGTTAGGGGATAAGGTGGCGAAAACAGCCTATAACATGTAAGAATCAGAACACAATACATCATATTTTATTCCTCATATTTTAGAAGGTGATTCAATTGATGCTAAAGATATTTTATCAATTGGTAGGGGATCTGGGTGGTGAAAACAGCGAATAACCCTTAGAAATTAGAACCTGCCCAATTTATTTTAGTAATTTTCTCAATATTTTGTATTCATTTTCTAGAAGATTAGGTACCGTGAAGAGTATATGTGTATAATTGTTATATAGTTGTGTTTTCAATTGTCAGGGTGTAAGATGGTGGAAACAGCCAATTATATGTAGCAATCAGAACACGCTACATCATATTTTATTTATTTTCAAGAAATTTTGGATAGGGCACTACATTCATCTTGAGGATGGCAAAGATTACGTGCCTAAAATATTTTTTTACTGCCAATAACACTTAGGAATCAAAACATGCCCCAACTTAGTTTGTTTATTTTCTCAAAATTTTGGGTAGGGTACCACATTCATTTTTTAGGAAGTGATTACGTTATCCTGAAGAGTATATGTGTAAAATATTTTTTCAATTGGTAGAGGATAATAGGGTGAAAACCGCCAATAACCCTTGGGAATCAAAACATGCCCCAACTTATTTTATTTATTTTCTCAAAATTTTAAAATTCTGAATAATTAAATAATATTAATTAAATAATTAAATAATATTAATTAAATAATTAAATAATATTAATTAATTAAATTGGGGCACGTTCAGATTACTAAGTGTTGTTGGCTGTTTTCACCCCCTTATTCCCTACCAATTGAAAAAGTATTCTACACACATAATCTTTGGCATCAGTTGAATCACCTCCTAAAAAAATGGTATCCCATCCAAATTTCGAGAAAATAAATAAAATATGATAAAGCGTATTCTGCTTCCTACATGTTATTGGCTGATTTCTCCACTTTATTCCCTAACAATTGCAAACATATTTTATCCATATACTCTTCAGGACCAAACTAACCATCTCCTGCAAGATGAATGTGGTACCCTACCCAAAATTTTGGAGTAAATATATAAAATATGTTGTGGCGCATTCTAATTATGCAAGATTATTGGCTGTTCACCGTCTTAACTTCTAATGTGATCAGGATAATTAGGATTTTCCTATTAACCCTCTAGAAGTTGATTGTGGTATCCCACCCAAAATTTCTAGAAATTAAAAAAATATATTACGGCACGTTCTGTGTGGTCGTTTTTATCCTGTTAATGGCTAAATATCACCGTAATACTTTATAGGGGTATTCAGTTTAACCCCCCAGTATGTACACATTGCTCTAGATGTCAATTAAAATCTTAATTTTACTACTGCTACCTTCAAAAAAATCTGAATATCAATTTTTGTTTAACTTATCTCGAAGGTTAATAGGGAAGTAACAGTAACCCTTAAGATGAATAACATGGCGGCATTGTGCTGTACCTGTAGTACTTATTAGCCTAACTACTTAAATACACTAGACGAAATCCAACGGTATTTTTTGTCTGGGTTAGGGTTTAATTGTTTCTACGGAGTCGGTCGAATCATTAAAGCGATATAGAATAATCTCTTTAAAGGGGAGTTTCATCAGTTTAGTTATTGTTTCAATTTTATTAGTTTTGGAATTTAATTTTATTATGCTGGGTTAGTTATTATAGTACTGTGATTAAAAATTGGTATTGTGCTTATCTATTTAAAGATTTAAAAGTTGATATATACCCTAATATAATGCGATTAAAGGCATTTACAAAGCTTGCAAAGTACTTATTTCTAAATATCCACACCGTAAAGTCTTGGGATATGGAGACATTTTTAATTATCAGGTGTAATTTTAAAACTATATATAGGTACCGTAGAATTTAAGGGGGGTTTCGCTTGCACTTTCTTATATTTGAAACCGTTACTTGCTAGATCTTCCTAACTTAGTAGAAACGGTAGTCTAGTGATAAGGGCGGGGACAGTGTCGCCTTTTGGACTCATATGGTATATAAGTACCATAGCAATAGGATTTTTTTTACTTTCACCAGTCATATAAAGGAAGGGCTGAAAGGTTTTGGGAGTACACAGCTACACAATTAAAGACAGATTTAAGTTTAATAAACTACCAAACACCCTTCATGTGACAAAAGTTTGTTCAGATATATTTTTTATAATACTTTTTGTTCCCTATTACCGAATTTTCAAGCAAATATATTAGTAAATGGTTCTCCAAAAATATATACATTATATAGCCCACCCTATATACACATTTTTGTATATAATATTATTAGGTTAGTATCTACAAATACACTTATTAGCATAATTAAAGCCACAAAATTCAAAAAAATGATTTTTGTCTAGTTAGATTAGCGATTTAACTGTGTCTACGGTATGGGGGAATGAACAAGACCACACTGGAATCGGTTATTCTTTAAAGTTTGACGTCTAGTCTCAGATGTATAGACTGTCGAACAGAATAGATTTCTTAGGTAGAATATGTTTTTTATCATATTCATTTCCTCGGTACTTCTTTAAACAATAACGTTGTTTTCATATTTTGTTCTTATTTTATTTTATAGCTTATTACTACTGTCTTTTAGAGTTATAAAGTATAAACTACCTATAGTCATGAAATAAAAAAACATTTCAGAACATTTCAGAGGCTATGAAACCGCTTCCTTGGTTAACAAAGGATGGTGGATATTTAAGACCCTTGGCTTCTAAACTAATGGTCATATTCGGACATTAGATTACCCAATTTTAGATTTAGAACATGGAACATAAAAAGGTTACATTTTACTTCCCTACATAGTAAAAGGCAAGTATTGTAATGGTGAAAAAAATGACCCTCCGAGATTTTTTCAGATCTTTTCATTTCAGGGTCCTAGATGCCGAAAAACATTTTTTCTGAATTCCGTCGGTCTGTCTGTGGATCTGCCTGTTCGTGGCATAGCTATGTAAAAAAACTATTACTAAAAGACTAATTATCCAATTTAACTCAAATTTTGCACAGAAATCGAGTGTTACATATGAATGAACTGGTATGAATCCAAAATAGTAAAACAATTGCGGCCTAATAAAATATTTATAAACCTGAAAAAATTACTTATTAGATTAATTTGAAGTTTTGTGCAAGCATTATATCTGATATAGAGATAAACCGGTAAAGTTGTGGTATGAATTCAAGATGACCCTGGTTTTGGTGTAACCGTTCTTTTTTAAACAAGCAAGGTACATAGGGACTACATAGGAGTTTGTTTTTTAAATGTTTGTCGATAAGTATGCGATATTTGACTAATTTTAAGGATAAAAGTTCATGTAAATATAACGCCAAAAACGTTATTTTTTCGCGACACAGAGTGGCAAAGTTTTATTTTGCTTTTAGTATTATTCTGTATGACTTTTGGCATTCAGCTTAATTTCTTAATGGCTAATATTGAAGTTCCAAGAGAACATTATAAGAATCGTTTGCAAGTATACAAAAACGAAAATTAATTAATTTTTTTTAATAGTTTTTAAAAATAAAGTTAAGAGTTTATCTATTTATTTTTGTTAATATTTTATTTTGATTTGAGAGTGTATTTTTTTGTTACTTCTGGACATTAGTAACAAGTTATATGTCAGATCACGATGTTTTGTCTACTTTTTATGTTTTTTGTAGACCATAACTGTAGGGTTATGATTTGAATAACATTTGACATTATCCTACTTTACATAGTTTTTACATATTTTATTAACGTACTATAACCATCGATAAAAAACATTTGCTATAGTGGCAAGTTTATTTAGTAGAGTTCATAAATAAACTGCTGGACAGACGAATTTATACATGCAACATTTTTGACAAAAAACAAATTTTTATATTTTTAAAAAGAACTTAGATATTAAGTTGTGGTTTCGGTCATGTCTAGCACTAAGTATAGAATTTAGAGCCAGAAAAGCATAACTGTAGCGGACTCCAACAAATCTGTTTTACAGAGTTGTAATCTTGTAACGACGACTGTTAAAAAACATATTTTTGTGTTGTTTTCTAACCAAGATAATGTAATGTACTCTTAAATAACAAAAAAAAATTGCATGTATTGGGTATTTGCTTTTTGCATCATTTATGATCAATGCCTCTAAATATTTACACATGACTGGTGTGTGTACAGAGTGTGTGTACATGGTGTGAACAAAAGCGTGTCAAAACTCAAAAGTCCAGCTCCATCATTATATTTAAAAAAAAACCTGTTTTGCTTATTTTGACTTCCCTGGAAAAAAAGCAGTATTTGCTTTAAACTGACTTTCATATTACGTCAAACGCCAACTCGTTCAGATTCATTAAATTTTATACAGGTTTAAGTCATAGATTTAAGTCATAGTCATTTACCGGAAGTTTTTTAACATTTCAAATTTTCTTTACTTTTGAACTCAATAACCTTTAGATTTCACTTTGTTTAGTGCATTTCTCACAACTCGCTACACTAAATACACCACAAAAAGGTACATGGAAATGTAAAAACCATATTTAAAAATTTTAAGCAGTTCAAAATTACTGGAAACAAAACATTTTTTCTGACAGTTGTTCAAATATTTTTTTAATAAATTACGCCACTAAAAGTTAACTTGAACTGTCAAAACCGTATTTAAAAATTTTAAATAGTTTAGTTACGGGAAAAAGACAACTGCCAAAAAAAAATAATAAATCACCCCATTAAAAGTTCCATGAAACTGTGAAAACCGTATTCGAAAATTTTAAGTGTTTAGAAGTTGCGGGAAAAAGATGTTTGTTTTGACAACTGTTTTTTTTATAAATTAAGCCAATAAAAGTCACATAGCACTGTGAAAACTGTATTTAGTAGTTTAGAAATTACGTAATTTTTTTTTGACGTTAGTCAAAGTAAATTTTTTTATTATTTACATCTTTAAATATTATATGAAATATCCTATTCTATCACAGACAAATCCAAATCGAT
Source organism: Kuschelorhynchus macadamiae (assembly GCA_030620095.1). Lineage (NCBI taxonomy): Eukaryota > Metazoa > Arthropoda > Insecta > Coleoptera > Curculionidae > Kuschelorhynchus > Kuschelorhynchus macadamiae. The sequence continues at coordinate 221,528 of JAUTXW010000099.1, forward strand.
ACTGAGAATCTTTCAAAAGATTCAATAAAGCAAAAAAAAATAAAAATGCAGGGCTGCAAAAATAAAAATTTCGCCCAATGTCTTATATTGAAATGTTCCAATATGAAAAAAATCACAGCTCTTAAACCAGAATTTCTAAAAAAACTATCCTATATATAACTACTATCCCTGTATAACATAATATATGCTATATTTGTATTCTAAAAACCTGCCAAAGTGTCAAAATATCTCGTTAAATAGTTAAACCCATTAAAAAAGTTACACTATAGAGCCAATTCTGGAAAATTAGATTTTTCTTAAATTATAATATATCTATTACTAAAAACTCCAAATCCATCTAGGAAAAAATTACAGCTCTTAAACCAGAATTTCTAAAGAAAGCAATCATATATATACCTACTTCCTCTGTATAACATATTATAGACTTTACGACTTATCCGAACAGCATAATGCAGTGAGTTGTTTTATTTCCAAGGTGCGTATAGCAATGTATTTTAATATGATTTTATTGTAGGCAAATAATATCCGGTTGAAATACCCTCTATAAAGCGCGAAACGTTAAGGAAGTAAATAATTCTTTTAAGAAAATAAACCAGTACCCAAGAATTTTTAACAAAAAAAAATATATTAACATGGTTTAAGAAAAATTAACAAATTATATATATATATATATATATATATATATATATATATATATTTATTAACAGGCTAACTTGATCAAATAAATATTGAAATTATTTCAATTGTTTTCAGAGAATGATGAAAATTATTATAATTAAATAGCTCTTTCGAAAAGACTTGCACAAAAGACATTGTACAGATAATTTAATTGCTGCGATAGTTCTTAGTAGAACATCGCATTTTTTCAAAATTTAACCAAATTTCAATTATACTAAAAGTTGATGCTTAAAAAAAACAGATTGGAATGCACAATTCGTTTTACCTGAAGTCAAACCATTCAGATTATTACAGGCTCGTAAAGGTTATTTCATTGGCCATATTCGGTCTATTTTTGGACATATGCCTCCATCCTTTGGTACTCATCCACACAAGTCCATCAAAGAGTTTTATATATCTGGCAATTTGTTTTTGTCTTTTAATCTCTAAGGTTTAATTGCGGCACCTTAATTTCCTAGGTATGGGTATTTATAAGCATTTTAATTCATTTACCTCTAGTGGTTATTTTTAAATCATGTTGGCACATTTGTCAAGTTAATTTTTAGTTAAATTTTTATCGATGTAGGGTATGGTACCTAGTATTTCTTGAAGTTCTGGTGTGTTATCTAAAATCAGCACTATATTTTCAGCCTATCTTAAGTGTGATGCCTTTATCGTTTTCCCATTGTAATTTTTTAAAAATATGTTCTAAGGCGAATGTAAATAATTTAGGTGATACAATTTCTCCCGTCTAATACCTCGTTTTACTTCTACTCGATTTGCAATAATATGAAGTTGAATGGTTGAAAATATTTTACTGTATAAGGGGAAATTCAGCGGTAAAACAGATTTTCCCTGAGGAAACTGCCTCATGAGGCTTATTAGGGTAGATACCTGGTCGCTGACTGCACATGAGTAATAAGACCAACATTGCTTTGGAAAATATCTAGTCATTTCTGCACATTTATGCGGTGAAATATTTTACCGTATTTCTTCTTCTTCGATAATCAAGCAATCAAGGACGCAGCCAGGCCATGGAGTGGTTCAATTTGTCGTTCCCAATTTCCAAATAAGGAAATCGCGTTAAGTAATTAAGTAAGCCAAACGGCAAGGCATAGGATGTGCTGTGTTGCCAGCGAAAATGTATTTCATTAAAAGGAAGATTAAACTTTTTTCAAGTTCATTATACCTAGTAAAATAAGCACGCTATGGTTACGGAAATACATTATTTTATTTAAATAATAATATAAGAAAATGATGTAGGCAAATTCTGGTTTAAAAAAAAATTGCAGCATTTCTAAATGATTTTTTTGTCGTTATAACTGAAAACTGTAACTACAGGGAATTTGATTTCCTTGTAGCTAAGAATATAATGATCACAATTTAGAAATTTGCTCACTAATTTTAGATGCTTTTAAATAGGTTACATGTTTCGCCCTAACGGGCATCATCAGACCTAAAATGAATATACATTACAACGGAAAATACAATTGAATAATATATACTTTACCATAAACAAAACACATTTTAAAAAGTTCATAAAACAAACTTAACCAAACAAAGAAACAATGAAATACGAAGCATGGCTACGCTTGAATGACCAATCAGAGATGGGGATGTAAATTTATTTGATGCGAGGCGATAGGTCAAAACGAAAAAAGAAAAGATTATTCAGGATGAACTTGACTAATTGTTAATAAAAAGAAGAAGAATTAGTGAAAATGACAGAAAAGGCTTTTACTTATAAAAGGTTATACAAAATAAGAATATATAGTTATTCTTTTGAAATGTTTTAATAATTTTAATTTAAATAATTTTTTGAATGACTTACATGCTTTACCGTGGAACAATATTTTTTATGAAAATAGCATTCATAAAAAAATTAAAATGTTTAATGAACATATTTTAGGGGTATTTAACGTTCATGCTCCAGTACGAGAATCACGAGTAGATGAAATAACCCCATTAATGCTTAAATACTGTCGTCCCTTTATTGATAAATATATAACTCATATTATTAACTGCTGCATTGAAACTAATTATTTTCCTGATTTGTGGAAAGTATCTGTCGGAAAACCTTTACATTGACAGTTGACAACCCTCAAAGATTAAACGATCTGCGCATAATAAGTATACCTCCTTCCATTTCCAAAATATTCGATAAATTATTACACAATCAAATGTATGATTATTGCATTGACTATGGAATTATTCCCTCGATTCAATGTGGTTTCAGAGAGGGTTTCGGAACCTCCGTGGCGTTAACAAATATGTGTGATGATATTTTTCGTGCCATTGATAAAAAATTGCATACTATTTTAATACTTTTGGATTTTTCAAAAGCATTTGTTACGATTAGTCACTCCATTCTTATAGCTAAGTTGAAATATTATGGATGCTCGTAGGAATCTACATTTTTGTAACTTTTTAATTAAAATTGTTAATGACCCGTCTCGCTTCTATCAGAGAACGTCTTATATTTTGTCATATTGTACATGATCTGAACGTAAGAAAAAAGGATAAATGGACTATTCCGCATCCTCAGACTGCTATGTTTCAGCGATCTTTCTCTTATAATGCTGTTTAGTATTATAATTCGTTGCCATCTGAATTTTTAAATCTAAGCCCTGATATGTTTAAAATAAAATATAAAAACCATCTTTTGAAGAGGCACAATGTGTAGACAAATTAAAATTTGGCTTTGCATTCAAATGACTCGAGAGTTTTATATTAATCTAGTTAAATAAATTAAAGTATGATACTATTCGCATTTTTTTTTATGTCTTATATTACCAAAAACATTTCCTCTCCTGGCTCAGTAGAGTAGCTATTATAGCTAGACTGCGCCAGTATTTGAGTGTACTATAATAAGAGATTTTGTAATTGTGTTTGCATATATATATATATATATATATATATATATATATATATATATATATATATATATATATATATATATTTAAGAAAAGACATTTATTATTATTATTAGTATTATTATTGTTAAATATTGTTCAAAATCAAATGAGGCTCAAAATTAAACATTTTATTAACGTATATAAGGATGGAGCTCTTTTTAGCTTTTGTTATTTCTTTTCCAAAAAATCTAACTTTTTACCTTTATCGCATTCGTGAGTTATATTTACAGTTTCAGATATGGAAAAATGATGTTTTGAGGATAACAAATCATTGGCAAAGGCAGATTTTGTATTAGAAATATCTGTATTTTAATGTTTTGTAATCAAGCTGAGGTGTTCCTGGATCCTTGTCGAAATTTTTCTACCCGATAGGTCCATGTAAACTTTTCTTCTTTTAACTTGATTTCTTTTACATTTATAGTATGTTCAGTGGTATGCTGGTGTTCAGCTACAGGAGATTTTACAATTTGTTTATTTTTAATGCATCGTTCATGTTCCCGAAGTCTAGCGGATGTAGAACGTTCTGTTTCTCCCACACTTCTCCACAGATCCACAATAGCAAGGAATTTGTTATAATCCTTCTGGTTGGTTTATCTTTCCGGGATCGCAAGCATTGTCCAATCTTCTTATGTGTACTGAAGATTGTAGGTAAATTGAACCGCCGAGATATTCTACTTATTTTGTAGTACTATGTATTCGGGGCAGAACAACACTACCTAACGGTGATACTTTATCTTTATCCTTTCGCAATGGATTGGATTTCTATATCGTAATATCTGAATCTGTCTGAGCTCATTCGGTATACAGATCTCGTGGAGTAAAGATCCCTGAAAATGCCTAAAGCAATCGAAGGAGGAACGTTGGATAGTAATTCCAATTCGACACTGACTAATCCCAAGAACCTTGATTTCTCAATTGACCAAATCCATGAAAGATTTCATTTTTTACAACGAAGCTTTTATTTAAACAGTATTTTTACCGTGAATATTTTTTAATTTTTCTAAAATTAACCATATTGGCTACAGATTTTATGTTATTACACTCTAGGGTTAACCTGGAAATTAATTTATTTCTTAGCCACTTAATTTTTTTTCGTTTTATTGCGTTTTATAAGTTGTGTAGTAAAATAAAATCTTAAGGAATTTAGTTATTTCTAGTTAATTAAAGCCGCGATCTATCCTGCCATGTTGGATTTGTACCAGTTAATTCCTAAACAATACTTGATGTTTGTACAAAGTTTGAGACAAATTGGATAAGTACTTTGTAATAATAATTTTTTGAATTTTTCACTAGGCCGCCATTTTGTTTTGCCACATTGGATTTTTATTAACATGTTACCAGGTCATCCCCATATTACCCTTAATTTTTGACCAAAATTTGGAGTCAATCGGGTAAGTGGTTTTTAGCTATGCTGCGAACAGGCAGACCGACCGACGGAATTGAGAAAACCTATTTTTCGGCATTAATACAAAAATAAATAATATAGCTGCGTCTAGTTTTTAAGATAATGGCAAGCAATTCATGCGTGTGGCTTAGGAATATATTGTATTCGCGATACCAGTGTTTCAAACACTGTTTTGGGGATTTGTAAAAACATGTACTGTAATTATTATGAAAAATTACAGTGCTTTAAAAAACAATAATTTTTCAATATTACAAATTAAAAATCTTGTGATTTTTGGATACAATGAAATCTTTCTTTCTTTACAGCTCGACGGCCACTTTAAAAAGTTTTTAAAGACACTTAATTAATGTAAAACACTTTATAAAAGCATCTTATGAAACAGTTTAGCAGTTATGTTATTTGTGATGCTGAAATCACAAGTTTCTGCAGGGCCCCTTTGAAATGTTAACTCTCAAAAACACAAAAGTTTTGAAACTGTAGCAGTAAACCAAATATCTTTTTCACAATTAACAAACGTTTTTACAACAGGACCTCATTTTTCCAGCTCGGCTTTTGAGCCGCAACTAGATCCAGGTTAGACTTCAACTCCAATCTGCAAGAGTAGTCGAGAGAAGTTTTGATGAGAGAATTTAAACAAAGTTTTGTTATTTTTAAAAGTTTCCTTTATTACATACTAAAAGTTTTGACTTCAAAACCACAATTTTAACTTATTCTTAAATCTTTCTTTGTGAATTTCCGAAGTTCTTTTAATAAATGGGATATTTTGTTTAAATATTTGTTTTATTCATTTTAATATTCAGCAAAATAATTACGAACACACGAGTAAAGAGAGTAAAGAGAAGAAAACATATTTTCTAATTTTAACATGTGTTGGCGTCCTTCCAAAATCTTGTATTTTTTGATCTTCGTTTTTGCACTTTTGAAAAAGATTGAAAAATTGAACTACCCTAAAGCAAAAACTACCAGTGCAATAGTAACTTAAAGAATTTAATCAAGATTAACACAAACTGAGTATTTCGTATTTTAACAAAGAGTAATACTTTTAACACGGTACTGGCACCGCATGCTTTCTGTTTAATTTCACACGAAACTTTTTGACGACCTACTTCATTGACACCATGACGCCGGTTGGTAATTCGATAAATATTATTTATTGTTCAAAGATCTAAATCGAAAGTACACATGGTCATGCTGCAGTACCGATGAATTGTATGACTAATTGATGGAATAAGGTCATTGACATGTTAATTCAATAGCCAACCTTGTTACAAAGTAATAAGTTATTTTCTATTACGCATTTCTAGAGGATAAGATAATCCTGTTATTTTTTAAACGTAATATAAATAAATAACCGCACATTTTTATATCATATAAATACTTTTCCTTCCCTCGTAAAAGGCATTACCCAATTTTAGATTTAGAACATGGAACATAAAAAGGTTACATTTTACTTCCCTGTATAGTAAAAGGCAAGTATTGTAATCGGGAAAAAATCACTTTTCGAGATTTTTTTCAGAGCTTCGCGTTTCAGGGTCCCTAAAATTATACCAACGCACATTGCGCTCATAACATGATATTGTCATATACTTAAATTGTTGTTTCAACAGCCTAATAATTCAATTATAATGGGTTTGAGTTTTTATTTTTTCTGGTAATGCATTGAAAGTCTCTGTAGCTTGAAAATATGGATTGTTTAAAACTTTATTTGTTTTTATGCGACCGTGATTAACGTTGTTTGTGTTATATGTTCATCTATTCTTATCCTCACTCATAATTATATGGGTTTGATTATGATTAAACGCCAGTAGGGTTTTGGAATTCGACAACATTTGGCACTTTTCATATCAAAAACCTAAATTTGAAAGTTAGGATTAACGGGTCCTTTGTGAAATCAAATTTTTGTATTAGTCTTCTGAGTTTTATTTATTACCCCTCGTGCATATTTACATTGTTCAAATGCCAGCTATTTGTCTAACCTGTAGAAACCCAGGTTCGCGTAGAGCTCCTCAGGGTTAGTCAATCGGTCAAAATTAAATAGAATTTTTAGTATTTTATTTTGCAGGGATTGCATGTTACCAAACAAAACCACACCCCACGTACTTCATATTAGTATTAGATATCTGAAGTGGGACAAAAAGTAAGCATTGTAAATGTTCATTTTACTCATATGACTAAGATAACTTCTGGTACCGTACACTACACCAATCATAGGAGACACCCTATTTAATATATTGTTTGTATGTTCATTAAAGGAAATATTTTCATCTATGATCAACCAGAAAAACTTTATTTTTGATACATTTTCGAAAGTACATCTTTTTATGTTAATTCGGGGCCTATCTATAATTTAATTTTTTTGTTTGAACAGCATAAACTTGGTTTTCTCTGGAATAATCTTTAATTTATTTTTTTAATAACCAATCAGTGTACAGTTTCAGATTACAATAATGGGCGCTTCAAGTCCATGCCCATCTTCACCACTATATACAAGAACCGGATCATTATCATCATCAACCTGTTCATTTTAAACTCAACACGTACAAAGAATATAATAACGCCCCAATCACTGAACCCTGAGGGACACCACACTTATTTGTCAATGTTCTAGTTTTGATGTAATTGGATTTAAAACATCCATTGTTGCACTCAGTCTACTATTGTTTTTCACAAAACCATATTAGAAGTCGTCGGTACTAATAAATATGTCTACAAATTTGAGCATCTTCTTTTTAAGTATTGCCTCTATAAGTTTTAAAAATACATTAATTGCACTTATTGGGTTACACTTATTTACTCAATCCTTAGATTAGGGCTAATTTTGTTAATTTTGTGTTCCTATGGAAATACCACCAACCTAAGAACCTTGTTGATTAAATAATTCAAGATAGAGACCATATCATTACCCAAATTTAAAATGTCGCGTATCGTCGTTTTATCATGCCCGGGGGTTGAGTTGTTTTTTAAACCTAATATTATTTCCCTAATTTCACCTTCATTTGTACACTGCATATACATACTAATATGCAATAAACTTTTTATAGTGTAGCTCCCTGTTTTACTAAGTGTTTAATTTTCCTATCAGTCTCTTAAACTATACTATTTCCTACATTGGTAGCATTGGTAGAATGTTTATTCAGTTCTTTTACTATATTTAATTGCTTGCTTATCACCTCATTATTTACAACTAGAGAGTCTATTGTTGTTCCACACTGTTCCATACCCTTAATCAGATTATTAATAAATCGCCACTGCTTCTTTGAATCATTTCCAACTTCATTTCATTTATCTTGAAAGTGCCGATTTTTAAGAGTTTTTATTTTGTTGGTCACTTTTTTATATTCCTAAATTTTCTTTATAATTCTTTATCATCTGGTTTTTCACATTTACTTTTACATAATCTATTTCTTTTTTTTTACCATAGCAAGTAAATCGTTTGTTATCCATTTATTATTCTCATGGCACATACGTTTTCTGACATAGATATTCAGCTTCATTACATGTTTGTATTCCATCTATAAATTCTCGGAATGTTTCTATTGACATAATTCCGATTCGGTGATGAAATGAGTCCCTGAAACGGATGTGATTTATTGCAATTATATGGTAAATTATTTTAGGTTTATACATATTGATCTTTTCAGAGATGGTAATAGCTAACTCTACAGCTATGTGGCAGTGATTGCTGTAGTTTTTATCTGTGATTACATGATCTATCAAACTTTTTCTGTTAAGCGTTACTCTAGTAGCATTGTTCTCATGTATATCATTTTTTATAATATAATTGTTTAGACTTATTATTGTTTTATATTGTTATACGCAATTTAACTTTTCCAACAGGTTTATATTAAAGTCTCAACTATGTGATTGTTAGAATATTTTTCTATTATATTTTCCATATTATTCATAAATTGATTAAAATCATATGACGGTGATCTATTAACTAAACTTACTTTTATATAATTTTCTTGTATGAGTGCACAGATCCAGTCAAAATTATCATCTCAGGACGATTTACATTGTTCTTTAATTTTTATTTCACTTTTCACGTATATTGAGGCGCCTCCACCTCTTTTTTTGCGGTACAAATGCAACGCACTGAACCCGACGAGCTCAAATAATCCTACTTATCTTTCAGAAAGCCATGTTTCAACTAGCATCAGAATGTCGCAGTTTTGTTCTTTAACTAAACACTGCACTTCATCAAATTTGTTTTTCAGGCTCTGGATGTTCATATAGAGTGTTTTAAATGTATGTTCTTTTAGTTTTTTAAGTCATCTTCTTTATGTAGCAAAATGTTTCGATTACTAACCCATACATACTTATATCCGTGTTGGATTTTAATTTTTTTTTGCTTCATTTAATAACTTGAAGTTGGTTTTAGTCAAGCCATGACTGAGGAACACCTTGTTGTTAGTGGTGAATCCTAAGCTCTGTGTAATTTAGTGCATTTTTTGCTTCAGAAGCTATATTTTACTTTCATCATTCTTTAATGTAACTCTAATAGGATTTAGCTTTGAATCATCCCTTCCTAGACTAACGGTTGTAACTCGGTTAGCAATATTCACCTGTAAATATTCTTTAACGTTTTTAACTATCTCTTCAACTTTTTCGTTTTATCTATATGGAATTCTTTGTACAATTATATTGTTTCTAAGTTCTCTTTGTTCACTCTTATTAAGTTGTTGATTTATTTCAGTAATTTCCTTTTTAAGATTCTTGTTTTCCTTAACTTGCTCTTTATATTTTGAGAGAAGTGCTCATTATATTTTGAGAGCTTCGCTATAATATACGCTAACATGGAATCATTAGCTTCCGATGGCTTTTTCTGTGTATCTTTTGTACAGTTTTCACAATACCAATCTTCCTCTGTCTTTAAAATCCTGAATATGTTTTTTCGCTCATTGACAAACATTACCTGTGCTTCCAGATCAAGCATTTGCTACAGAGTAACCCTTCCTCATTATCAACGACTCATTTCTTACAAATATCACGCATTTCTATCTAGGGCATCTTGGCAACTCGTGGAGCGATCTGTAGAAACAGTTCGAAGCGGCGGGCGATATGAAATGTCGATACTAGAAAACGTTATTAGTTTCTGCATACACTGTTATAGTTATTTTTATACTTAAGTTATTTTAGGATAGTTTGTTTTAGGACAATTATCAATCACAATATGACGAGATCACAATGGATTCCGATGAAATTTAGTTTGCTTTTAGATTGTACTTTTATACACGCGATTTTAAAGTCACAAGTTTTGCGATAAAACGTAAATTCTGTAGACCCGACGTGCACCGTGTTTGTGTATAATTGTTACTCGAAAAAAAAGTGATTAAACCTTGCTTAAATAATAAAATAGAATCATAAATTACTTATCTGCTATTCTTGACTTAGTAACTTTAAACGGCCACAATCAAAACTTAAAAGAACACCTCCCAAAATAATATTTACCAAAAAATAGTATAAAAAGATAGGACTTTAATAATCAAAAACTAATAAAAAAAAACTTGAAACTCGTTTTTAATGTTCTTATATTTTGTCTCTTTTCCCCTTATTAATTCGACAAGATGAATAGATCTTCCAAAAGGTAGGCAACTTCTATTACATTAAATTTTAATTGCCGTTGAGATGAATATACTATTTTTAAATATTTATTTTTTATTCATCATTTCAATAATTTATAATCTAAAATTTTTTGAAATTACCCTTTAATCCGAAGTTTCAAATTTAGGTTTATGATCGAGTCGAATTTGCACATGCAGATACTATGTTGTAAAAACTTAATTTTTATACATAAATTTAGACAACTGTTAGACATTAAGGTTTGAAAATAAATACTATTCATAACTGAAATTTACAATTAATATTCGTTAGCAATCAATATTTATTTATAACGAAACGCTATATAGATAATTATTATTAAATTAACTTCAACTATTCTAAACAGATACGCAAAATTCTGGAACCATGTGAGATCTGACAGTGACATGGCTTTGTTTGTATTTACATTGTTAAGGGCGCTGCCGGCAGGACAGTTCTGAAGATATATTAAAAAGATTGCCTTAAGCTAAAAAGTTGTACAGAAATTTTCGAAGTATTTTTAGTTTTAAGTATTTTTCGAAAGTAGGTAGCTACTTCAATATTAAAAAGACATCAAACATTATTTTAATATAAAGCTAAATATAACTTAAAACTCGCAAAAATCTATTTACATTAATATAGCTAATATAGGTAATCTAATAAGTATACGCAATTTTTGTTTAACATTGTAGATATGTGATCAAAAGTAGAAGTCTGGGATGTAGAATGTATAATAAATTCCACCAATAAATCATATCTGATTCAAATAAATTATAAATTATACCTTTACGAAATAAACATAGTTCAGATTTTAATATTACACACCATGATTGCAAAAAAGAATGAATTCCAAACTTCCAGCTTTAACGATTTTGAGGAATAAAGCCTAACAGAGTTAAGAAAATACCTACATATACTTGTTTTTACAGTCACAAAAAAGACAAGATTTACTTTAAATACCTACTGTTAAAATACTCTTAAAAATGCCTAGTTTATACTTTTGAGCTTACTTAATATAATAAAGAAGTGTCGGATTGTTTGGTATATACATTTTAGCTCGAGCTTTGGAAACTAAATATATTAGCACCACCATTGGCGGGAACCGAGCAAGATAAATATATACATTAAAAATCAGGAATACAAAACAGTACAAATGAAAATGTACGGTTAAATTGAACTTCGTATCCCTAAAAAACCCAACAACAACACATTGGTTTTTTTTAATCGTTAGAATTACCTAAGAATACGAAATTATGTTTTTTTTTAATGGAACACCCAGTATATCTAGTTTTTCTTGATTCCTTTACCTACTTCAGCTTTCAAAAAAAAGAGCTTATTGGTTTTTCGAAATAGAGGGAAAAATTATATGGTAAATTAAAATGCAAGTTTTGATAATTCGAAAAAATGTCTGAAAGAAATATTAAAATATGTAAATATGTTTGTCATTTGTCTAGAGCAACAAGGCGATTCTGGTAAACTATACAGATTGTTTTTGTTTTTGCTGCTTTAAAAATGCAGATGATGTATAATTAGGCATTTACAGAAAAACGTTATAAACTCGAAGCTTTATTTTAAATACATAATGCTTTATTAATTTTTATCTAGTACGTATAATGCCTTTTTTTTTTATTTGACATGCAATTTTTTATATAATTTTGTTTACTAAAACTAGTTTTTTTGCTATAACTAGAACATTACGGTGATGATCAAAAAATCACTTGAAAAATTAGTAATACACATGTGTTTTAGAATAGAAGTTATCGCATAATAAAAATTGCCAATATTTAGTTAATAACGCTTAAAAAAATTAACTTGATTATGATTACAGTACTTAAAAATCGATTAATTACTTAAGTATTATAGATATAGTTTAATTAATATACCTAATTTAATTAATATTGTATGTAATTAATATACCTAAAAGTACTTAAGTATTTACATATATTTTAAGTACCTACTTAGGAAATGTACTTAAATCTAAATAGAGCATGTACTTAATACTTATACTAAAATAAACAACTCTAAATGGTGCTTTCGCTTCCTGAATTTCTGCGTAACATTGAGTCCATCATAATCTCTAGCCAGCACAAATTAATGTATCAATCAGACTCATTAAACACTTTTACCGAATTTTAGCATCAGTACCATAAAAAAAACAGTTTCGTCTATAAATAATATGAAATAGGAAAAAATGCTTTGTTTAAGTTTGTTTACATTTCTTCGATCATTGCCAATTGCAAAATAGGTCATCAAGTATATAAATGTCATTTCTGTTCTTGCGCCTGCGCTCTTTTCCAAATTCCGCTCACTTTTCTGTTAAATGGCTTTACTATTTTTATACGGTATTTATGACATACAAGCTATATCATCTCTCATAAATATATGAATCAAACCAAGAAAACAAAATAATAGAAGAGAGAGTAAAACGTAAAAATTTATAAATTAATTATAAAATAAGCAAATTACATTATGATTTCAAAATGTAATTTGCTTATTTTATAATTAATTTATAAATTTTTACGTTTTACTCTCTCTTCTATTATTTTGTTGGAGAAAAGTTGTTTATTTATATATAGCAAACTCTTGGTTATCGAAAATTTAACATAGTTGTACAGAAAATTAAATCTATGGGTGGCATTTTAAAAGATACTTTATCAAAAGCAATGCAAGGTAAATCTAAAGGCAATAATGTATACAGCAAATTTTAGTTATGGGATATCTAATTTACTACTTATGAAACATAGACTACAATGGAAATATATGGAAATACTCGGTTTGGTAAAAGTAACGAAACAGCTCGAGTCCAATTATATATTTTATTATTGGTTTGTATTTTAACTGAAATAAATGAAGGTAAGATTGCGAGAAAAACAAATGTATTAATGAACAGTATATTGCGATATGAAAATATTGAAAGAATATGGCCTTTTTGTTCGGTAGGTATAACAAAATCTTCAAGCAACCATGACCCTCGGTATCTGAAAAATTAAATGATAGTACCTGAAAAATCAATTTGTCAGTTGTCAGAAATAATATTTAATATAAATTTTAATGAAAAAAAGAAATAGTAATGAATATTAATATAAAATAAATTTAGGTAAACCTCAAAACATTACTTCTGGACATCTTGGTGAATAAAAAAAAGTATATATACCTATTAACTAGTAAAGCAAAATTATTAATTGTGGAAGAGTAATCACATGTCAGTAACTGTACTCTATAAAAATATTAGATTAAAAATCATTTACAAAAAGCTGAGATCCCAATAGTCTATCTAATTATATAATGTCTAAATGGTTACATAAAGTCAAGAAGAGGTAAGTAAGGTAGAGTAAATAAGAGATCGTGGCCAGATAACTATCTCTATTTGAGTTTTTTAGTCTGTTAGCCCGTTAAATATTAAAATAGTGCAATTTGCTTTCAAAGGTAATCATCAGATTCCTGACTGACTAAGTGTAAAATCGCTCTATTTTCTGATAAGAATGGATTTGCAAATTTCTTGGATATTAATATGAACAATTTTCATTCAGACTATCTACGTACTGTTTTCATAGCTGGCCACTGTAAAATTAACGTGGTTCTCGAACTTAACAGAAGCCGATTTATAACCATTATTCGATGCTGACTGAGTACTACCTGGTTAAATATATCCTTTGAATAGGATTGAAAACGGCAATGATGTAAGTATTTCCCTTATAGGTTTGGTATTTTGGCCTACACTTGGGAAAAACCTATAAAGAACCCGAATCTATACGACAGACTGGACTCTAACCCCCGTATTTACTGAAAAGGCTTAAAAGTTAGACCAGGTCTAGTTGCCATGGTACTTAAAACTCTTAGTTCGCCAGTTATGTTTCGCTTATGTCACTGTCTTTTTGTAATTGTGATATTTAAGAAAATTATTTGTTCAATTGTCAAAAATGTCATCTTAAAACTGTAACTGTCAAGTTAGACCTGGTCTAATTTTAAACCTTTTTATTGAATACGGGTGTTAAAGTTGGAAATCCGAGTGGAACCATTATCCGGTGTTCCCTGCAATTCTTTTTTAAACCGAAAACCTCAACTTATCTTAGAAAATTCAGTATTAATAATATTGATAGTGTTTGATATAAATACTTATATCTAAGTAACACATTGTTCATTAACACCCGTATTCATTAAAAGGGTTTTAATTTAGGCCAGGTCTAATTTGACAGTTATAGGTTTAAGGTAACATTTTTAACAATTGAACAAATAATTTTTCTAAATGTCACAATTACGAAATGACAGTGACATAAGTCAAACATAACTGGCGAACTAAGAGTTTTAAGCACCATGGCAACTAGATCTGGTTCAACTCTTTACTGTGAATATATAGGGCTTAAAGCAAGTTTATAGCATACTTTTGGGAGCGTATATGGCAGGTCAAAATAACCCTAGTATTCCCGAAAAAATCCTAAAGTGCCCTTTTACAGAGATATAGGGCACCAAACGAGTATATACCCAACGATATACCTTTTCAGCTCTAACTTCTGAATCGAATTGTATAATGACATTTTAATATTTTATGTAGGCCATAAAGACTTATAAAATCATAATATAATACATGTTTAACATCATTAGGGAAGTCAGGAATGGACTTGACATCATACACCTTGGGCCAACATTTTGGCAGGTGTCATTTTACAGAGCTGAAAATTATTTTCAATACTTTGGTCATTCCTCTTTAAAAAAAGTTACTCTACATGTGGTTCGATAAAATTAGCCATTGTCGAGAAACTTAGGTATAACACGTTTAAGCTTTTACTTTCGGAATTAAATTAGTAGTTTATAAACATAAGCTATTTAAACACAATATCTAATCAAATCGAATAGATTATAGCTAATAAGTCGCATTAAAATAATAAGTTTTTTTATTATTACATTCCACTAATGCTCAGATTCATCTAACTTATGGACAAACACTAGGCCGTTGTGTGGAGGCAAGAATAATTTATTCTAAACATTGCCAAAAGCAAGTGTACCTCACAAAGAACTTTTGAAAAAGTTGATAGTTGGTCGTAGCCTAAAATTGAATAGTTTTGACATTTCTGAAATCACTTAAATGCAAGAATATTAAAAATATGAAAACGTTGCTTCTTCTTATTTACTTGAGCAGATTTTGAAAATAAGCGCCTTATACCTCTTTATATATCCTTACCTGACAGATATTTTCTCATTGTACTTGAAATAATATTCTAGGGTTTCCTCGAAATTTCGTTGCAATGGTGTGTTATTCTTTCTATCAGGTCTTCCCTAGGTCGTGTGAACTGTCAGCAAATATACAAGCCTTCTTAAATTTCCCCATAAAAAGAAATACAATGGAGTCATGTCGGGCGACCTCGGTGGCCATAAAATAGGTCCATTTCGACCTATCAATCGATCACTTCTAGAATTTGATAAGTTCTGACGAACTAAATTGCTAAAATGGGTCGCTGAGCCGTCGTGCATAAATCACATCTGATTTTTAATTTCCAAGGACACATTTTTTTTATAAATCGTTTAAGTTTTGTTGCAAGAATTGCAAATACAAGGCACCATTTAATTTGCTGAAATGTGAAACCGATTTCATCCGCGAAGAAAGCAATAATAGTAAAAATTAGATTTTGCTTAAAATTTGCATAATTGAGGCATGGCATGTACCTTTTGCAACAGCAGTTGTTCTTAAAGTGTCTCATGAAATAATCCATTTTTTCACGTGAACTTGGACCGACAGCTTTCTTATACTATTAAAGGGATTTTCACCAAACTCATCACCTCACACCGGTAAAGCCATAACACAAAAATCCATCTAAAATTTTTTAAAATGTTACATAAGAAGCTACGGAATTATTTAGCAAGTCAACATGTGGGGGACCCTGTACATAAACGAAACAAGAACAATTAAAAATAGTTATTTAAAATTAAGGGAAAGCAATATTTTCGTGCTTTATATTGCAATTAAAACTCATACTCACTATTTTGTATCATTCAGCCTGCCCAAAAATTCAGTTATACCATTGTTCATGACACTTTAATGCAAGTTCCAAATATCCTAATGAAATTCAAAGATCCTACAAATAACGATGGGGTGCGTGACTAATTTTAAATATAAAAGTTCAGATTTACTGATATATTTATGTCCAAAAACCAATAATTCTCAAGATACAGGTCGGCAGTTTTACTTGTAAGTTTATACATTTTTAAAGATATTGAGTTGATCACATAATACTTTGTTCATTACCTACGAAACATTATCACTGACATTTGGATTGTGATCTTTTCTTTTGAGGTCACGATTCCTTTTATTGTTCAAATTTTTTATATGTGGACACTGGCCCAACTTGGTTGTCTCTTGCACGATTGCTTCGATATTTGACACCATTTGGAAGCTATTTAGCAAAATAATAATTCGCCCATGGCAAATTGGAGAGAATGGTGGTATGGTAAAAAAAAAGTTTCCTAATAAAATGGTGAATTTAACGAAGCTACCGAGGAAAATCAGTGTTAGGACATTAAAAAGGTTGTAAGCCCCAAAAAAATGTATATATATATATATATATATATATATATATATATATATATATATATATATATATATATATATATATATATATATATATATATATATATATATATATATATATATATATATATATATATATATATATATATATATATATACCCATTAATAAATAAAAAATGTCTTCTTTCCTAACACTATAGAAGAGTATGTATTTTAGTATTAATCTCCATTTGCTTTTGCAAGTTTTATTTATGTCCCAACAAGTTAGTTACTGTTGATTCAAACTCCTCTGTAAATTTACTATAAGGCTTATGGTGGTTCCTAAAAAGGTTTTTAAACCTCAAATGAATCTTTTATTTTTTTAAAATAAAGAATTGAAAATATAAAATATAACAAGATATCATCTCTATAATTCAGTCCAATTTTTTTTCTATGAATAAAACTGTAGATAAAGGACCCTTTGATGGACACGTTTGCGAAGGGAAAATTGCAAACTCGATTACAAATCTGAAGAATAATGGAACGTGGAACGCGCGGCGGCTTAATAAAATATCAGTCCGGACATTGTTTTTACTTGTACGACATTATGTATGTAGATCTCTGCGAAATATTCGTCCTGTCCCTATATTTGTCGTGGTATATTTGCCTTCCTAAAAATAATTTTGTAAAAATTGGATTTTATATGGTTTAGCTGCAGTCAATAGCCTCATAAAACCGTATAATTTTTACAGGCCTTTGTTAATTATTTTTATTTCTGTGTTATTTGTCTATGTAATTGACACCTTTCTATTTGAAACTTACAGTTATTGGCGCTCTATTGTGTTTAGTCTACCGGTACGCTTTAACAATAGGATTATTTAGCATAAAGCTAAAATTAGAAACAAATGCATGTTAATTTTACCATTCTTTGAATTTTCAGGGATTTTATTTTTTTGAAATAGAATGATTAGTAGTTTTTCCTTATATACTGGTTATTCCAGAAATATTTGACCATTTAAAGTATTTATTATGGTAGTGCCGAGGTCATCCCATATAGAGCATATTAAAAAAAATAAAGGGATTGACGTCATTTTGAATTTTTTTCTCCGAGAGGGGTTTCGCGACAACTTCGTAATGCTTTCAATTATTGTCTTGAAAGTTAGTGCATAAGTTGTATTTAATCAAAAAAAGTTGGATTTCTGGGTTTGACTGGCTGACTAAGGGTGGAGTCAAGAAGCTTTTGTTCGTTAGGCTATTTCGATATGTAATTATAAATCTTTATAAATTTTGATAATATTAAGTGGTTTTATTCTGGACACAGGACAGAAAATATAAACAAATTGAATATGAACGAAACTAAATTTTAAAAAAATTGTTAAATGGGCTCTTTACTCGGAAAATCCCTCGTAACGAATTTCATCACACACGGAATATTTATTTGTCAATATTGTATACATTTTAATATATTCCACTTTTCGTTGTACAACGAAGGTTTTAGGATTAAAGTAAGTTTTGGGACTTTAGTAGAAAAATAGGTAAACCGCTTTCAATAGAACTTACCTCGCAATGAAACTTTATCTTTATTACCAAATATCCAGATGCATATATAAACTGTGTTACATGTAAAGTGGAATATGTTAGGAAGGAAGTTTCGGACAAAATTTACGGATTTTTTGGGATGTACTTAGTAATGAGGTCTTAGCTGGACGCCTACTTCATAAAGTCAAATTTAAAAGATGAAATAAACACACGATGCCTTAAAATACTTTTGTTGGCTTTTTACTTTACCACTGTGTCATATATCGATAGTATTGCACTCGCGCAAAATCGGAAAAAAGTCGGATAAGATACATTTTTAGTGGAATTAATAATAAATATAAAAGTTTTCCTTTTTATCTATGGTTCAAACAGAAAGTCCTAAGTCCCTACCAGATACCATTATGCACCTTAAAAAGAGGATAATTTGTTAATATAAATGTAAAAGTTTCTCATCTGGAGATCGGGCACATACTTTTGCCAGTGATAATTGACAAATTCCCTAATCGTGATACACTGAAAATGAAGAAAATCTGAAGTTTTTGCCCTATGTACGGTGGTTGGACTCGTCGATGAGTCGATACACATATTTTTTTAATAACCGGAGCTAAAAAAGTATTAAAGGTCATAGCAAAGTCCATTGTAGATAGTGCAGAAATAAAAATTAAATATTTCTTGTGATATTTAATTATCAATCCTTCTAGTAGCTCTCGTTTAGATAGAATTAAAAATATTAAAGACCGAAGAAGGAGAACAGAATTTTATAAAATATAGTTGAAGTAGTGGTTGGTTGGTTTGAGAACAGTTGTAGTACGACACTGTAAATCACACTCGCAGTTAAACAACATAAACAATTCTATACATAATTATATACAGTGAAACCTCTCAACAACGGACAGTAGCCGTGCCACAGAAACGGTCCGTTGTATAGAGGTGTTCGTTGTGGGGAATGAAAAAATTATATACCAATGTAATTTTATTTAAAAAAATATTTTTATGTAAAAAAATAATATGTTTAGTACAAAGTATTAATACAATTGTTACTACGTATACACCAACATCTTTTACATACATATATTCATACAATAAAAATGTACTACCTAATATAAATATTATACTACCTACATATTCAGTTTTATATAACAGTTCTACTTTATAAAAAGTTTCTATTTAAAAAAATTATCGAGTGTTGTATGTCTTAAACTAGTTAATTTATTTTTAATAATTTAAGATTTCTTTTTTCCTCTAAAACAGAATCTCCAGATAACATACAAAAGTTTTCAATATCTCATAACATTTTATATGCTTCCTTAATGTTCTTAATATTGAAAGAAATAATTCTTCATCATAACTGTCAGATAAAATATGACCGTTCTCACTATTTTGAAATTCACTGATGCACTGACGTACACTTATATTAGGATTTTCCGTGAATAAACTTTCATCAATTTCTGAATATGAAGTTAAGTCGGAAGAGAATACATTAATGTTTTTACATAATTCCGATAATAGTACATCAGCTTCACTATCGTAGTCAACGTTTTCCTCGAAAATTTCGTCGAATCCAGCTTTGCGGAAGCAGTTATTGATGGTCTTGGATTCGACTTTTTTCCATGCAGCAATCCAAATCAAGGCACTTACAACACTTATGGATTGACAGATGTCGCTTGATTAAAAATTTTCTGTAGTGGTCTTTAAAATTTTGAATCACGCCCTGGTCCAATGGCTGGCAATATGATGTGGTATTTGGCGGTAAAAAATTATTTTAACATTTTTTAACTCCAGTTTTGGGTAAGATGCAGCATTATCCAAAAATAAAAGTATATTTCGGTTTTGCCTTTGCATTTTTCGGTCAAATTTCATCAACCAATCCGACATTATATCCTTTGTCATCCATGCTTTCTTGTTATAGTACCATTCAAGTGGCAATTTTTCCACGCTTCATTCTTTAAAACAACGAGGTTTTTTACTTTTTCCAATCACCAGTGCATTTTCTTTTTCTCCATTCATAGCGGAGCAAAGTAAAATAGTGAGTTTCTTCTTGGACGCTTTCCCTCCAGCACATGTTTCGCGTTTTAAAGAAAATGTTTTATTTGGCAAGGCGCGGAAAAAGAGTCCCGTTTCATCGGCGTTATAAACGTCTCTCGGTGCGTAGTTTTTGATAATAGCACATAATTTCGCCCGCCAATCAGTTACCTGAATCAAGTCTACAACCGCTGCTTCGCCACAGATGGATTTGAAAGAGATATTATGACGTTGACAGAACTTCTCCAACCATCCATTTAACCTTTAAAACCACCAGCTTCTAGATTCTTCGCAATTTCTTGTGCTTTTTCCTTTATTATTGTACCGGATATTGGAGCGTACTTTACAAAACCAGTCGTAGACAATTTGGTCTATGGCAGCACCCTCAGTTTTCGCAAATTTCTTTTTCTCTTTCATGTTCAGGTCTCGGCGAATCGCTTGTTAAGATCGCTCTTGTCTCTCAAAATATCACTAAATTGAGATTTTCCTACACAGAATTTTTCGGCTAATACTAGTTTGTTTTTTCCGCATACTGGATTATTTCAACTTTTTCTTGAGACTCAAAAACTTTATTTTGTTTAGATATTCTATTGATGAAGACTACATTTTATAAAAATAAGGTGATCTTTTTATTATGCAATTCACCGCAATTTACTTACAAGCCAGACAGCATAAGCCAGCCTATTGTTAAACTAGTGCTATTAACAATAGGTATTGCCCATAATGTGCAATAAAAATACCGGCATTAAATGTGGGTTTTTCAAAATTATCTGAATATCTATCCATTTTGAGGAGGTAAATTTTATTGTTTTTATTAAAAATTTTCTAAATTTTACTGTCCGTGTCCGTTGTCAAGAGGGTGTAATACACAGGAATGTACATATACTGACGGTCGGTGACTTCAAAATTGTCCGTTCAGCAGAGGTGTCCATTGTTCGGAGGTTTCCGTTAAGGGAAGTTTCGCTGTATAATAAGTAATAACTTTATACACATCTCATAAATTCTATTTATTTTTTTTTTAATTTATTGCCAAACAACTATGTGGATTAATGTAGTTATCTGAGTCAAATAAAATTCTCTATGAGGGAAGTTGTGTGTAAAGGATTTAACGATGTTTTCATTTATTATTTTATTATTATTTATTTTTCATAATTTTACTTATATAGTCTATAAAAAAATAAATAATTATTTTCCTCCATAAGAGAAGGTTTTTTTGCCAGGAAAGAGTAATTCACGTAACAAGTCCGGAAAATACTGTTTTTTTGCACGAGTAGACTATTTTTTCGGAAACCGTCTAGAAAAGCCCTACTTTCTCAACGAAAAAGAGCCCAGAAAGTATGTACTTTCCGGATGATTACAGAAAAAGGAATTTCACCGAATATTTAAACATTTTATTGCCATAATTGATTCGCACTAAAATATGACCAGTTTATCCCTGTGACACAGTTAACTTGTATGCAAAATTTTAAGTCAACATTAAATTAATAGTTTTTTGGTACAATATTTTTAAACATTTCGTTAGGCGGCGATTAATTATGTTTTAACAATTTATGATGCCGTTATTTTGTTCCACTGTACAGGAATTTTAACAAAATGTAACAATTTTATCCACATATGATTCTTGATTTTTGACCATATTTGAAGTCAATCGGTAGTAGTTTTTGAGATACGCCACACAAAGACAGAAAACCGACGGAAATGAGAGAACATGATTTCCGTCATCTAGAAGCCCTAAAACGTAAATATCTGCAAAAATCTGGGAAAGTGATTTTTTTGACTGTTATAATACTTCCCTTTTACGATTGCTTAGAATAGATTTGGAAAGATATAATGACAAACAATTTTTTTAACAATACAATTTATGTCAGATTTTAACAGGAAATTTAATTTCCTACGCAACCATGTACACGAATATGGTTTCTTACGTTTCTATTCAGAAAGTCCATCATTGGGAAATTAAAAAAAAATATTTTTTGTATGGCCCTGTCTTTCTGGCATACCTTTAATAAACTAAAATATTTGACTCTTTAAATAAGTTTAAAAATAATCGAGGTGTTCCAGAGAAAATAAAATAAAGACTAAGATGTACATTTATTACCTACTACGCAGTATTATTTACGCGGAAACTTGTTACACTCCAGTTTCTGTTTCTCTTAGGAAATTTCCACCTTGTTAATTTTTCTGTAAAGTAAGTATCTTAAAAACTATTGCATAGTAATTATTAAAAATGCATGGTAAATCGATCCAAGTAGACCCTTAAAAAAATTAAAACCTCAAAGCGAACTACCTTTTTTAATACATATGTATTAGTGAGATGTCTTTCCCAAAGTAGGCTTCAAAAACAACTGAATAAAATCAACAGATATTTATTATGTGGAAAACGTATTTTATGTCAGTTTATTACGTTTATTTACGTTTTTAAAATGGAGTTCTTAAATAATGAAAAGACGATGGTATTTGTTAATACAAGGCATTCCGTAATGCTACTAACGGGCTTCAAATGTATCAACATTTGTACCTGGAAAGAAGAATGCCAAAATATTTGCAAGATTAGAAAAAAAGTGCGAGAGCACGGATCTTTTAACAAGTCTCAAAAACGAATTTTCACTATTATTGGAAGGGGGAGCGTCATATGGGTAAGACCTGGTAATATTTTGGTAAAAATCCAAAATGGCGGCGTAGTGAAATGTTAAAAAAATTAAAATGAAAAAACTGCTTATCCAATTTTTTTTAAATTTTGTATAACCATCAAGTATTATGTCAACTGGTAAAATTTTGGCACGAATCCAACATGGCGGAACAAAATGGCGGTATAATAAAATATTTAAAAATTGAGTCTGAAAAACTACTTAATGGATTGATTTCAAATTGTGTACCATAACTAATTGTTGTATAGGGCTCAACTTTTAAAACTGTGTTACTAATTCAAGATGGCGGCACAAAATCTATATCTTGTCGTTTTAGCGTTAAAAATCGTTTTTTATCAAGTCCGCCAGTCCGTCTGTCGGTCTGTGTGTCAGTTCGCGACATAGTTTAAATACTACTTACCCGATTGACTTCAAATTTTAACCAAAAATTAAGGGTCATATGAGCAACGAGTTAGATATTTTTTTGCTTTAAATATAGTGAATTTATTTAATAAGTACTCTGAAGTATTTTTTTAGGATATGTAAATTACAAAAATGTTAAAAGTGGGGAAGTTTCCCTAAGGGAAATAAAAAGAAAAATTGGTCTGTCAGAAAATTCGACAAAAATAATACTGCATCACAATAGATTTAGACTATCTCTGTAGAAAAGTGCATCATTTAAGGCCAATTGACTACTCAAAGAGAAGGATATTTTGCAGTTGGCTTTTAAGACGCCAGTGAAACCGCTTTCCAGGAAAAGTTCGGTATCAATGTGTGGCTCGGAATATTAGACTGAAAACTGGAGGGGTCCGTTATAATGATTAGTCGAATTGAACTTCGTACCCCAAAAAACCTAAAAGCTCTTATGAAACATGATATTTTGGATCAATTTTACCCCTTACGAGGACAGGGGAAGTTACGAAAAAATCTGATAGAAAGTGAATATATAACCAACGTTAATTTTTACAAATCATATGTTGCCTGCATTTTTTCTACTAATTTTTCAATAGCTATATTTATCTTTTGCTTGTTGTATGCTTTCATTTGTTGAAATAAAATATGTTTCCAAAGTTACCGTTAAAGGAAGAGTAATTGTAGTTTAACCTCTCTTGAATGGTGAGCAATTTCTAAAGTTAAGCCAAAATAATTTCGAACTACTTCAGTCAGAAACATCTGTATATAGATTAAGATGGTTGTCCAAATTGGGGGTTTATACAATAATTAAAGATTGATCTTGCGTGGGCATACTTAATAAAACATTTAGCAAACTTAAATCTTTAAAGGTATTCTTTCTAATGTTGGATCCAGTTAAATTAGTGATTAAAAATAAGAATAAATAAGTATTTAATATACAGACTTTTGAATTTCTATGTTTGAACACTGAGAATGTTTATTCTTAAACTTCTGAAAGTGCAGAAATGGAAAATTATTGTCTTGGTTAAACAAAAACGGAAATATTTTTTAACTAACTAGATGATTTTTAACGTTTTTTTTTGGGGATTTCCTTTTTAAATTTTTGCCTACATAAGTAATATTTACTATTAGTGTACCTGGATGATTTCTCTAAAATTTAAAAAGACGCATCTTTCATTCGAAAATAAGAGATGACTTAAATTTCTATATTAATTTCTCCTTAGAAAACCTAAGATTGAATTATTTGTTTCTTTTAAATATTATTGATTTGTATCCCCAAAGACTTTAGATTGCATTCTTCTGTAGTTTGTGTACGATCACATCTTCTTATGTAAGTTAAATGTCCTACTTGTGATAAATGGCCAAATTAAACAGGTTATTTTATTTGTGATGGTATCTATGAAGGGAAGAATAACACTTCCTATGGCTAATTCTTTATCATTTTCCTATCCCCTAGTTATATTATTATATTTTTACAATAGCAAGAGAACTTCAGTTAGTTTGTCTTTTTCCCATGGTATAGAATCAACGCATAAACTTAAACACACATTTGTAGTCCCCTATATTTAATTATATTCGAAACACAGTTTAATATTAGTTTATATGTAGGAGAACCTTGACGTTCCATATCTATTAGACTAAAAAAATAGTATTTAAATTATCATTCAACTTGACATTTCCTAAATGTAAAAGAAATAAACGTTCTGAAATCGATCTCAGGATTTCATAAACAAAAGATTAGAGAGTGTATTGAGATTTATATTAAACATTGACAAAAATCAGTACAGAACCGGGTTATGGCTACAGTTGAATGGTTCGGTGAGCCCAAGTGGCTTCTAATCTCAAGAACCTTGGTATCTGAGAAGTAAAATATTCAAAATAAATAGAGATCATATTTCGCTTACTATACAATAAGTTTTCTCTGTTAAAGTTGTATTAGGTAATTTTCTTTTATTTCATACATTAGTTTCATAAAAAATGGTTCTAACTCAATGACTGCAATAAAACAAACTAGGTCGAGCCCATTGTGTAGGCAATCTAGTAAAGAATCGGTCTTTATACTTATATATCTAATGCAGACTTGGAGTTCTAAACCAATGATACTCGTATGATATGTTTATATTAATTTAATCGAATGAAAAATCTAAATAATACAAGTAATAACATAGGTGTTTTCTACAGTAATTACCTGACTGCATGTTTCCAACTACCTTAGAAAATACCATTAACACTTTTTACTTAAATTTGGAGAAATATTTACAGACCTTTTTTTGCTGACACTTTTACTTTATGGGATTGAAAACACAACCGTAGGGTGGGATCCGCAGAACTCTATGTTCCATTTCTTCCAACAGTGTGTCACAGACATATACTTTTTTACACATAATGCGTTTAAAAGTTAAAAAAATAATTTTTCGATAACATTTTTTAATATACATATCATTCGCCACTATATAATTTCTTACCGATCTTGTATATTCAAGACCATTTTAAACAAAACTCTCTACAGGCTACTGATGCTACAGCTTATTTGAGTTTCATCATTAATTGGCGCTCTCGTGCAAATGTTGCCGTGCGCCTTTATTAGGAAACACAATACGCGCGCGCGCGCGCGCGCGCGCGCGCGCGCGCGCGCGCGCGCGCGCGCGCGCGCGCGCGCGCGCGCGCGCGCGCGCGCGCGCGCGCGCGCGCGCGCGCGCGCGCGCGCGCGCGCGCGCGCGCGCGCGCGCGCGCGCGCGCGCGCGCGCGCGCGCGCGCGCGCGCGCGCGCGCGCGCGCGCGCGCGCGCGCGCGCGCGCGCGCGCGCGCGCGCGCGCGCGCGCGCGCGCGCGCGCGCGCGCGCGCGCGCGCGCGCGCGCGCGCGCGCGCGCGCGCGCGCGCGCGCGCGCGCGCGCGCGCGCGCGCGCGCGCGCGCGCGCGCGCGCGCGCGCGCGCGCGCGCGCGCGCGCGCGCGCGCGCGCGCGCGCGCGCGCGCGCGCGCGCGCGCGCGCGCGCGCGCGCGCGCGCGCGCGCGCGCGCGCGCGCGCGCGCGCGCGCGCGCGCGCGCGCGCGCGCGCGCGCGCGCGCGCGCGCGCGCGCGCGCGCGCGCGCGCGCGCGCGCGCGCGCGCGCGCGCGCGCGCGCGCGCGCGGGCGCGGGCGCGCGCGGCCGGCCGCGCGCCGGGCGCGCGCGCGCGCGCGCGCGCGCGCGCGCGCGCGCGCGCGCGCGCGCGCGCGCGCGCGCGCGCGCGCGCGTGCGCGCGCGCGCGCGCGCGCGCGCGCGCGCGCGCGCGCGCGCGCGCGCGCGCGCGCGCGCGCGCGCGCGCGCGCGCGCGCGCGCGCGCGCGCGCGCGCGCGCGCGCGCGCGCGCGCGCGCGCGCGCGCGCGCGCGCGCGCATACGCGCGCGCGCGCGCGCGCGCGCGTTTATTAAAATATTTTATTATCGATCATGAAACAAAGTTCCTTTTTTTAAATGTATTAAAGCACATATATATACAGCCTTACAGCGCGCGCTAAATATTACACGCGCGCGCGCGCGCGCGCGCGCGCGCGCATACGCGCGCGCGCGCGCGCGCGCGCGCGCGCGCGCGCGCGCGCGCGCGCGCGCGCGCGCGCGCGCGCGCGCGCGACATTTCGCGGGCGCGCGCATTTTAAATTAAATCCATGGTTTATTAAAATATTTTATTATCGCGCGCGAAAACAAAGCGCGCGCGCTTTTTTAAATGTATTAAAGCACGCGCGCGCGCGCGCGCGCGCGCGCGCGCGCGCGCGCGCGCGCGCGCGCGCGCGCGCGCGCGCGCGCGCGCGCGCGCGCGCGCGCGCGCGCGCGCGCGCGCGCGCGCGCGCGCGCGCGCGCGCGCGCGCGCGCGCGCGCGCGCGCGCGCGCGCGCGCGCGCGCGCGCGCGCGCGCGCGCGCGCGCGCGCGCGCGCGCGCGCGCGCGCGCGCGCGCGCGCGCGCGCGCGCGCGCGCGCGCGCGCGCGCGCGCGCGCGCGCGCGCGCGCGCGCGCGCGCGCGCGCGCGCGCGCGCGCATTTTAAATTAAATCGCGCGCGCGCGCGCGCGCGCGCGCGCGCGCGCGCGAAACGCGCGCGCGCGCGCGCGCGCGCGCGCGCGCGCGCGCGCGCGCGCGCGCGCGCGCGCGCGCGCGCGCGCGCGCGCGCGCGCGCGCGCATGGCGCGCGCGCGCGCGCGCGCGCGCGCGCGCGCGCGCGCGCGCGCGCGCGTATTAAAGCACATATATATACGCGCGCGCGCGCGCGCAATCTAAATATTACACTTTACATGCGCGCGCGCGCGCGCGCGCGCGCGCGCGCGCGCGCGCGCGCGCGCGCGCGCGCATTTTTTTAAATGTATTAAAGCACGCGCGCGCGCAGCGCTTACAGCGCGCGCTAAATATTACACACGCGCGCGCGCGCGCGCGCTTTACATACGCGCGCGCGCGCGCGCGCGCGCGCGCGCGCGCATTTCGCGCGCGCGCGCGCGCGCGCGCGCGCCATGGCGCGCGCGCGCGCGCGCGCGCGCGCGCGCGCGCGCGCGCGATCATGAAACGCGCGCGCGCGCGCGCGCGCGCGCGCGCGCGCGCGCGCGCGCGCGCGCGCGCGCGCTAAATATTACGCACGCGCGTACAATCTAAATATTACACACAAAAGAAAGATAATAACACTTTACGCGCGCGCGCGCGCGCGCGCGCGCGCGCATTTTATCGCGCGCGCGCGCGCGCGCGCGCGCGCGCGCGCGCGCGCGCGCGCGCGCGCGCGCGCGCGCGCGCGGGCGCGCATTCGCGGGCGCGCGCGCGCGCGCGCGCGCGCGCGCGCGCGCGCGCGCGCGCGCGCGCGCGCGCGCGCGCGCAAAGTTCGGGCGCGCGCGCGCGCGCGCGCGCGCGCGCGCGCGCGCGCGCGCGCGCGCGCGCGCGCGCGCGCGCGCGCGCGCGCGCGCGCGCGCGCGCGCGCGCGCGCGCGCGCGCGCGCGCGCGCGCAATACGCGCGCGCGCGCGCGCGCGCGCGCGCGCGCAATCGCGCGCGCGCACATATATATATACAAAAGAAAGATAATAACACTTTACATACAAAAATAAAATATAGTTCAATACATTTTATCGCGCGCGCGCGCGCGCGCGCGCGCGCGCGCGCGCGCGCGCGCGCGCGCGCGCGCGCGCGCGCGCGCGCGCGCGCGCGCGCGCGCGCGCGCGTTTATTAAAATATTTTATTATCGCGCGCGCGCGCGCGCGCGCGCGCGCGCGCGCGCGCGCGCGCGCGCGCGCGCGCGCGCGCGCGCGCGCGTACGCGCTAAATATTACACACGCGCGCGCGCGCGCGCGCACGCGCGGGCGCGCGCGCGCGCGCGCGCGCGCGCGCGCGCGCGCGCGCGCGCGCGCGGCGCGCGCGCGCGCATATATATACAGCGCGCGCGCGCGCAATCTAAAAAAAAAAAAACTACAAACATTAAATAACAAAACAATCATTTGGTCATTTTGAACTTTGATAATCAAACTAAATTGCTGTCCATAATAACTGCAATTTGTAAACTTTTGATAAAACTCAAACCGCTGCAACTTTTTAGAGATGACAGATATTGTTTTTCAGCATATTAATGACAAATATGTTTTAAGAAAAGGAGTTACTATTTTTTTTAAATTGAATTCGATTTAATTATAAGGGTGTGAAATGACACCGTCATATTTTTGAAAAAGTTTGTTAAGAACGAGATTTTTTCACACCAAATTTTCTTTTTTTGTCCAAAATGATTTTTGGCAAGATGCAAAAAAAAACAATTTTTAGCAATTTGTCATATCTTTATTTGTTTTAAAAATACAGGGTTCTATCCAAAAAATTGAGAATTCTTACATTAATAATATTCTTAGTTGACACCCTGTACATTAGTCGCACATTGGTCATTTGATTTATAATAATTACTTATGTCTGTAGTAATATCTATAAGAACAATTTATACATGATGTAACAGATTTAAGAGAGAAATAAGGAAATTGGAAATTACGATTTTGATAGAAGGGATTGCACGAAATTCTTTCAAAATGTTATTTCTATTACACCATGTATACATTGCCCCTGTGGATATTACTACAGGCATAAGTAATGATTGTAAATCAGATGACCAATGTCCGACTTATGTACAGGTTGCAGGGTGTCACGTTACAATATTATTAATGTAAGAATTCTCGATTTTTTTCGAAAAAACCTTGTATATTCAAAACAAATCACGATATTACAAATTGCTAGAAATTTTTTTTTTGCATCTTAAGATCATTTTGGCCAAGGAAAGAAAACTTAAAAGTAGGTGAGAATAATTCTCGCTCTTAACAAACTTTTTCAAAAATATGACGGTATCATTTCACACCGTGTATAATAAAATCTAACTTACTAAATCTAACTAATCTAACTAAATCACTTTAAAAAAAATTTAAATAATAGGTCCCTAGTACTTATAGCGATTTGAATTTTAACCAAAGTTTTAAAAAATAGCACTTATTATGCACAGACGTATATTTATTTAAAACTTAAATAAATAATTGTACTTTGGGAGTCTTATTTATGGAAAATAGGTCAAGCCAACATAACAATGACTACCTGTTGCAATAAATCAGATTCTATTGACATTAGAGCAAGATTTCCTAGTAGTTCCTAAGCCAATGTGGATCATTCAGCCGTAGCGACAGAGATCGGTATAGCTAACAAAATGCGTAATGCAATGCCAACGTTTGGAAATGAATGAGTTAAATTATTAGTTCTGATATAATTAAGCGCTTCGAGTGGAGAAGTAACAATTTCTTCAAAATTCTGCAGAAACCGTAATTCGTGCATAAGTTCTATACCGTTCATATCTTATTCATTTCGTACGTTGTCTATTAAAGCTTCTTCAGGTTTGATATATAAATTAGGTTAACCTTCTTCAGAATATGTGTTAAAACTATATATTCCACAGGAAGTTGAAAATACATGATGATAAAAGCTCGAATATTTCATTTACTGCTAAAATAGCTATATCTATCGTACCAAAAAAGAACAATTAACCCTATAATTTAATTCTGCATTTATTACCGGCTGATCTTCGCTTTTGTAGGAAAATGGATTTTTTTTAGTTTTCGTGTTCTTAAAGATGTTTGATTTTTAAATGTTGCATTAACATCTAGCGAAAATGCCAGTTCTTTAGCATCCACAAGCATATCATTGGAACCTTCATGTAATCGATATTATTTTAAAAAGTTATGCAGATTATGTAAACTTTCAGATTAAATTTTTTGGTTTGTAAAATATTGCTTACAGCATTGACTTTATTTGCTAAACTTGTAGTCAAATATTTTGTAGCGTTATTTCTCAGACATTTTAAATAAAGCGTCGTATATTTCCCCCAGTTGTAAGTTCAAAGGGATTATAGCATCGATTCGACTAGACCACCGGGTATCTGATAATGGTTTTAATGTTAAATTCGAAATATTTGGTTTTAAAACCGACCACCAGTTAGTTGAAGCAGAGAAAAAATTATATAGCTCTTAAACTATTGAAAGAAAATGTACGCTAAATATATTTGATTTTGCAGCATCGTTTACACCAAGGTTCAAGCTATGGTCACAATAAGGTACAAAGAATGCTCTTAGGTTAATATTTAGAATTATTTATTGTAGACCATTACGCTTGCCTTTCATATTTCAAACATTGTCGTATCCTTGCCCGTGCATATTATGAATATCTAAACCGTTTTCTTCTAATATTTCTAATAAAAAATCTGTTAAACCTTTACTTGTTGTATCACTTACAGGACACAATGTTATGAAACGTTCATCAATGCTGGCTTCTGTATCTTTTTAAATTAACGAGTCTAATACAAACTGAAATTGGCTGTTGATGACTTGCGTCGGATGTGCGATCAAGTAGTATAGAAAAATATTTCGCGTTCTTAATGTCATTTAAGGTATTAGATTTTATATTGTCACCTAATAATTTGATAACTTCATTTTGAATTTTCAAGATACTGAGGGATATTCTTATTCGCTGATATTTGACACCTATTAATATGTTCAGACTCAAATTTTGCTATCATTTTCTGATATTGTTTTGCTCTAATAATTTATTATTAGCACCATGAAACAGCACGCCATTGCTTAATTTCTCTTTTTAATAAACCAAAAAATTCGACCAATTTTGAATGTGCAATTTACTTTTTTTCATGAAGTTTTAAAAGTTTAAATGAGTCTGGTCATTAAAACCATTTTCGATACTTAATTTAGTATTTATTAGTATTTTGATGCGTTCGAATCATCATCATATTTTGCAACAAAAACAAAATACTTATTTTTTCCTATTAGAATACAGTAACCCCTCTCGTCTTACTTTTTCGTTATTGGGTGAAACTGGAGTAAAGTACGTCTCAGAAAACTTCGGCCGGTGACGTCTTTAGGGTAAATACATTTCTCTTGATGATAATAAAGAAGGCCATTTTTAATTACTTCTTGGACTTAGGCTGGACTAAATGAATTTGGCCAGAACTCTAAATCGTTGAAAAGTAGCAATAAATACCCACTTTGTTCAGTTGCAGATTTATTTTCAAGACGGTTTTCGGGCCCATCCAGTTGGGATTGTTCATTAGTATTTGAAGGTAATATCTTTTTACTATTTTTTTTTTAATTGAATTCGATTTAATTATAAGGGTGTGAAATGACACCGTCATATTTTTGAAAAAGTTTGTTAAGATCGAGATTTTTTCACACCAAATTTTCTTTTTTTGTCCAAAATGATTTTTGGCAAGATGCAAAAAAACAATTTAGCCGATTCTGAACCTGACTTTTCATAGTAGCTTACCGGTTCTGATTCTAGTGGCAACTTTGATGTGGATGGATTGGGCCTTTGAAAAAATGCGCAATTTTTAAATTGGTCCTCGCAAAATCCTCTTAACGCTTTCTTTTGTTAAGCAAATTTTGATACCCAGAATGTTTCTTCTTTTTTCTTCATTCGCCATATCTATATAGTTAATAAAGAAAACAGTATTAATTTATGTTTTAAATATTATAAAGATTAAAACAACTAAAAAAGTTATTTATTTGAAATACTCTGTGTTTCTAAAAAAATTAATGTCGACGGATCCCGCCGACAAAGCATTGAAAAGTGGTTTCGGTGAATAGCTCCAACGTTTTTATAAATTGTGGTCCTGAGGCAGTAGTATATTTTTCTTTTTTGAAAAAAAGGGGTACAATAGATAATTTCGGCGATTTGGGGGTTCGTAAGCGTAGAAACAGTGATTTTACAAAGTCTGCATTCTCCATTTTTTTATTTTATTAAAGAAAAATATCAGAGTAGGGAATAAAACAAATGACTTTTTATTACTTAGAACATATCTTTATATGTCACTATACGTGATATTGCATTCAATTTAGAGGGCGATTGCAATTTTAAGGCTTTAGATATTTAACCATAAAAATTAAAGTCTTTTTTATTGTTTAATTGAGGTCACAAAACTCTTTTAAGTGCAATTTAATTTTAAAATATTTTACACAGTGATAACCTAAAAGCTGATCTGTTATATAATACATGTTATACGGGGATGATATAAAAGAAATTTTTCTAACAAAAATACACGTTTTTGTACAATATTCACTTAGGGCTGGTCTTTTGACTACTAAAGATTGCTTCATATCTATCTGAGCATTTATTTCTGTTATTTAGTTAGTTACATTGTCTAAAATTGCAATACTATGCTATGCCTCAAAAAATGTATTTACCTTTATATCGAAATAGAAAAAATACGAAAATTTCTTGATTTACAAAAATGTACACAATCGTTATGTTTGGGTAATATTTTCATTAACTATAACATAATTTACTTGTATTCTTCATGTACAGAGTGTCCTATTTTCGATAGTTTTGCGGGATACCTCGGTTATCATTGGAGATACAGGGTTGCGGTTTTCCCGACACAATGCTGCTTTTTCGTGAAACTTATGATCCAAATCCAAAATTATAGCAGAACGCTTTCGACTACCTAGTCATCATCAGTATACTATCAACAAATAAGTACATCAAATAATAAAACCGTTCAATTATAAAGATGGTGAACAAGGCCAAAAAGCCGAAAAGAAAAGAAAAAGGTTGAATTAAACGATATACTTACTCGTCAGTGTACATGTAGGAAAGACAAAACAAAAGTTGACTAACACCAAATGACAATTTAAAAATGTTTATTTATTGTTTAAAAAGCAGCCATATTCTATGTAGGCATGATGAAGCAAAGAAATGGGAGAATCTTTTTATCAGAAAGCAAAAAGAAAATTGACGGTCGACGGGGTTGCCAAATTTATATACAATTACAGCAACTATAACTGTTCAAAGAAAAATGATAATATTGAAATCCTTATATATAATAGACGAATTATTAAAAATTGAGTTATCTTAATGAGTGTAGCCAAAATAGATATTTAAATTTAGAATAAATTGTAAACTTCTGATGGTAAAAAAAATCAATAGGAATTGATTACAAATCTGATTTGTCAAATTTTAATAATTCGTCTATTTTACATAAGGATTACAATATTATCATAATTTTTTTTCTGAACAGTTGTAGCTGCTTTAATTCCACGTAAATCTGGCAACCCCGTTGACTGTCAATTTTACTTTTTGCTTTCTGTTAAAGAGGTTCTCCCCTTTCTATGTTTTATTATGCCCACATAAACTATGGCTGCTTTTTAAACAATAAATAAAAAAATTTAAAATCTAATTTGAAGTTTGTCAAATTTTGATTCATCTTAGTTAAATATAAAAAGTTTTTAAGTACATTGAATTTAGAATGTATCTTTTTGCCTGTTCACTGACGAGTAAGTATATCCTCTGATTGAACCTTTTTCTTTTCGGCTTTTTGGCCCACCATCTTTATAATTGAAGGGTTTTATTACTCGATATACCTATATGTAGGTAGCATTGCTGATGACTAGTTACTCGAAAGCTCTCTGCTATAATTTTGGATTTTGATAATATACACGTTATACCGACAGACTTTAAAATTGTGATCTCCCTGTATAAATGTATACAATGTTACGTAGTACCATATAGATATATATTTAAAGTAATAATACAACATTTGTTGTTTTATTTTCTAAACTCAAATTTTCTTTAATAGAATGAAAAAATGAAAAATGCAGACATTGGGCTATCCCTATTTCTACGCCCTACACTTATAATCTCCCATATCTTCGAAACTATTCATTGATGGACCCCCTTTGTTCCTTAAAAAATAAACTAGTATGTATATAGGACCACTACATATACCTAAACAATTTGGGTATTATCACAGAAATCACTTTTCAATGCTTTGTATGCGGGGTCCTTGCCGTTTTAAAAAATTAGATTACAAAAAAAAATCTAAAATGCTATAAGTTTATATTTATTTATTTATTTGGTGGACATACGGGATATAAACAGGTACAAAGGTACCCAATACAGTATACACAGGCTTACATCAACTAATAAAACTACGTACATACTTTTGTATAATTAACAGATTTTTAAAAGTAACTTTAATGACATTTGCAGACATAAAAAATATATCTATTAGATTACTATAAGTGTTTGCATTTTTTACAACCCTACATAGTGGAGAGTTCTGTGAACAATTTGTTCTTCAAAATGGTAGACAAAACAATTGATTTGACCTAAGAATAACTTGGGGAACATTTAACCATACCAGCGAAAGAACATCCGGACTATCTATCTTACAATTAATGATTTTATATAAAAACAATATGTCCGAGATGATCCTTCTATTAGATAAGGATAATATATTAAAATGTCTTAGAGTCAACGACATCAACAAACTTAATTTTATTCTGTATATGCTCTAAGTGGTTTATATACACAGCATATCTCGAGTTCTAAATTACACTACCAAAATTCAATTTGCTCAAAACGAAAGAATAATAAAGACAGACGATTGCTTTAAAATTCGTAAACCTGACACACTTACGCAGAACATAACCCAACATTCTAGATGATTGAGAAGCCATTATTTGGATGTGTCGATCAAACCGTAATTTTGAATCAAATGTAATACCCAAATCGCGCACATAAACTTTGGAAAGGGTTTTGCCGCATACCTTATAGTCAAACAAATATTCGTCCCTATTACGCGAAAAGTTTATTGACGAGCATTTATTTAAATTCAAAAATAGACTGTTTTGTTCGCAAATTTCAGTCAGTCTGTCCAGATCCTCCTAAACACTCTTGCAATTATCAAGGGACTGTATGTTTCTAAATATTTTTAAATCGTCGGCGTAAATCAGGAAATTACAATTAAGAAAGCAGGATTTAATTTTATTATAAACTAAAACTAATTGAGTCTGAGCAGTAGCCTTGAAGGACACAAAGAGTGATCTACCCTTAATGTAAGAGTCTACCCATTTTAGGAGGCAACCACCCACACCAACTTCAGCCAGACCAGACGAGTAAGAAGAATATTATGGCTTACCTTATCAAATGACTTGCTGAAATCGGTGTATATGGCGTCCACCTGTACTCTATTATCTAAATGATCATGAAGGTACTCAGTATAAAAGAATTCATTGGATTCAACAGATCGTCCTCTGAAGAAGCCGTGCTGCTCTCATACTATTATATAGCTAACTAAATTAAAAATATATTCATAAACCAATTTTTCAAAAATTTTCGCCACAGCTGACAACTTACTAATTGAGCGATAATTTGCGGATTTCCAACTATCAGAAAATTTTCCACACTTTAAGGACAAATTGTATAATACGGTGAGCCACCTCGAGATTGCTTGAGAGTAATTTTTAAAAAATATTGGGGGTATTTTATCAGGCCCCGCGCCCTTTCTTGAGTCAAGGCTCAACAAAGCTCGCGTAACCTCAGAATCATTAAGAATTATATTTTGAGGAGAACAACAATAATTTTTTGTATTTATATTTGAATAATTAAAATTATGTCTTTCCGGCTCGAAAACGCTTCAAAAATAGTTACAATATAAGTTACAAATGTCTATTCCGGTTGTGGCTACTGTCTCTTCCCAAAATACTTCATTGGATATTTTACTTATACACTATCTTTTTAGAAAGGCATAACTCCAAAAACGACTGGGGTTGCGGGACAGGTCATTTTCCACTGATTTAATATAGTTTTTAAGATCTAACCGAATCATCTCTTTAGACTGAGTTTGAAAAAGTTTAAATAAATTATAGTCGTTTGAATTTTTGTTTTGACGCCATTTTTTATGAAGTTTGTTCTCTTGTTTAATGATTTTTGTTGTATTAGATCCGTAATAGGTAGGTAAATATTTATTTTTAGTAAACCTGGGAACATGTTTCTGTCCAATTCTATTGATTTTAGCATAAAAGCTCTCCACCGAGCTGTCGATAAACTTGTTTTTAAATTTTGCCTGCCAGTCAACTCTCGAAATTTCTCGGCATATTTCCTTATAATTTGCTTTTTTAAAGTTAAAATAACTGTTAATAGAAAATTGCAAAGCTTTACAACAGTTAATATCAAATAAAAATTCGATGCAAGGATGGTGACTGTCCTCGGGCACGAGGGCATCCGAGCAATGCCTGATTTCTAGAACTTTAAATTTAGTAGAAAATATTAAATCTGGAATTTTATTATTACAATTTAAAACAGTATTAAATTGCATACAATTAAGGTAAGAAACATTAAGAATTAAAGATAAATATTTTTATTCAACATTGTATGGTTTTAAATAATTATTATTAACCATTCAGTAGTTGACATATTAATATGTGAGCAATAGTAAGCGTTATCAGTTGTTTTCATAATAGAATAGTATAAAATTGTAATAATAATGAAAAACATATTTTGGATTTTAAACATATAAAATTACAAATACTGGGCACCACTAGTCAAATGAGCATTAAACATTCGTTAATATGTAAATTATATGCACTTACCTCTATAATTTTTATTTAGTCACAAAAATAATATATTTTCAATAGGGCTACACACCCACGTTAAAAACCACGTAGTGGTACACGTCCAGCAAGAGAATAATTTTAAGTTCTTACGTTTTTACGTGCATGAATAAGGTTTTTCGTTGGAACTTGACTGCAACAAGTGTGGTAAAGTTTAAATTTTGCTTTTTTAATTTTATATTGGAGGAGTTGTTCAAAAAAATTTTATTTCATATTTAAAATAAAAGGCCCTCGCGGCGCCTTCAATGTCTGGCACCGCCGGCGCCGGCCGTCGTGCGCTGTACGACTTTGCACGTATGGACGTTGCTTCAGAGTTTCTAAAGTAGGTATACGTTGTTCTTTATAGATTGTGTAGACTTTCGGAATTCGTCAAAATATTTGGTGGCATCTTTACGCCTCTTTCTTAATATGATGGGATGTGACACGATTCTTTTAACTGTAGTCAAAGGCATCTTAGTTAATTCATATGTTTCACTTACAGCAACACTAGAGTTAAATCCTATTTTAAGTAAAGAACTATAAACACTCACCAGCATCGACAGATAATGGCTTTTTCTGTATATTTGAGAAATAAAAGCATTCAATTTTACAAAAATGTATTTAAAATACCTGCTGTAGGTAAGCAATGAAAACATCTAAAATTATCGTTTTATGCCCAGAACCTAGCCATCAACTATCTTTGTTTCTTTATTGCCAAGCTCTTTTCAACAAAATAAGATCGTCATAGGTAGTTTTAATGCAGTTATTAAGTAATTACCATTTTTTATGATATTTGCTACACATGATATATGTTTTTGCATTGATATTATGATAGGTCATTAGATTCTTTTTAAGAGGTCCTTTTTTTCTTATTAGATGGTGATAAACTGTTTGCATTTGATATTTCTAAATTATAAGAAAAAGTTATTTTGTTAAAGATATTTCTAGGTGAAGTCGGTTAAAAACAAACAAACATCAACTTGTTTAACGTATATTAATGTTATATAAATAAGCTTAATTTTCTTTTCCCTACTTATAAACCTTTGCGTTGGATTTCTCTGATTTTGAAGTATTACCCAAAAACGTCAGTAGTTTTGCCGAATGTTCCAATATATATATATATATATATATATATATATATATATATATATATATATATATATATATATATATATATATATATATATATATATATATATATATATATATATATATATATATATATATATATATATACATACAGAAGTAAATAAGTTTAAATCATTTGATGGGAATGTTTTACACAACCAATATAACAGCATTCTTAATTTTCTTTCCGTTTCATGCAGAAAAAAGTCAGTCATTTTGCAGAATTTTGCAATATATTACACATTAACAAGTAAAGAAGTCTGAATAAGCGAAATTAATGTCTTACACAATAATAGTATGCCATAACTTATATTTAAAATACTTTATTTAAAGCTTGATTTTCTCTATACGTTCCGTTTATGTTTTTATGTCTCCTTTGTAGTGATGTCGCGAGACGAGATGAAAAAAGGCCTTCTAGAGACATAAGAGAAAAGAACCCTCTCGTCTCACCGAAAATGAACCGAGACGAGACGAGAGAGATCCCCTTTCGGCTTCCTAATTTGTTAACAGACCATATAATATTAACATTAAAAGCTTGATATTTAATTTTGTAATAAGAGAGTAAAACTAGAAGAAAAAACGATTTATAAAGAGCAATTGACAATTTTAAAAATTATTCATTATTTTTCAAGGAATTTTCATATTTAAATTTGAAACATTCCTCAGTCTTTTATCAACTTTCTTGGCCTCTTGCACTTACTGCACTTGAGATAGAACTTTATCGGTATTAGTAAAAATGATATGAGTGAAAAATATGTATTCAATAATTTTTAAATTGTTAAGGAAGTAAATTCAACAACAAAATGTTATCGTTGTAGTAATATCATATTGATTTTATCAAGATAAGTCGTTTTGCTAGTAGAAAACAGCTCGTCGTCAAGGAATTTTGATATAAAGTTCTTTAGTAACAAAAATCTATTTAGTATCTGTAATTTTAACCTATAAATGTAACTATACAATGATACTTAACAATTGTTTTTTTAAAATTTAAAATAAAAAGCCTAATGAGTTAAAATATTATACTCAATCACTCAGTATCAGTAGTTTCTTACACACAAAAAATATATTAGGTAAAAAATAGCCTAGAGTT
This sequence comes from Kuschelorhynchus macadamiae, assembly GCA_030620095.1. Taxonomy (NCBI): domain Eukaryota; kingdom Metazoa; phylum Arthropoda; class Insecta; order Coleoptera; family Curculionidae; genus Kuschelorhynchus; species Kuschelorhynchus macadamiae. The sequence continues at coordinate 261,301 of JAUTXW010000099.1, forward strand.
GGGCTTATATAGGGATAACAGGTAAATTCTCGTCCAAACAGATCACCCCTAAGATGACTGTTCTGATCGCTATAAGCTTTCAGTTAAGGAGAGCACTCCCATCCATCTCAATATAGGGTGTGACCAGAGAAGTCTTCAGTGAATGAAGTTTTACTTAAAAAAAAATACAAAATGACAATAAAACTCACGTTAATTTTCTTACCTTTTTAATTCGACTTTTTTCAAAAAATGTTTTTAATTTTGAAAGATGATAAAATAAAATGGGGTTTCTTTTTTAGCTTTATACCTTTATTCCAGAATTCTTCAACTGTAACTGTTAACTTAATTTTTTCACACCAGGTCAGTGTCAGTATCAGTGTGAAGTGCTATGTTTGCCAAAACATATTTTTTGGCTCATTTCCGTTTTCACCAAATGGCGGCAACCGATATCATTGATATTTAATATATAACTATAAAATCAAAAAAGGAAGAACTCTTTCCTGCTATCAGTTTTCAAAATTTTGAGAAAGCATGCGCTTTTGTGTCATTTCTCGAAATTGTGTGAAATTTTATTCTCTGATCAGAGCCGATTTGGGCTATTAATTGATATGAGGTCGGTACGAGTCTGCGGAGGCCTTGGTATACTAGAGTAAACGATAGAAATATTGCAAGAAATTCTGCATACAGAAGTAGCTCTGTAATGATATACAGCGGAACATTTAATTTAATTTATGGATTTTTGTATTTTATTATCCTGTGTATAATAAGTAACGTTTAACCTGTTAGATACCAGGTATAAAGTTGAACTTGATTTCGAAAATATTTTAAAATAGATCTCAGATAATAACAATATAATTTGCAAAAAAGTTAAAGAGCAAAACAGAGTATTTTTCCTCATAACTAGGTACGTAAAGGTTATTCCTAGTCTACCAAATCATAAATCAAAAATTTTCTTTTTTAATTTTTGCAAAAATATGTCACCTGCCATGACATTGTCATTACCTGTCATGGTAAACGATTACCATAAAACGCCATTTTCATTTTCGTATACGATACGATACAAGACATTGAAGTTTCGAGTACGTTAAAAATATTCTTAATTTTTTGAGATCAATTTAAAGAATTAATCCGATTTTTTGTTTTCCAATAGTGTGCCTTATTTATTTATTAAACAGATTTTTTTATGCTCGAGGGAAACGAGAGAGCTCAAAAGAAACGAGATATTCTCGGCGAGAGAAGATCACTCTCTCGTCTCGTCATGTCAAAACATGATAAAAAAATTACTTTAGACATCTACAGTATACTAGAACACGTTGAATAGAAACTTATTAAGTTATTAATAGGCACTTGGGGTGACTTTTATAATTTTTTTAAAGCTTGATGCAGATGCACCATAGACACATCAATGTTTCATTGATCATTAAAAAAACCAGTTCTTTTGTTCTGCTTTACTGCTAGTTGGTTTTTGACAGTATGTACATATATATTTTTTTATTTCAGATTCCCATCAGTTATTCAATTTGCAAGACTCCATCACTAGTCCATTCTCGATTAACTTCTTATGAGCAACAAATCATGTTTCTTATATCGGACCTGAAAACAGCCAAGAAATACTAAATTATAAAGCTCTAGACTAACTTATTTTTACATAAACGGATACTTAGTCATAAATATTCTTACAACAATAATACCTATAACCTAGTTGTAGATATAATCTAACATACTTGAAATGGAAGTTTACTTTTGAGACCTACTTATCAGATTCGTGGACATTAATATTCAATATTTGTTATATGTCAATATTTTCACACTGAACGTCAAAAACGTCCACTAAATCAACATTCAATATTTTTAACCGTTAATTTTTATTTCAAGTATAAAATGTATAAACTGACATTCCACGCTTATTAAAAATGTTCCTCATGTATAAAATGTTTGTAAATAGTTAGAAATTAGATCTTGTACTAACGTAATGTTATGTGTTATTGTGAATTACTGTACATATAAAAGTAACATTATTGGGTTGTTCGAGTTATTTGATGATTGTGGCAAATTAAGTATATATTTAATTTTACAGAACAGGCAAATATAAATGATTTTATAGATTATTATTAAGGCCCTTCAAATTATGTTGCCTATCAATTAAATCGTATTATTATTATATGATTTTATTGCACTCTGTGTAGGTCAGGCTCCAGATGGCTATTTTCCTATTTTTAATAGTTTATTTGTGTGGTAATCTTAATATCCTTATAACATTAAATATTATTGGAGGTGTACCTAATATAACGGCAAGCTTTCTTGAAGCGTACCACCTATTTTGCTAAAAATATTTATTGGATTTTGGTGCATTTTGAATGTCCATGATTATTTTTCATCTTCTTAAATTATCACTTTCCGTTTCAATGTTACCGGAAAATTGCAACAATGAAAAACGTATAGCTACGCGCAATTTTTAAATTCGCTTTAATGTTAAGGGCCATATAAAATCCAAAAATATAAATATCTGAAATGCATTAAAATAATACATGGCTTCTTTTATGTACCTATTATGTGTTAAATGAAGATCTAGAACCGCTATTGTTTTCTTTTTTTGGTTTTGCCGAGCCTCTACATTTCTTTTTTTTTTGTTGATGTTCAGAAAGAAACTTTGAAACTCATATAGGTTTTGGCGTCAAAATTATGTATACTTTGCAATGAAGATAGTTCTTAAAAAGTTCTTCAGCGAAAATCTATAAAATAAATAAAACAAGAGTATTCGTTTGTAAAGTTAAAATATTGGACAGAATATATTTTTTATTCCATCGAGATGAAGAAATTTATTTATGTTCTGGCGTCAAAATATTGTATATTTTACGATGAAGATGGCGCTTAAAAAGTTCTTCAGGGAAGATCTATAATATAAGTAAAACAATAGTATTCATTTTTAAACCAAAAACAATGGACAGAATATATTTTTTATTCCATCGAGATGAACTAGTTAAATAGACAGAAAATTCTGCAAAAATACGTTACAATAGTTATTTATCATTAATTTAAAAAGACTACATGAGAATATGAAGTTTACATTTAATTTGCCATAATCTGCAATTGTTTGGCCGGTAGGGCCTGGGTGTAATTTTGAAAATCCAATATCAGAAGTATTTATTTTAAAGTTAGTACAGTTGTAATATCTGTATTTATTTTTAGTGCAATAATTCGTTTATTTTGAGCTTTTTTCCGTTAAGTTTCAGTTATAACTTAGCCACATGATATTTATTTATACAGATCTATGAACTAAATATTTTGTAAATTTTTCTTGTAAATCCTTCAAGAAATTGATAGATAAATTCTATGAATTTTGAACTCGTATAATTTTATTTAAATTATATGGGTAAACCAAATTGACTTTTTTCAAATAATCAATATTAAATACTCAGGTATACGAAGATATATAATAAAACCCTTAAGCGGGTATAATAAAGACAATTTAAACACATTTACAATATAAAAGTTAATATTGAAGATACAGTTTACAAATTGCATAGACCTTAAAGAAAAATTTGACACTGCGTATAGCAACAGTTAAAATTGACTTAAACATGTACTTCCAAATGTTTTTAAAATCCTATCAATTTAAATTATGCTAAACATCCCCATTTTGGTTCTTGTAAATTTTTTCACGACATTTTGCAAGTACGACGCTGGGCTCACTCATAATATTTTCTGAAAACAAAGCACAGGGAGCAACCTAAAAAAGGGGGTCGAAAGGGCACCTAAAGGAGATACCGGGGGCAGACTGTCATTATTAATGCATGAGTTAAAAATTGAACATGTCTAGATACATTTTTTTCTACAATCATAATAATTCCCTCCGTATCAAAACCATTTAGATCTGTTTATTATTTAAAACCAAAAAATGTACAAAACACATTATATATACATAATATAATATTAAATAATTTTTGTTACTGCTCTAAAAATAAAATGACAATAGTGTAATTCGTAATTAATTTTAAGCTAGATATTATTTATATAAATTATTCTATTTAATTAATGCAAACGAACGATAGTTTATTCTACCGAGACATAAAATAATGCAAGGGATAGGGTAAATTTATCGAGACATCAGACAAAAATATCTAAAGTAATATTGAGCAAACTTTCAATCAGAGCTGAACAAAAGAATAAAACAAAAGTTATAATCACACAGATAAAACCTAACTCACAACAGTGATGGTAACGCATGTCATAATAATGATGAAGATAATAATAATAATTATAATTTTAGAAACATGTAGAATTTAGAGAAAAACGCTGCATATTCCGAAAGCATAACCTACTTACCGTAGTGAGTAAAGCACTCCACTACGATGGACTCACTTGTAAAGAAGGAAAAAAACAATAATAATCATAATGATCGCAAATATTTCAAAAACCTTATTGTCGTACAAAATAAAGTATATTTTAAGATAATTTTGTTGATTATCTTTGGCTAAATATTGTCTTAATAATACTTTTTACAGAAATCAAAATTAGTATGCTAAACTGATTTTAAATTATTGTTAGAACCACAAATTAGCTGCATACATGTTCAGTGAATCATTTTAATATCTAGTGATATAGAAATTTTGAGCTAAAAAAATGTATTCAACGGATTTATCTCATAAATTTGGATTATCTATAAAGTAATAAAAAAATACATGTTTAGCTTTTTCGAATACTTTAGAGTATTTTTTAAATTAATTAGTTAAAGCTTAAAAAAACCTTTATTATTTAGCTAGTTGTATTGTAAGGAAGAAATGTTAGCAAATATTAAAGTAATATTATCTTTGCCTACACAACTAAAAATTCCAGCAGTTTAAGCAATTTCAAATAAAGCAGGTATTTAATTAATTCTATATCATTAATTGGACAATTTTAATAAGGTCAAAAATTTTATAATATATAAAATTATTGCTTTAAACTCTAATACCTATTTTGTTTTTTTTTTGTGAGAAACACGGTAAAAAACTCATTAAATTTATGTCTGTGAAATCTCAAAAAGGTAAAAACTCCTCGTCATCATCCAAGAAGAAAACACTGTTGTGGTATAAAAAAGCGTTAATAAATCGTTACCTGTAGTATAAATAATAAATATGTATTGTGGTATTTGTGGACTTGCATATGGTTTTTGCAATTAAAATATTAGATTTCATATATTTTCGTTTCAGTTTTTATTGAATATGATAAAATAAATTGTAATTAATACTCAATAGACATGACATAGATAAAATAATAGTACATATGGTGAGGTTGTCAAAACAAAATACTAAAGCAGTGAGTCGTTTTCTCAATCTCTCGATTTAGGAAAAGAAATGGGAACCTTCTTTTATTCAGAAAACCTTTCCGCCCTCATTCGGTCTTTATCCAGGCCACTTCAAGAAGAATTTCTGTCAGGCTCGTTAAAAATGCTACACCAGTAATGCATATTACAATAAAACACACAACACTCTTAGTTTTGTCGGACTGATAATACACTGTAGATACAATCACAGTTAAGTGTTGATCGAAGAAAAAATTATATTGCGAGAGACTTGTCTATAGTCCTTATTTGCCACAATCTCATAAGAAATACGGAATTAGGCGTTTCAGTTGCTCTTATCGAAGTTTATTTAGTTGTTAGCCCAATGACACGATAAATATATAAAAGTACATCGAAATATACTTCATAAAGGTACCTTTCAAACCACGCTTTATGAATGAAAATAAATAAAAATATTTTACCGTACAAAAATCATGCATATCCACAAGTTTCATAATTAACTGATACAGAGTCGCATAAAAAAGTCGATTTGCCCATATACATTTAAAATTAAGCCAAACTTCTTGTTTGGCATTAAGTGGTTATTAGGTAGCTAAATTGTTCATTAGGAATACTTTTCTAAGATACTTGTTGAGAAAATTAGATTTTTACTATTTAAAAGTATAATATAGGTTTTTACTAATTTAGTTGATCCGTTTGGTATCCCCAAAAATTTTCCAGCCGCAGTGCTGCTTTTGTATTGATTGTTTATCGGCTTTGAATGTATACAATCAAAATTAATTTTGTGTCTATTTAATGTTTTATTTATATGTAATTTATGATGTACAGATTTCATAAACCTAAAGGAAATAAATAATGGAAGTATTCAGGTACTTCAATCCAGTGAGCAAAATGGTTTAAAATGGAGAATGGGAGTTAAAAAAGTTCAATAATTTAATATTAAAAAAAAACTTAAATAGAACATATTTTTGTTTGGTTTTTCAGTTAAATGTCCTTATTTTTTCAGGATGCCAAAGATTTCATCTTTTTATCTTTATATTTTCCTAGGGAGTATAATAAAACATAGCACCGATGTTGGAATTACTTGCCTGTTAGAAATAAACTTCTTAAAAATACATCCTCCCATATAAAAAAAACTAAATAAATTGCTTTTTTAATTGGTAACGCAAAAAATGTGAAATGGGTGCATATGTTTAGAATTCATTACACGTCTTGAAAACGTTATAGTTAAAAGCACATTCGCACTACTAGAACTTACTATGTCTCAGACCAACATATTCTATTTTTAAGAGAACTTATTCCAATTTATCTTTCATAGTTTTGTATATTTTTATTATTGTATAAGTATACAACATACTACTTGAAATCTTAAGAAAAACAAAAAATGATGTTATTTGGAACAAAAAACGTAATTCAATAATTACTAATTAATGAATATATAACACAAAATACAAGCCACAAAGGAGGTCATATTATCGAGGCACATGAATACTCCCAAATATTTTAATCTGCTCAATATACTGGGTGTTTTTATGTACAAGCAAATCGGTGTCTTAATTTTTAAAGGTAATCCAATTGGGCAATATTTAATATGTGTAATTCAGTGTATCAAACTAATTTATTCGACATTCTGTGAGTACCTACGCATTTCTCTCTTTGATCATGTTATGGCAGTAATATAAAGATACATGATTTACCACAAACTGCCCCAAAGGCAGTATTGCATTATATGTGTAATATTATTAACCTTATTTAATATTTATATACAAATGTCTGTGAGAAACACTGTGGATGTATACAAACATATCGTAAATTACAGTTTATTTATCTTTTTCTAAATTTTTGTCGAAAACGTTTAAAGTGTAGACAATAATAATGCCAGTTCTATTTACTTTTAGGCAAAAACTAGCGATTGATGTTATTAAAATTATCTCTAGTAGCATTCTAACTTTTTCAATGTTTTTAAAATGGACCTAACATGGATCTGACAGTCTTTTTTGTAGGGATTTTTTTAAAAATCTCCTTTAAATAAGATGAAATGTAAACAATGTCAACGCTAATGAGCTTTTCGATTATCTTGTCATAATACAATTGTTTTCACTAAACATAAAATGATTAATTAATGCTTTCGAAGTTATTGAGACATTTTTATAAACTAACTTAAATAATGTATTGTCTTAAAACAGAGCTCAGAATAGCTTTTGGGAAAATTGCCGGGCTTTCATGGTAGATCCTTTTTAAGACTTATTTTGTTATTTCTTCACCTAATTTCACTGGGATGCATTAATTTCTAATTGAGAACCAAAGAAAAATATTTACAGTTTTAGATATAGCTTGATATTATCATTTTAGCTGTAATCTATTAAAAATAAATTACCGAAATATTTTATATTATTGTTTTTTTTTATTCCTTATACAATATCCACACAGACCTTTCTATGGTTCTACAAACCAAGGCGTGCAAGCACTGCTTCGCATTCTGTAGCATTTTTTTAAAATAAATATTTATGTGAAATTAATAATAATAGTCAAATAATATATTTGTTTTGATTTGTGATTGCTTATGTATGGTTTAGGCAAAACAGAGTTAATACATTTTAACTAATGAAAATTAACGATTGGAAATATATTTTGAATTTAATCTTTGCATTTCAAATATATATTATCCAAAAAGATTTGGATTAAAACAATTTAAAATAATATTCTTTGGAAGAGTGGGTTTTCGAAGTATTGCTATTTTAAAAAGGCCATTATCAAAAAAAAATAATTTTGATTTTTTCAAAGCGAAAAAGATTATGTTATTTCGAAAAAGCATTTTCTGTAAATCATTACTACCACAAATAAACCGGCTAACAATAAATGATACTGTATTTTTCCCGAATTTAAAAATCCTCTAATTTTGTTAGCATTTCTCCGGAATGCTTGGGAACATATTAAATGTGTATTATACGAACCTTCAGTTTGTTATTTCTAATGAAATTAAATGAGAAAATATTTTGTTAGAAACAATAAAGTGAGTAATGAAGCTTGTAGCATTTTTGGGTCACAAAAAATTTAAAAAAAAAGAAGTATCGCAACCTTTACATGTAAACAAGTGTACTGTTCAGGTTTATTAAAACAAAAAAAAAGGTAGATAATATACAAACTGTCTAAAAATTACGCAAAAGCTAACCCTAAACATTATTAAACAGGCCAATAAATATTTAGATATTTAACTAGGACTTTATCTTACATTTTTTACATTATTTACTTTTTTATCTATTTCCGAATGTCTGCTACATACTTTTTATTTAGCATACCATTTTTATGCTTTAATGGGAAAAGGGTGACCCATCGAAATGGCCAAAAAGATATTTTTTAGATTAATTGTATATAATACGCAATTAAACAAAAAAATCGGGAAATAGGTTTTTCGGTGGCAACTAAAGACGAAATCAGACTTAAGTGCTGCAACATTATTAAAATTCATAAATATATTGTTAGTACGACTTCTCTTAAAATATCCCAAAAAAATTACTAGGTAACACAAAAAAAATTAAGACTTAAAACAAAACCAAGACTTAAAAATTTTAAAATCAGACCAATCAAATTAAACTGTTATAATGCATGCCTCTAGCTATAACAAAAAAATTATTGTTTTCACATTTTATAAAGAAATTAGGAATGACCCAAGAAATATTCATCAGAAGGGAAACAATGACCTCAATAAACGAGGAGAAAAAAAACTCTTTATATCTTCTAATACTGCAGAGGAATTAAAAATACAAAATTCTATTCCACCTAGAATTTATGCTTTACCTAAGTTACATAAACAAGGTATACCATTAAGAGCTATAGTATCTTGCATACAGTCATCTTTTGCAAGGTTGTCAAAATATCTAAAAATATCTTAAAAAATGTCATCTATAAAAACCAGTTTTATTTACTATGTACAAAATTAAAAACTAAAATTCCTAAAAATAAAAATCCAGTCTCGTATATGTTCCTTGTTTAAACTGCCCTATGAAATATATCGGTAGGACAACCCAATTCTTAGAAAATAGAATAAAAGAGCATTAGTATACAATACACTGCATTACACAAACATGAAAGAAGCACAAAACACGAATTTAATTTTTCTGAAACCAAAATCATAGACGAAGATAACCTGTACCAGAAATTACTTATTAAAGAAATGATTCATATAAAAAAAGAAAAAATTCAATAAATGAAAAACAAGATATAAAAAAAAATCAATATACTAGGAATTGATATTTTTTAAAAAACAGAGCATAGTTTTAATTCCGTCTAAGCCATTATTTTTAAAATGTAGTTGATCATCGTGAATGTCTGATTATATAGGTTTAAATTAAAAAATAAAGAAAAAAAATATCTTCAAATTCGTCACAAATGAACTTGTGATAAAAATACTTTAACACTACACACTATACTATCAATAGATAACTAGCTATTAATATGTAGTTTTGTTGTAGACAACTTGTTGGTTTGCACCATTGACATAATAGTAGGGAGACCGAACATCTTGTACTATTTCATAAAATCGTGAATGATAATTAGAATCATTGCTTCAACATCGCATTGATTCATATAACAAAATTGTGTCTTACAAAATTTTAAATCCCAATTCTAATACAGCTGCTGACTCACCTCTAGACATTTTGAATAGCATTGCAAAGAATAACCAACGTGCTTTCTTTCCAAACATATTTATTGCCCTTAGAATATTTCTAACCTTACCTATATCAGTAACTTCAGGGGAAAGAAGTTTTTCGAAGCTAAAAATTAGAAAAAAATATCTAAGAACATCCTGAGCCAAGAACGGTTGTTAGATTTAGCCATAATATCGATTGAAAATCAAATTTGTGAAGCCACCGATCAGAACGAAATGATCAACGAGTTTGCTTCTCTAAAAGCCAGTAGTGTGTTTTTGTAGTTTTTCTGTTGTTTTTTCGTAATGTTGCTTTTAATTTTTATACATGTAACATTTGATATGTATATGTATGTACATATTATACTTTTTTTAATAGGAGTTTTCATTATTCGCACAACCCATTTTTATTGTATACGAATAAAATACATATTGTGTTGAGTACCTGAATGCTTTTTACATCTTAAAATTATCTAAGGGGCGGAAAAAATATCCTGCACGCAGGCGCTGGACCCCCCAGGACCGGCCCTGAAAGTAAATGTAAATAAACATTAAAACGTTTACTGCTAGTAAGTGTAACCAAGATAAAAATATCTATCCTCCTTAATTTTTGGGCAACGCTGTAAAGTTATTATGACAGACTTCTTTTCTTCTTGCCGTTGACATATAATATGTCAATAGCCATGCGTAATATTTAGTAACAGTAACATTTTTTAACCTCTTTGTATAACAATAGTTATGCATACCAATAAATATTAGGAAGAATCGAGATATCGCGTATGTCAATTAAAATAGAAATATAATATTTTGACTTACCCCAGAAAAGAGACGTTAGGAGTTAAATAATCACGCCACTTCGCACTTACGCGCCCTAATCCTCAAGAACGATTTACAGTTTTGCTACTAACAAAGTTTACAGATATAATAATTCTGTAAACTTTGCTACTGAAAATTCATATACATGCGACGGTGTTGTCGGTTTGTAAGCAAGGGCATTGTATTTAAATACAGTGGGTTATTTGATTAATTATTTGTGGATAATAATTACATATAGTTGATGAAATATTTCAAATGTTTACACATGTTATTATTACGGTGTAAGAACCACCTTAAAATTTAATTTGAATATTGTTAGCAAGTATACATTTTGTTCATAGACATTTATTATGTCTATGATTTTGTTCTATATAAGATAGTTGACAACACACTTTCAGATCAACCAAATCGACCACACGATAATGGACCAAATAGGTAACAATTTTGACAATGTATGATTGCGATCAAATCAAAACAATTCCGTCTCCCTGTTGTTTTTGTTAGGACTATAGTTTGTACGCATATACTTTTAAAAGCATAAAAGCAAAGGTCTTGCATGAGATAAAAAATACTTTAAAACCCTGTAAATTTTCGTTACTATACTTATAAATGTTTCTTAAGTCATTCCTAATTTTTTTATAAGGTGTGCAGACAATAAATCATTAATTTTTTCGTTCGTTAGGTATAGTATAGTAAAGTGCATCTAAAGTAAATTGAGACAGCGGAAAATTTGGTGTACGCTCAAGTTACTACACTACGTATATCAAATAAATTTATTTTTATTGAGTTAACTGGTTTAAATAGTAATTTTATATTTCTATCACACCGCCCATGCTTCACAGAGAAATCGCCGAATGTTGACGGATATTTAGTTTTTATGTTGTCTCAATTGACTTTGGATACACTATAACAAGATTGAATTGTGCCCATGAAATATTTTAATTAAATGTGTGGAGGAGTTCCACTCAATTCTTTTGGAATGTTCGTTCGAATATTATGAATGAATTTTAAAATATTGTTTAGTGTAAAAAAAACATAAATAAGACTTGAACTAAACTACTATGGAACTGTAGTTAATTTTTTTAAAACTCAACCTAAAGTTAAATGGCTATGACTTGTAAATAAAATGGTTTGCACACAAACGGAACTTATTTCTCAAAATTTTGAATCCAATTTTTTCTTTAAGTACGCATTTTTTTCAACATTTTTCTCTCAAAATTAAAAAGACTATTTTTAATGGTTTTGGCTTCCCAAACACGTTTTCAAAAAAAAATAAATACAAATTTGCATTTCCGAATGTTAATTTTACTTCAGGGGCGTACTAATTATAATTTTCAGACCTTATTATATCTTTCTTATTTTCTGAAATTATACTTTGTCTCTTAAATTCTGTAGAATATTTATACTTTTCCTTATTATTTTTGAAAAACTTTAGACAGGGTATGGCAAACTCGAAGCTCATGCTCTTTGGGATCTCGCAGAAAAGTAAGAGATAAAGAAAAGTTTAAATAGTGACAAAGTTGCGTAGGTATTGTAGGACCTACGCATTCTAGTAGTGCTAGTTGAGAAAATTTTGGCTAGTTATTAAGATTGTCGAGGACAAAAAAACTCTACATTTTTTACTGGCTATATTTGAAGCATTGTATAATCAACACTTTCTCAATTGTCCTTAACAAAATAGAATTTTAATTTTTTAATTCGGCGTTTCGGTCCGAATCGTCAAACACTTGAATTTAAACATGATACTGTACGTTTTATTGCATTTTTTAAAGCGTTTGACCTTCCTGTGTAAATGGCAGTGAGGAAGACTGAGGAAGAGAGGAAGATACAAAATAATAAAAAAACCTGCATTTAAAAAAATGATTTGCGGATGGGCCCAATTGAGGGTTTTATAACAAAAAGTATATTCTTACATTTGTAATTTCTTGCACCATACTGCATAAGGAAGAGAAACATTCTCATAAGACAAACTTTTTAACCCGATATGAGTCCATCAATTTGCAAAAAATTTTGCACAAATGCTTTTAAGGGAGGAAAAAATGGATAAAGATCGAAAAGTAGAATACATTTTACGGACTCTGTCCAAATTTTGTTGTTGTTCTAACATATATTTCATGCCGTAATTTGTTTACCAAATAAACGTGGTTATAAAAAAATAATAAATAGGTTAGTGGTATAAAACATAACATCGCAGTAGATTTTTCAAAAATGTTTTTTTCTGTGTTAATATATTAGTTTTAAGCAGTTGGCTTTTCTGCTTTTTTTAATAATTTATACTTGTTTAAATATAAATTTTTATCATGTCTACCTTGAACTGATTGCTACAGCACACCACTGCGTTTTAGCGAAACTTGTCATGATCCTTTTTTTTTATTTTCGAGCAGTGAAAGTTTCGTTATTAGAAATCAAACTTTATAAAAATCAAATTATTATGGCAGAATACGATAACATTATACATCTATGAAATAAAACATAATATTAAACTAAAAGCATTTTCCATTCAACGTTACCCATGTAAAGATAAAACTCTTGTAAAAAATATAACTAAATCATGCTGATAATACACTCCTACATTCTTGGTGTTATTGCATTGTTATTTAGAATTATTCCAATAACAAAACGAGACGTTGGTCTAATGTAATAATAGGTTTAGGTACCTAAGTGATTGAAATGAAGGACCATTTGTTGCTGTTTTAACCAGGCGTCTACTTGCCTTAGTTATTTTTTTTCTTTTATTTACGACGCTCATATTCTTCCGAGTTTTTTAATTATGACTTCACTAGCTATTTTTAAAAACAAATTTAAATACTTTGTTTTATTCTGTAACATTTTTTATAGTTTCTTTATTTTTCCACCGTTTAGGTATTATTTAGCAAAATGCCCCTTCATACATACCTAATTTGTAGGTTATTCCGCTAAATAACTTCTAAGTGGTGGTATTATCAAAATAATCTGAGAAAGTTCCAGAACAAAACGAGGAATTGGATTTTGGTATAAAAAAAACCAGTGGCGTCGTCGTAGTCAAAAGTTCGAAAGGTTTAAAGGGCTTGCAACCCGGAAAAATTTATGGTGATATATTTTTGTCGCCTTATTAACATTATTCATACCAAATTTCTAAATCCCTAGAAATGTACGTGTATATAAGAAAAAACTAAAAAGCTATTGTCAGCATTTTAAAACTATTTCTCGAAAACGAAGTATTTGCAGAGCCCTGTTTAAACAATTTTTTTATTTAATGTTATGAAATGAATCAGAACAGTTTGAATATATATATATATATATATATATATATATATATATATATATATATATATATATATATATATATATATATATATATATATATATATATGTTTATATATATATAGGGTGTTACAATTCTATGAAAAAAATTGTTTTTCTATCATAAATTTTATCACTCTAGATATTTTTGTCAAATTTGGGGTACATCTCTTAAACATTAAAGAGCAGTTTCTGACGCAAATGTTTTTCTTTAATTTCTACCAGTGGCATCTGTACGGGGTTTGGACTGAATATTTTTTAAGAAAAAATGGTACGTCACTTTTTTATCTGAAAACAATTGTTGTCTTCAAATATCTTTGAAAACCCCATTTCATTTGGAGCAAATTTGGTTGTTCCCTTTTATCTTCCGACCTTTTTTATGATTTCCTATTACCATTCACGAGCTCCTTTTTAGCTTTTTTTTAATTTAATAAAATGTACTACTGCACCATCATTTCCAAATGTACTACCTTCTAATTGAATTAACAATAGTAGGAAAATTTAAGAAAGAAACTGTAATTTCGCTTTGGCTGCAAGATATATGCATCAAGAAAGATATTCTGACCGTCCGCTACCTAACAGACAATTTTTTGTTAATATTCACTCCATACTTTGTGAAACGGGTAGTTTTAAGAGGTCTACTGCCCTTATAAGGAGACCAAGAAAGTAGCTATCCTGAATGCAGCTGAAAACCCAGAAACTAATACAAGAAAAATTGAGACCGAATTAAACGTTACTCATGTATTAGTATAGCAAAATGTAAAAGATCAACAACTTTACCCATATTATTTGTAACGTGTCCAAGCTCTTTTGCCACGATATTTTCCACTGAGAGACACAAAATAAGTTAGTGCCAAATCCAAGACTTTTATCTCAGGTGTTTTTTACTCAATAATAAACTTTCACAACAATCGTGTGTGGGCCTATGACCATCCTCACGCCATAATTGACAACCATTTCCAAGAGCAGTTTTCTGCAAATGTTTGGATCGGAGTTGTAGGGGATTTCCTTATCGGGTCTCACTTTCTGCCTGGCAGGCTTACTGGTGAGCAAAACAGACAATTTATTGAGCTTGTTTTACTCGAACTTTTCGGAAGTTGTCCCACTAAGGCAAAGACGCTCTATGTGGTTAATGCACGACGGTGCTCCATCGCACTTCAGCTTAGTAGCACGTCCTAGATAAAAAATTATACCATACCGATCGCTGGATGGACATGCTGGTCCACAATTTTGACCACCCAGGTCACCTGATATTATTCCTATAGATGTCTTTCTCTGGGGACACCTAAATACATTAGTGTACACAACACCAGTTTAAAACGAAGATGATCTATGAAATCGGATAGAAGAGTCCTGTAAAATTATTAGGAACACTCCTGGTATTTTTAGAAGGGCCATTTCCAGCAGTTCCTTAAATTTTATTTTTTTATGGAGAGTATTCTTATCTGTAAGGTTGGTTAAATTATCTTTAGTTTACAGATATTTTTTTAACAGCTGTCATGTTATTGTTATAAACAAATGAATTACTGTCGTTTAACAAAGCCCACCTTTTCAGTTTAGGTTTGTTTGACTGGTGGATTATATTGCAGTTTGTTTCTTAAATTTTTCTACCAAATTGTTAGTTCAATTAGATAGTAGTACATTTAGAAATGATTGTGTAGTTGTACATTATAAACAAAAAAGTTCGGGAGATAAAAGGCGAAATGACTCTGAAAAAAGAATTACTCGGTAGATTATTCCAAACTATAATTATTTGTTTTTATGGGTACGTTTTTTACGCTGAAAACTTACGTACGAAATAAATTTAGAGACCAGATTTGTTCCAAATTAAATGAGGATTTCAAAAATACTTTTTGTTTTCAGAAAAAGCAGTGCCGTAGTCTTAAAAAATATCCACTCCAAACCTAGTACGGGCGCCACTTGTAGAAATAAAAAAAAACTTTTGCGTCAAAAACTGTCCTTTAATAGGTAAAAGATGTACACCAAATTTTATAAAAGTATCTAGAGTGATATAAAAGTTGTTGTAGAAAAACAATTTTTTCCATAGAATTTTAACACCCTGTATCTTGAAAACTATACATATTTAACCTATGTTAATATGAACTGTTATTATTAAATTGTGTCACATCGATGATCTATTATTAGAGATCTCCCTGGATACAAGCCTGCCTCATGAGGGTAAAGGCTCAGAAATCGATCGCAGGAGAGATCCTGTGATAATCGAAAACAATTTCTTTTTGTAGACCGCTTTCCTGCAAAAATTAAATATTTTTGCTTTTCTATATATATCTTTTTCCGGCCAAGAAATCTGAATAAAAGTGTGTGTGCCCAACCTATCGCAGATATCTATTGAGCGTTATGAGGTTTCCTGTCCTTACAATTAAGATAGCGTGGACTATCCCTTATTTCTAATAAGTGTAGATTTTTATTAAGTCTGCAATGACCGGTACACCGACCATATCCTAGACGGCAACCGGGTCGCCCTGGCTAGTGACGGTTCCAAAAACATGTCCTTAGACTGCCTGCAGCCTTCTGTCCTTTTCTATCTAGTTTAACTTTGTTTTATACCAGACTCATTTGTTAACTGTCTGGAATGTTTGGTTTTTCTTTAGTCCTTAGGGTTCGGGGTCTGAGGGCAGTGTGAAGGAGTCTTGTCTTACCAGTTTGTTGTTCCTTTATTCTTCGATTTCGCTTTGTACCCCACGGAATTTATTATTTGAGGCCTATTATCCAATGTTCGATAATCTTTTACCAAAATTTGAGTTCAATCAAGTAAGTAACATATTCGTCATTTATTGACTCTAAGGCAATTTAGGGAAAATCGGACAATAGTTGTCATTGAACTGGATAAGATTTCTCATATTCGAGCAAACGACTATTTCTGCTCTTCCATCAACAGGGTATTAGGCTATTAACTTAAAAAAAAGTATGTCAAAAACTACTTTCTACTGGAACAATATTTTTACCTTTTTCTACTACTATTATGCACTGCCAGAAAGATCTTGAAAATCATTGTTTTCGCATGGCGAGCGAAATCATTTCGCTTGGTTTCAATTGGCTCGTCATTGGTGAGCTCCAGTGTGTGTAAAATACAGTTTACTTCATCTACATATTTAAAACACTAAGCCAAAATGTTCAGCAAGTTCGTGAGAAAGTTGTACTGCACCGATTTAAATGATTTTTTTTTGTTAAATGAGAATCTGGTGACCGAGACCTTTCAACACTATTTTTTGTATTGTACATATATACAGGGTGTTCCAAAAAATTGGATCACTGATCGTTCACGATTCAGCTCAAACCGCTTGACGTAAAAAGCTGCATTTTGGCTCACAGGTTAGTAGTAGGATGTAGAGGTTTGATAAGACGGAATTTTTCAAAACTCAAATTTTAAGGGTGTGAAAGCTCCCCTTAAATATTGCAAAATTTTTTACTTAAAAAATGGTTTGGTTTTAAATATTTTAAACATTCTTAAAAATTCATACAGGGTGTTGATTAATCACAATTTTGTTCAAACCGCTTGACGTGAAACGCTGAACTATGACCTACTGGTTGACTGTAGGATGTGGAGGTTCGATAAGAAGACATTTTTCTAAAATCAAATTTCAAGGGTATGAAACCGCCCCTCAAATACTATAATATTTTTTATTTAAAAAACTCTTGAACAGGTATATTTTATTTTATTGTCATACATATTTTTTTAAAATTTATGCAGGGTGATTTAAAAAACCGAAAATAATTTAAAAACAAAAATCTCCCAAGCTCCTGTTGAAAGAAAATGCAACAAAAAACGTGGTTTATAAAGAGGTATACAAATAAGGCCAATTAAGTACTTCTTTATATCTCTTTCGTTATCGCCATTCGCGAACGAAGTCGCGGGTACTCGCTAGTATTTTATTTATATGTCGATATATACTTGGGGGTTGCCCGGTTGCCCTTAGTTTGTATTTTTCAATTTCAATGTTTCAGATATTTTAGGGACGTTAAAAGTTAATTTTGTTGTAGAGTGGCATTAAAACTATGTCTTCGCCCTAATGAAGTCTTAAAAAAACTACAGTGTACAACATGATTGAAAATCACTTTCCACACTTATAGTCCTAGACCATTAGTGTTTTCAAATAAATATTTTTCTTTTATTTTCGGCTCCCTGATGATTCCCCACAGATTATAAGGTGTCGATAAATAATTAGATGTCTATAATTTAAATATGTTTTCGCTTACAACTTTTTTTGTATCTTATGTAACGAAACCTACTGTAGACAGATTAGGCTATATGTTGACATGGGTAATTGTCTTAAATATGTATACGCAATAAATAACGTCAATACTTGCAAAAAGAGCTTTGCTTTTAAAAATTGCATTTCCTGCAAAATTATACCGTGAACTTGGTGCCTACGGACGGCCCTGACTTGCATTCAGTAATTGAAATAATTGCATTTTGTTCACGCACCCGTGGTTGTCCCGGTCGTCCGACGACGCGACGGTCTCTCACGCCCGCCCGCTGCGGTTTAGTTTTTGTTCACTCAAGCTGAAGCTAATTTAAAATGTCACAGATTTGTGCATTCCCAATGTCCTCTCTGTCAGCTGTCTTCTCTGATACGCTTCATAATGTGATAGTTGACACTGATCATGCTAAAGCATTTATGGGTTATCAAATTAATCACTTGAAAAATTGTAACAAAATTACTACTAACGCTAAATACGACACGTTTCACAAAAATGTTCCAAATGTGAAGTTTGATATTATTGTTTTACTATTGCAATACTACAAAATATATATTTAAATATAGCAATTATTTTTGACAAATAAAAATGTTTACATTTTATGTAAA
Organism: Kuschelorhynchus macadamiae; assembly: GCA_030620095.1. Taxonomy (NCBI): domain Eukaryota; kingdom Metazoa; phylum Arthropoda; class Insecta; order Coleoptera; family Curculionidae; genus Kuschelorhynchus; species Kuschelorhynchus macadamiae. Next base: position 280,139 of record JAUTXW010000099.1, read on the forward strand.
ACGTTAACTGGAATTAAGAATAAGTTTATATACCTGGCTCGAAGTATTCTCCAATTATAATAAAGTAAAACATGCACTTTTGAAAAATCGGTTTTTATTTTGGTTTAATAGCAAAAAAAAAACTTTTAGGTGCATTTGTTGTTGGTGCCAATTCCTTTACCACCTTTTTGTCGGTAACAATGACACGAAACCTTTTAGAGGTTACTGAAATCGGGATGCTAACACCTCTCCTATCTATAAAAGGGTCGGATTGGATTAAATCAACGTCCTACTGGTTTAAAGAAATAGAAGCCATCCGAGTCTGTTCCTCTACAAATAAATGCAGAAGACTTAGCCTCCAGTGGTTATCATGGATCCAGTTTTGCCCAGAGGGACAACTCCTGGAGCCGGTCAAACATCCTACTCTATATCGCCTTGCGAATTGCAGAACGACACACAAGAGCACAAAAAGTGATTATTGGCCTTATCGCAGCAGTCTAAAGTCATAAAAGGCAATGCAAAAAAACCTTCTTTACTCCCACAGACTTAACGTGTGTGTTTCTATTCAACTTTTTCGATAGGATAATTCCAGATCCAGTCGTACGTTTATTATGATTCCTAGGGTATTACACCGAAGTGGAACATATAAACTCTTTCCAGTTTACCAACTAGATTATGAACCGCCATCTCCTTGATATAGCCGTTCTGTAGTTGTTGGAATGGACGCAGAGGATTCTAGTTAATGTCTCTTTCCCTTACATAGGGATCCACCCATTATCGTAATCAAAAGTTAATGATCCTGAAAACCCTAGCCATCTTCTAGCAATTATGACCCAGTTTAGGAGTAGATGCCACTCTGACAAAACGTCATTATAAAGTTCTAATGTATCCCAAAGTCAGATAGATCCGAAAGAGGTGTAGAAACTATCGGATCAGCGTCTCTAGATTTTTCTAAAAAACAAGAATATTCTGTCCCCGTTGTTTTAAATCGCGAAAAGTATACACTGCTCACTTAATAGTGACTGGTTTATCGACTTAAGTGGCTGTTTTTTAGTCAATTGGTCCTCTCTACTTGGCGACTTTGCCTAGGAATTGTATCAATAGATTCCGGCCAAAATTCTGGACATATATTTTAAGAGCCTTTTTTGCTGTAGAAGGAAGCCGCTATCCTCCACCCTTTATCCTTAAGGAACACATTTTAAAGTTTGACGGTTTCTGGTACACCTTCTAAACTTTTGCAGTAGGTCCTCCTAGATCCTCTCTTCGAACACTGCGCATGAGTTCTCTGTACGGAGAACATGGCATTGTTAGAGAAGCCTTTTCAAGGTCTGAGTTCCAACAAGATGTTTTTCTGTTACGTCATTAGATCCTCAACATAGAATTGTCCTCAAAAGAACAAGCTTTCTGTATAACGTCTGCCGGTTTTTCTATTTGTCTTGCTCTGCAACAGAATATCACTGAATGGTTTATCTAACTGCACCTTAAGCACCTTCACATAAATGGCCCAGTTGGTTGATAAGGGTTTTGAAAACTATTGAGGGCTGGGTAGTGCTCAATACTTATAATAAATATAGCTCATGAAAGGTGCTTTATTGCTGCAGTTAACAATAATATGTGTTTCAATGTAAAATTGCTATATGAGTACGAAAATACTAGCGACTAGTCTTCCGAGCTGATGCCAGCATTGCCTCACACGATGATAAGTTCCCCTGTACTAACATGATTCGCAAAGCCCCTTCCTTGAAAATCAGTTTCAGAGCTACTCGGACTGAAAATTCAAATAATCACAAGGACTTAATATATACATACTATCATATTCTTGGGTTCTGATACTGGAGAAAGCTCTTCATCTGTTTAAAACCGTTCACAGTATGCGGTACAGCTAATGCTATACTGATCCTGCACTCTGCGGCATCCAGTTTAGAAGCCACGCTGTACACATCAGAGACAGCAACCTCCTGTTCAGCATAAGACTGAGAGTACGACTGCTGAGCTTTAGTAGAAGGGGAAACAGGTCCCTTAACAGTCGGTTGCTGGAGTCGTCGTCATCATCTAGAAGAAAGACATGAAAAACCTCTTCATATGCCATAAACCTTTCGCGTGAGAAGGCCACACGGGATGCCTCATCCCTTTCCCCATGCCTTTCTCATTTTTCCGATAGTACGTCCTCCGGAGATTAATCCTTAGATATAAGTTCTGTCCATAGAGACTTTTAGTCTCCGATTGCCGGGAAATAACAGTTATAAGCTTTATGTTCCTGAAAACGCACCTCTTATGGTCTAATAGTAGGCCTCCTCACGATGGTGAGAAAAACACGTTTTCTCAATTCTGTCGGTCTGTCTGTCTGGCTGTCTGTCTGGCTGTTCGCGGCAAAGCTGAAAAACATACTTACTCGGTTTACTTTATATTTTGGTCAGTAATTAGGGTTCATATGGGGATAACTTGGCAACATTTTGGTAAAAATCTAATATTACGGATTTGTGAATTGTTAAACAAATTATTACTAAAAAACGAAATACTTAATTTACTTCAAATTTTACCCAAAAATCAAGAGTTACGTAGGAATGAACTAGTAATTTTGGTATGAATGCAAGATGTTAAAACAAAATGGAGGCCAAATAAAATATTTAAATTTAACCTGAAAAAACTCCTTATTAGATTGATTTCAAATTTAGTGCAAAATTAATTCCATTAAACTGGAAAGTTTGGCGGACAAATAAAGCGTTAAAAGACCATCTTATTCAATTAACTTAAATTTTGCACAATTGGTTGTGATATAAGGATAAACTGGTAAAATTTTGGTACGAATTCAACAATACGGAAGAGGGACGGACTGGCAATCTAATTAAATGTATAAAAAGTCAGTGTAAAAACTATTTATAGGATTTATTTTAAATTATGCTCAAAAATCAAGTAGGACATAGCAAGATGGCGTTGAATAAAAATATATGAAAAAACAGTATAAATGTGCTACTAATTTACTAAACTAACTAAATTGGGTCACACTTCACTATTGCTAATAGAGAAAAAGATTCATATTAAGAGAAGTACAGGATAAAGGAAATTTACCGATTTTTACTTGTATTACTAAATGACTATGCGCAGAACTAACAGTAATGTAATCGTGAAAAAATCACCTTCCGAGATCTTTTCAGATCTTTAAGTTTCAAGAGACCTTGATGCCGAAAAACAACTTTTTTCAATTCCGTCGATCTAGTGAAATGTTAAAAAAAATATTACTAAAAAACTATCCTATATACCTCAAATTTTGCACAAAAAAGTATTACGTAGAAATCAAATGGTAAAATTTTGGTACGAATTCAAGATGGCGAAACGCAGTGGTTGCCTAATAAAATATTAAAAAATTCATCTGGAAAAACTACTTAATAGATCGATTTCAATTTTTTTGCAAGAATTATTCGTGGTATATAGATGAGTTGATAAAATGTTGGTACGATTTGATATCATGTCTGTATGTCTGCCAGTGCACGGCATAGCTAAAACTGACTTCAAGATAACGGAACAAAATGGCGGCCAGTTAAAATGTTTAAACAACAAACTTATAAAAACTTAAAATTAATTCACTTCAAATTTTGCAGAAAAATTAGTACGAATTCAACATGACTGAACAAAATGTCAGTCTTAAAAATCAGAGTAAAAACTAGTTATTTAATTTACTTTAAATTATATCCAAATATCAGATGCATAGATAAAAACTGCTAAGATATTGACGTGATGTCAATATGGTGGAACAAAATGGCGCTCAATACAAATGTCAGGATGTGGTTACTAAATGACTATGTATGGAACTAAACTGTGTCAAAAAAGGATTAATTGAAAACAAGAGAAGTTCCGGGCAAAGCAAATTTACCGATTTTTTAAACATAGGCCGATTTTTTAAACATTTTGTTCGGCCATATTAGATTTTTACAAAAATGCTACAATTTCTTACACATAGAATCCTTAAATTTTGACAGAAATTAGATGTAAATTAGGTAAATAGCTCTTTAGCTGTTTGTTTCGCGATCTTGAATTCGTGGCTTTTTATAAAAATGTTAACATTTCATCCCCCTATGACTCTATAATTTTTGACCAAAGTTTTAAAAAAATCGGGTAAGTAGATTCTAGCTCTGCTGCGAACAGACAGACCGATATACAGACAAACCGTCGCACTTGAGAAATTATATTTTTTACCATCTAGGAACCCCGAAAAGTGAAGACACGAATACTTCTCTCGTCAGGGAAGAGAGACAAAAAACTAAGAGAACTAATTTTATAACAGGCTGTTTGAATAAATAAATGGGTGGAATGATTAAAAGTTAAAAAAAACATTAGCGAAGTTTACGAATTCTGTTTTAATAATTATTTAAGTGTACATTTTGATTCATGCATTGCGCTGAAACTAAAATTACTGTACTTGCAACATAACACTTTGTTTTTTGTAGACTCTTCCATTCCATTTAGGCACTTAAAAGCTTTCAGTGCTGAAATAACATTATTTCGAATCGAATAAACAACTTAATCAGGGAAAATTAAACTGAATATGGATATTCTATTGCTGTAATTTTAAAATTCTACCAGGCTTGATTGTTTATCATAGAACTATTTAATTATTTTCAAAGTGTTTTTGTATTTATTTATGGTTCATTAGCAGTGCTGCCAATCTCCGTTTTGCGGGTAATTGGGTCACCCTTGCGGGTAAAAATTTCCGTGCGAGTAAAAGCGGGTAATTCAGGAATCTAAGTCACATGCAAAAATTTTAGGTTCAATTTTGTGGAGCCAGATTCTCTTTTCAAATACTCATGGCAACGTTGGAATTCACCTGTTGTCGGTTGTACTCATCCAAGTAAATCTCTGAGCTGAGTGGGCTAATTAGTAATTTCATTTCTAAGATTGGCACTATTGGAAGTCCAGAGATGTAAGTGTGATTGTACGTCAAAGTCAACTTCTATCTGGTGGTCTTTCGCGTTCTGACTAGTTTATTCATTTTACCACTTTTATTTTTGTTATAAAGATTAATTTGGTTTGATGACTTACTGTTGTTGAAATAAGGGTAAGTGGTGTAAGAATTTCCTGATATCGTGTTTATAAGTCCTATTTATGTTTGATTAATTTTATATGTATTCACGTTGTTTATATTGTAGTTTGTGGTGTACCGGGTGGTCGAAATTGGTCTGTTTTAACAGAGAAAACCTATTTCCTGACTAGATAGAGCAAAACTGACTTAGGTGTCATGGGCTCGATTTCTGAGAAATGTTTAATGGCAAAAACCGCCTGCCGATATTTTCACTGCCAACTGAGATATAGGGCGTTTTTCAATTTTCGGCCATTTTGAAAATTGTCCATAACTTTTTTATTTTGCGGAATATTAACATTCTGCAAAGACATTCTAAAGGCACTTTTTTATGTGCAATCCAGTGGCGTACTCAGATTTTTTCTATAGTTGTCCGTTTTATCATAAATAGGCAAAACTTTTTTTTTTCAAATGGAAATCATAGTTGGCTATAAATTATAAAAAATGCTCGCGTTTAGCCCTTTTCAGTGATATAAAGTTGTAGGTACTTATTTTCAAAAATAACGAAAATATTAGGTGTTTTTGGTTTACATCGAAGTAGGCCTTGGAATAATGACGCGCGTTCAATATTTTGAATATATTGCTGTCAGATTACTGTAGTCTGGTGTAATTATTGCGTTTTGGTGTTATCTTTATAAAGTTGTGTTAAGTTGCTGACAAAATATGTTTGAGAATTATGAAAAGTATGATATGTTAAAATGTTACATATTATCTAACGAAGTTCCTGAAGCAGCTAGTGAATTATATTTTAATACATTTCCCGAGCGACGTCAACCGGATAACCGAATTTATCAAACATTAAAAAGTAATTTAGTAAATTACGGAAGTTTTAAAAAGTTAAGAACAAGACATTATGAACTAAAGGAAGAAAAGGAAATCCAGCAGCTAAATATAATTGGTGAGGTATTAGATCATCCTGGCATCTCCTCTCGAACATTGGCTAATATAACGAATGTTCCAAAGACCACCGTTTTAAAAATACTCAAAAAACATAAATTCAAACCGTACAGAACGAGAAGAGTTCATCAACTCCGTGAAGGGGACGCCGCTAGAAGATTGAGATTTTGTCAGTGGTATGAGCAAAAATTCATGGAGAATGAGAATTTTCCATTAAATATTATTTGGAGTGATGAATCCAGAGTAGATACTTCTGGTATATTTAATAAATATAATTCATATCACTGGTCCACTGAAAATCCACACGTAGTTGTGCAACAAGACCGGCAAGGTCGGTGTGGATTCAATATATGGGTGGGGATATTCCGAGGAAGATTTGTGGGACCTTATTTTTACGACGGAAATTTAACTGCAGATGATTATGTAAATATTTTGCGCACATATATTGTCCCTTTGTTGGAAGACATACCTTTAGCTGATGCCAGAAATATCTACTATCAACAAGATGGTTGTCCCCCGCACAATGCAAGGATCACAACTGATCTTTTAAACTTCGAATTTCGAGAAAATTGGATTGGTACGTGGGGCCCCATACCTTGGCCTGCTAGGTCCTGTGATTTAACTCCCTTAGATTTTTTTTTGTGGGGAAGATTGAAGGACTTGATATTTAAAGGAAGAACCTTTCACACAAAAGAAGAATTGCAAGAGGCCACTAGGCAAGCTTTTGCATCTATTAGCCCAGTTGAACTAATAAATAGTTGCAACTCGGTACGCAAAAGATGCTTAGTTTGTATTCAACAGGGAGGGGCTCAATTTGAACAACTTCTCTAAATATATTTATCAGAAACCTATCTAACTAAATACCTAGATTTTCATAATTATTTTTTATTTTCACTTGTAGCTGTAAATAGTAGTTTAGTTTGTTAATTTTGTTCAACTTTGCTATGTAAACAAAAAAAAATAAAAAAAATTAATAATAAATAATTAAAATAACGTTAGCTAGTGTTATTTAAAGTTGTGTTTAAGTTGCTAACAAAATATAAATCTTAACAATACATATTTTATATATTGTCATCTGTAATCAAAGCCTACTTATATGTAAACCAAAAACACCTAATATTTTCGTTATTTTTGAAAATAAGTACCTACAACTTTATATCACTGAAAAGGGCTAAACGCGAGCATTTTTTATAATTTATAGCCAACTATGATTTCCATTTGAAAAAAAAAAGTTTTGCCTATTTATGATAAAACGGACAACTATAGAAAAAATCTGAGTACGCCACTGGATTGCACATAAAAAAGTGCCTTTAGAATGTCTTTGCAGAATGTTAATATTCCGCAAAATAAAAAAGTTATGGACAATTTTTAAAATGGCCGAAAATTGAAAAACGCCCTATATCTCAGTTGGCAGTGAAAATATCGGCAGGCGGTTTTTGCCATTAAACATTTCTCAGAAATCGAGCCCATGACACCTAAGTCAGTTTTGCTCTATCTAGTCAGGAAATAGGTTTTCTCTGTTAAAACAGACCAATTTCGACCACCCTGTACATGGATAAATGGCTACTTAAATTACCTGGTGTAGGGGTAGAAAATAAAGGTGGAGGTAGTGATGATGTGGAGTTAACTGATGCCAATATTAATAAACCTAGCTCATCTATAGGCTTAAAGGTAATACTATATAAATTATTAGGATTTTTTCTAATTTTTGTTCAAACATTTTTAGGCAAATGAAGCACATACATGTAATACAGAAGAAATTAAAGTAGTGAGAGTTGGTCCAGCAGACGCCACGAATATAGTATATGTAAGAAAAAATAATTGTTTAGATATTTTATACATTAAATATTTTTGTATGTATAGGGAAAAAGGAAAAGCCCAACCAGAAATGGTACTGAAAAGCATGATGAAGGGAAAATTCAAAAGCTTCATATTCAGACTGAAAGTCAAGTTAAAGGCACAGTTGTAAGTAGATCTAGTAGATCATAAAACATACCTAGGTAAATTATTTAAAGTAATTAATTATTTATTTATTTTAAAAGAGTACCTACACTGAAACAGATGATGGATAATTTGGTTTGGTTTTGTTTGATTTATTTGGTTTATGCAGTGATATATTGATCCAAGTAATAATTTTATTTGTAGACTTCCGGTACTTCAGAAGAAACATTGCAAATTAGAACCTCAGATTCTTTTTCTTCCGGAGATGAGAAGAAAAAATCTCCAAAACAAAAGGAACTAAGGCACACTAAACGTGTCGGAAAATTTTCATCATCATGGTTAACTATTCCCGAGTTTAAAGGTTGGTTAGTCAAATCCAAACGTGAATATAAATCGAATGAACAAGCGTTTTGTATAATTTGTAAAGTAGATATTTATGCTCATAAAAATGTTATTTGGAGGCACATGCAGACATTAAAACACAAACATTTAATGCAGATTATAGCATCTAATAATAAAATTTCAGTAAGCAGTTTTACTTCTGATAATGTTGTAAAAAGAGCTGAAATGAAGTTGTGTGGACTTCTTGCTAGTAATAATCTATCTTTTAAATTAATGGACACTTTAAGCCCGCTTTTAACAAATATTTTCCCAGACTCTAAAATTGCTAAAAATATGTCTATTAAAAGAACTAAAGCCACTTCTATTATGAAGGAGGCATTGGGAACAAAATTTAGCAAAGGTCTCTTTTGTACACTTGGTAAACCGGGATGTTTTTTCTCCATAATAATGGATGAGAGTACAGATAAAGGTAGCGTTAAGCAATGTGCTTTTACAGTTATATATGTTTGTCCTATTTTAGAAAAAGTGGTTACCAAATTTTTTGATATTGTTGAAATTAATCAGTGCACTGCAGCAGAACTGTATAAATGCTTAAAAAAATGCATTGTGTCAAAAAATATCCCTTTTAGTAACTTGGTTGGATATTCATCAGACACAACAAATGTCATGTTCGGAGAGAATAATTCTGTATACACACATTTAAAAAATGATTTGCCCGACATTGCTTGCATCAGATGTTCATGCCATATGATCCATCTATCAGCAGCGAAAGCTTGTCTTGTATTACCACGTTCAGTTGAGGATTTACTTCGAAACTTAGGGTCACATTTTAGCCGAAGTTTTAGTCGACAAGAAGCATTTAAAGAATTTCAGGCTTTTTTTAAAGTGGACATACATAAAATTTTGCTACCAGCCAACACAAGATGGCTTTCTCTTAAAGCATGCATTGACCGGGTGTTGGAACAGTATGATGCTCTTAACGCCTATTTAACTGAAACATTATTTGCTGACCCATCAAAGACTACAGAATCTATGCTCTCAGCCATATCTAATAAATTTACAAAAATTTACTTATATTTTATGAGCTACACATTAGAAGTATTGAATGATTTTAATAGATTGTTTCAAAGTGAACGCCCACTCTTATATAAACTCAAGCCAGAACTTGCAAATCTTTTAAGAATACTTTTAGGTCATTTCCTAAAATTTGATTTTGTAAAAAAGAATGACATGTTTAAGATAAATCATAATAATCCCGAACATTTTGTGCCTCTCAGTGAAATTTATTTGGGAGTGCAAGCAACTGAACTTTTTGCCGAAATTCAGACCGTTTGTAGTCCTGCCGAATCAGATTCCTTTTTAAAAGACTGCTTAAATTTTTACATAGAATTGTTGACTGATATTAAGAAACGTTTTATTTTTAATGATGAACTTTTTGACTTTATTGAGATAGTTAATCCAGTAAAAGCACAATCTTTCCAAATAAATTCGCTTGCAGCAGTTCTTAAGAGATTTCCATTTTTGAAAAATAGTGTTAATCCACAATCCCTAGATAATGAGTGGAGAAAACATGCCAACCTAAACCATCAAGAGTTGAATTTAAATATTCAAGAATCTCCAGATGAATATTGGCATAAAGTTTTTAAGTTGAAAAATACTACAAACCAAGATGTATTTCCAAATTTAAAAATTGTTATTAACCTCCTTCTTATTTTGCCATTCTCAAATGCCTCAGTGGAACGAATTTTTAGCAACATGAATGATATCAAAACTGATATTCGTCATTGTTTAGGTAAAGATAACCTTTGTGCTATTCTTCATACAAAACAGGGCATAAAAGATTCTGGAGGTTTACTTTCTTTTGAGCCAACAAATGAAATGATTGCCACTAATATTTGGAAAAATTCTCAGGTGCTAGCTCCAGATGACGTTATATGATTTATTTTAATTATTCTTACTATTTGTATTTATATGTAGCTACTTGAGCAGCTACGTAAACAAAATATATTTTTAAGTATATAAAAGTGTTTTTTTATTATAGTAAAATACGAGTCCCGTAATAGGGAACATTTTAATTCACAATAACTTAATTTAAAAATTGGAGATCAATACTGAAAAATGGGTTATCAAAAGAAAAAGATCGATGAAATCGAATATCGATCCAAAATGTGCAATCCTAATTGGGATCGTTGAATTGAACTAAACTTGAAACGTTCTCCGACTTGATATAAAAAAATCCCAAAGAAAATTTTACCTATATAAAATTTGGCAACATTGGAGTGGACCGGGTCCGAACAAATTAGCCTTTTCTTCGTCCTATCGGAATAACTTCGACCAAACAAGTTCGCTCGAAATTGATATTTACATTCTCATTATTAATGAATTAATAAAATTTTATAGTTTCATCAGTTTCATAGTTTACACTTTAATTTCATTCATGTGGGTGAAATTGCGAGTAATTAGATATTAGGCTGCGGGTAAAAGCGGGTAATTTACAAATACACCGCGTACAATCCGAAATTTTATGTTGGCAGCACTGTTCATTAGAGTAAACTGAATAATATTTCAGTATTTTGATTGATAGTATCTAATGTTTATTGGCGCCAACAAACCCTAAAACCAATAAATACTCTGAGGAATTAATTTTTATAGGAATCATATTTTTTCAGATGAACTTTAAACACGTGGCTACAGTTCGCCAAATTTCAATGTGCCTTAGCGGTCTAAAAAACTTCCTGTCTTATAGTCCTTAATTGAAATTTAAATAGGCATTTAGTTATGAATCTTTTACTTTTATTACGAATAGTGAATTGTGGCCCAGTTTAGTTCCGCACATAGTCATTTAGTAACACATCAATTGGAAAGGTAGTTTTTAGAAATGCCGCAAATTGACTGGCATAATTACGGAATTAAGAAAGTATGTTTTTTTTGGCTTCTAGTTATATTGAAACTTGAATCTATAAAAACCTTCAATGTTATCAGTTCATCGCTATATCGCACTTAAATATTGTACAAAAGTTGTAATCAATTTAAAAAGTAATTTAACAGGCTGCTTTTTAAAATAACTTATTAAGCCGACATTTTATTTTGCCAACTTGGACTTTTATTAAAATTTTAGCATCTTGTTCCTATGTAAAACTTGATGTTTGCGCAAGATTTGAGGTAAATTAAATGAGTAGTTTTTTAGTCATAAAGGTATTGCATTTCACCAGGTCATCCCTATACGACCTTTAATTTTTCACCAAAATTTGAAGTCATTCGGGTAAGTACTTTTTTCCCTATGCCTCGAAAAAACAGACAGACCAACAGAATCGAGAAAATATGTTATTGTATCTAGGTACCCCAAAACTCTCTCTAATCTCTAAAAACCTGGGATGGTGATTTTTTTCACCATTACAATACTTTCCTTTTACGAGGGAAGTAAACAATTTATTAAATTATCTGGCTACTTGGGCACGTTTTCAGATATAAGAAATGTATGTCATTGTTCATCTATAAAGAAATATGATGTTCAAGAAATTTAAACTTGATCCACATATTACTTCTACTAAAGTTAAGATATTATTGTGATATATTAATTTTATTTTAGAACTTTTAATTGAAAATGTCATATTATGGGATTATACAAGAGAAGAAAGGTTGAATTTAATAGATAGAAGAATAAAAACGTCACTTTTGGATAAACCAAAGAGCAATTCCAGATTCACCATCTAACAACTAGGGCATTTTACAGCAGTACGTTAATTCGCACAAATCACCATAAATAGATGCGCCAATATATTATGTCTTTCTAAAAACTCAACGTCAACCTAGGGAAGCCAAAGCATATTAGTATTAAGAAGAGCAAAAATGTGAGTACAAGAATCAAATTGGGATGTATACAAAAAAAAAAATCGGTAAATTTCCTTTACCCGGAACTTCCCTCCTCATGAATTTTTCCTTTTATTAGGAAAATAAAGTGTGAACCAATTTAGTTCCGCACATAATCATTTACAAACAAATATATACAATTTTATAGGGTGTAATTTTGTTCCATCATATTGGATTCGTACCAATATTTTACCAGTTTGTACCAATGCCAAATTTAGTAAGTAGATTTTTCACTGATTTTTAAGACCGCTATTTTGTTCCATGTATCGCGTCGAAATCATATCAATTTATTTCTATGTCACTTTTAGTTTTTCTACAAAAAATTTTAAATCAATTAAATAAGATGTTTTTTAGAAGTCGATTTTTTAAACATTTTATTTGGTCGAAAATTTGTTCAGCAATCTTAAATTTGTACCACAATTTTACCAGTGTATCTCTATCACTCTTAATGCTTGAACAAAATTTGAAATTAATCTAATAATTAGTTTTTCGGGTTGATTTTTTAAACATTTTATTAGGTCGTCATTTTGTTTGGATTCGTACCAAAATGTCAGCAGTTCGTTTCTAAGTAGCACTTAATTTTTGTACAAAGTTCAGGTAGATTGAGTAATTAGTTTGTTAATAATAATTTTTAAAATTTCACAAATCTGCCATTTTGTTCCGCCATACTGGATTTTTACCAAAACATAACCAGGTCTTCCCCATATGACTCTTAATTTTGACCAAAATTTGAAGCCAATCGGATAAGTATTTTTTAGCTACGCCTCGAACTGACCGATAAATAGACACAAGATATTTTGGCATCTAGGGACACTAATCAGAAAGATATGTAAATGTGATTTGTTCCACGATTACGAACATTTTATTTCGCAGTCATTTTGTTCCGCCATCTTGAATTTCTACCTAAATTTTATCAATTCTTCTCACCACACCACAATTATTTCTTGCACAAAATTTGAAATCTATTAGTTAAAAAGTTTTTTAACATTTCACTAGACCGCCATTTTATTTCACCGTATTGGATTGTGACCCTTAATTTTTGACCGAAATTTGAAATAAATCGGGTAAATAGTTTTCTTGCCATACCGCGAGCAGACAAACAGACTCAGTCATTTTGTTCCGCCATCTTGAATTGGTACCTAAATTTTATTAGTTCTTCTCCAAACTACAATTATTTCTTGCACAAAATTTGAAATCTATTAGTTAAATTGGATAAATATTTTTTTAGTAATAAGTTTTTTAATATTTCACTAGACCGTCATTTTATTTCACCATATTGGATTGTGACCCTTAATTTTTGACCAAAATTTGAAGTAAATCGGGTAAATAGTTTTCTTGCCATACCGCGAGCAGACAAGCAGACCGACAGCAAACCGACAGACCGATGGAATCGAGAAAGCATGTTTTCGGAATCTAGGGACCTTGAAACGTAAGGATCTGAAAAAGTCTCGGAGGGTTATTTTTTCATGATGAAAATGCTTCCCTTTAACGAGGGAAGTAAAAATAAGTCTGAAAAAATGTTTGTTTTCAAATTTTGCGATGTAATTTAGGACATAGAGATTAACTGGCAAAATTTCGTTGCGAATTCAAGACTGCAGAACAAAATGGCAGCCAAAAAAATTGTGTAAAAACTACAGTTGTTGATTAACTCAATTGGGCATACCTGCGGCATTGCAGGACGTTATGCTTTATCTAGAACCCCCCTTGTTTTACTAGGAATAGTGAAGTACGATTCTATATAAATTCGCAGATAGTCATTTAGTCGTTACATTTATAAATTGTGTTGTCTTTCAATTTTCTTAACAACAAGAGGAATTCCTTATGAGGGAACTTCAGTATAATTTGGTAAAACTAATATATAAAGGAGCTTAACCAGAAAATCCTTCCTTCGACTTCTTCGTTTTGTCTACAAAAGTGAAACAAAACACAATTTATTTGCGAACTAAATGTACGGAACTAAATAGGATGATACTTTATTCATTAATCCTAATACAAGCAAATTTTCATGACGAAGGAAGTTCCGGGTAGGTATAGGAAATATACCGATTTTTTTAGAATTTAATTTCGCTATATTGAAGAAAAAATGTGTTATTTTTTAATAAGGATTTTAGAAAAGGCGATTCTTTTTAATTTTCAGTTTCCTCGTAAAGGAAGGTATTGTAATCGTGATTCTCAAATGCGTCGCCTGTTCGCGGTACAGCTAAAAACTATTTATCCAATTAACTTCAAATTTTGGTCAAAAATTAAGGGTCATATAGAAGTTACATAGTAACATTTTGGTAAAAATCCAATAGAGCTGAACAAAATGACGGCCTAATGAGTTGTTAAAAAACTACTAAACCAATTTGCCTCATATTTTGCCCATGTTCAAAAAGGCACTAGAATAAAGACCTTCTTTTTATGAAAAAATATGCCATAATCGATTATGTATGTAAATAAACTAAAAGCAAATAAAAAATAATACAAATATTAAAATAAAAATAAAATAACAAATTAAAACACAATTTAAAAATGGTACATTGGAGTATCTAAGCAGTGGTTTTATTTAAATAAGTATGGTAAGTGAATGAATATTTGATGTATGTATGTTAGACATGCGAAAAATTCTTTACTGAAAAAAAAATTGCTGGACATGGAAATGAATAGATTGGTGTTCGAATTATTTCTGAGAAGATATTTAATACTGCTTTTTGCACATATTAACAAGAAATATTAGGGAATTTCTGCATTTTTTGTTTTATTACATTTTAGTTGTCCCCCGTACGTTGCAAAAATATATTTTAAAACTAAATCCTATTTTTAGGTTTACTTTATAATTGTAATCAAATAATAATATCCTACCAATTTTATTTTCAATAATGCCACGTTTCGGTTTGTGCAAAAACTTAAAAATCGATAATATATATATATATATATATATATATATATATATATATATATATATGTCACGGGTTCTTGTGTCGAAACATTAGTTGGGCTTAACGAAAAATGCGGTATTCTTTATTACAAACTACTGCAAATTGGCATGACCAAAATTATTTACAAAAGTTTTTGATCAGTCCTTGAATGTTTTATGAATGTGACTTTCCTGTATTACTGCAATTCATGCGTAATGTTTTTTGTAGAATGCAACTTTTATTAAAAAATCGAATGGACGGTCAATCAGATATAAATAAATTAAACACATCACCTGTTTATCTAGCAGTTGATTTAGAGCACACAAGAATATGGGTTTCGGTGTTGCCAGAAACTTTTACCTATTTAGAAATACCATACAAAATTATGCTTACCTATATACCAACTTAACACTAGGAACAGCCGATCGGCTGCAGTACGTCGCGGACTGACAATTCTGGGCGTTGTGTGAGGCCAAGAGCATCGGCCCAGAAGTTGTGCTACCCGGAAATCTCTTGATGGATCTATACTATAGAGAATTCAATACAAAGTTGGAATCCATTTAGGGGTAATTTATATAAGATTGGATGGATCGTCTATTTAAAGTATTATCTGTATTTGGTAATACATAACCATGTTTTTTACTGTGTTGCATTCCATTTGGACCATTAAATACGTTATAACAATACTGTATGCTTCATGTTTGAACGTAAGTAAAACAAACTGTTTAATATTTTATTTTTACTTTGAATTAATATTGTTGGAGGAAAATAGGTCAACAACAACAGGCCCATTTAAAGACTTCCGGACAAACCAAATGTGAGGATATAGTTTTATATGCCCTGCCCACCTTTGCTTATTAAATCAGTTTATACATTCAAAAATAAATCGACTCTATGCAGGGTGGGGCTCCCCATACTCGTCGGTATTTTTGCTACTTTTATTTTAAATGTAATTTATCGGACATTGGTTATTACCAAATAATATATATATATATATATATATATATATATATATATATATATATATAATTTTCTTGGGTATAGATCCGAAAAAAGAAAGTAATTGTGACTGAGGTTTTAGTAGTGTCACAAGTCTTCAGACGTAATTTCCCTATATACAAACGTGCCAATAAATCTAGCAAAAGACATAATAAAAAATAAATGGAATGACATAAAAAAGTACACAGATATACCACTTGACGAATTTATGGAAGCCGTAGAGCTAACACTAAATTCGACATACCTTTTGTACAAAGATAAAATATACAAGCAAACAGAGGGATGTGCAATGGGTGCAAGTATATCTAGCGTAATTGCACAACTTGTTCTTGAGAATTTAGATGAAATATAATACCGAAACTGGATTTTACCATTCTTCTATAGATATGTTGACGATTGTATCACTCTAGTACCCAAAGAAAAAACCGATTACATACTATCAATGTTTAACAGCTACCATCCAAAATTACAGTTTACCGTTGAAATCGAAAAACACCAAAAAATAAGCTTTCTTGATATAACACTACACAGAAAAAACAACACCATCAGAACACAGTGGTATACAAAACAAACATGGTCTATCACCCTCTTACCCAGAAAAAATCTGTCATTATTGGCCTGGCTGATAGAGCAATCCAATTATCAGATCCAGAGTTTCGAAGAGAATCAATCGAAAAAGCAAAAGAAGCTCTTAGAAAAAATAATTATCCTACGCATTTAATCAATTCAGTTTTCAAAAAACGAATCAATAAATTTTACAACAATCTGGGTCACCAAAAAACAAATCAGTCAAATAAAACAACAAAGAAAATTACTTGACACTACCATACATACAGGGGCTATCCGAACAATTTAATCATTTATTCTCTAAATATAACGTACAAGTTGCCCATAGGGGATATAATTTGCTAAATCAACATTACACAAAACTTAAGACAAAAAATTTAAAATTTCAAAAAACACATATAGTATATCAGGAACCATGCAAGGATTGTGATGGTGTTTATATTGGGCAGACACAATAATATCTACAGTCAAGATTACATGGCCACAAGTACGATAAGAAAAACCAAACTGCATTATTTAAACACGCACAACAAAATAATCATAATTTCGATTTTGACCGAACAAAGATTTTAAAAACTGAGTTATTTTTAAAGAAAAGGGCAATCTATGAGTCAATAGAAATAAAAAAAACAAACATGCCATTAATGACAAAAATGATATAGACGTGTTAAATAAAATCTATTTCGGTATAATATAACTAAAGTAAATACTGCCACTCCCTTCCATACCAACGATGGGTTATTTTCTTTAAAAATAATAAAATCCAAATCAGTGTGATATCGCCCAAGAGCGAGCAGCAAACGATATGTTGTTGTCGTCTTTTTTGTTATTTTCGTATGTTCGTAAAAATAAGTGAAATTTGTTCTTTATTAAGATTTTAATTTTAAATTGATTAATTAAGTTTCATGGTAAGTTAAAAGTGATAGGTTTTTATTGTGAAATGTAGGGTTTTGTTTTTGGTTTTAGGATAAAAATTTTTTGAGAAAGGCAAGGGTGTTCCTGCCGAAACGTCAAAAATGATATTTTTTTAAAATTGACAATATATGTGACACTACCAAAACCTCAGTCACAATTACTTTCTTTTTTCGGACCTATACCCAAGAAAATTATATATATTAACAATATACAAGGAAAGAAACTCTTACCAAATCTATATATATATATATATATATATATATATATATATATATATATATATATATATATATATACAATATAAATGTATATATTATATGTGTTATTGATTGTACTGTGTGTTGAACTAAATTGGGTCAGACTTCATTCTTTCTAATAAAAGGAAGGTAAAAAACATTTACCGATTTGTTTTACACTGATTTTTTAAGACCGCCGTTTTATACCGTCATTTTGGATTCGTACCAGTTAATCCCTGAATCATATTCAATTTTGCTGCAATTGAATAAAAAGATTGTTTACATTGATTTTTTTAGACATTTTATTTGACCGCCATTTTGTTTCTGTGTTTAGAATTCGTACCACAATTTTATCAATTAATCTGTATATAACCCTTAATATATGTCCAAAACTTAAAATTCATCTAATAAGTAGTTTTTTAGACTGATTTTTTAAAAATAGTTAACTAGGCCGCCATTTTGTTTTGCTGTTTCGGATTCATACCAAAATATTTCAGGTTGGTTCCTTGGTTGTTGTGCAAGATTTGAGATAAATTGGATAATTTGTTTTATAGTAATAATTTTCTTTTATATTTTACTAGGCCGCCATTTCGTTCCGTCATATTGGATTTTTACAAAAATTATACCAAATCATCCCCATATAACCCTTAATTTTTTATCAAAATTTGAAGTCAATCGGATAAGTAGTTCTTAGCTACGCCGCGAACTGACAGACAGACAAATGGAATTGAGAAAACATATTGGCATCTAGGGACGTTAAAACGTAAATATAGGCATGTAAAACCCGCAATTTTTTTTCAGATAGTTTTGAGTTCATTCGAGCTAAATTCTCCTAAAACGGTATTTCTGGTAAGCGCTTTGCATAATTTATCTTAGAATTTTAGAAAAATAAATTTTGCTTTAAAATTATTTGAAATAATATAGTAATTTTATCTTAAAATATTAATAAAGCATATAATTAGTTGCAAATAACAAGCAAATAAAGCATGCCATTACCCTAGATTTCGGCAGTTCTTGAAAATATACTAGCAACAGCACCCCTACTTTCTAGAATAGACAAAATCTTATATTTACTGTATTTTAAAAACGAGCTTATCGTTTGAATTATTCAATAGACTCTTGCAGTAGCTCTTTACCTCGGACTCAGATTCAAATACATTTTATAACTAATATGTCTGACCGCTTCTTAAGCATGTTTGTGACCCAATCTCTGTCAGATATTATTTTTAATTTATATCAAGTATTCACAAAATTAGGGCTTTAAAAAATGCATAGATTTTGTCATCGTACTGAAATATACTATTTGCAAACGAATATTTTAATCTAGTGAAATGCTGGGATTTAGTAAAAATTTATTATGGACCTGAAATTCGGCAACGAAAATCATTACATTTTTTTGTAGTACATTTTATCAAAGAGCTTAACAGTTCTGTCTACTAACATAGGTATTATAATTCCACAACAAACGACTTGTGAAGAATAATAATTTTTCATCATTTGCATTTCATTTCAAATATGCTAAATGTTACGCTACTGAAAGGGTGGTGTTCTAACCTTAACCTACCCAACCTGTGAAAGGACAATTCCGGCTTAAAAGTATCTAGTTTTCCACAAACTTGTCACTGGAGAACCATTTTAAAGACTTTCAAAGAGTTATCTCACCAAAATTACAAAACACACTAAATATCCACAAAAAGTACAAATTCCGACTTGAAGAAACAACGCACTGCATAGAATACTATAATATACTGTACGAAATTTTTATAAATTAATAATACGTATAGTGACGTTATCTGCAAAACATGACGAACGAATTTGCGCGCGGTGTTGTCACTGATGGCCCGCATTTTTACCACACGGGTTTTATTCTATTTCATATTTCTGTTTGCGGAAATCCAGATACAAGTGCAAAAGTGTTTCATTAATAAAGACTTAATTATGAAAAGGTTCTTTACAATTATCTATAATTCTGACAACACTGTTTCAAAGAAAATCATATTGGATTATGAAGCTAAATAGATCAGGAACACACGTAGAGTAGCAGCAGGGCGCTTACCGTAAACTATAAGTATAATAGATATTTGTGTTTTAAATTTGCGTATGTGAATATTTTTGTTAAATATAGACATTTTATTTATGAACCGTAGTGTAATATTATTTTAAATTTATTATACGTTTACGATAAGTGTACAATTTTAGTGATTTTAAGGCATTTAACGTTTCAATACATATAATGATGTTTACGTGTTTGTATATATTTTTATTGTGTTTTAAAAAAAAAATTAGGAATCAGTAGAGTAAATAAAATCTTGAGAAAGCTCAACACAAGGAGCGAAACGTTCATTTAAAGTGAGAAATTTTGATTTTCATTGTTCACCTAACCCAAGAAAATAAGGTCCCACTTATATATATATATATATATATATATATATATATATATATATATATATATATGGTTTTTGGCAGATCTGGTAGTTCATCCGTTCATTTGTGGTGGTTTGCAAGTTGTTTTGCAGATGTTTCAAAAACCATGTTTTTCCATCCGTGAATCTCTTCGTACGTATTATAAATATATACTAGAGTGCACATTCATTAGTATGTGATAAATCTTATTAACATTATGGCTTTATGACTGAGATAAATATAAATTAAAAGTATAGGCTAATGACACTAAGATAAAAATGATAGGTAAAGGAAAAAATAGCAAAAAAAAACAAAACCATAAAATAAATAAAATTTAAAAATATAAAAAATACGAACAAACCAAAAATAAAGCAAAGAAGAAATTGGGTAAAGTAAAGTACAAGTACCCAAATAAACTCTAAACGGTAAAAATAAAGGCAGATAAATCTTAGGTAAAGTTAGGTAAGATAGAAAAGTACAAATAGAAGGAAATAAAAACTGAAAAGTATTAACAAAAATAAATCACACATAAATAAAATTAGGTAAATTGAAAAATCCAAGTTTCATAAAAAAAATCAATAATAATAGGTCTGAATGTCATATGTTATGAAGGTAAAAATCTGTATTAACCCTTAACCGACGTTGTAGAATAATGTAGCACAAGCGACGTTGCACGGTCCCTTGGACTCCAGGGTAAAACACCGTAAATAGTTATATGTAGGACCAGATTATGACTTTATTTTCTATTTACGGAGATTAAAACATACTTTCGATAATATTTTTTATTATATAAACGCAAATACAACAAATGCAAAATAACTTAAAACTAGTTACGTAAGATTAAAAGCACATAGGATTATATTGCAACTTCAAAAAAAAATAACTCTAACTTAAAAACAATTTGTTCTTTTTTTTGTTAAATCTGGCTTATAAAACCACATTCTTTACAAAAAAAATTAAACATCTAAACTTTTTTTTATTTTTACAAGCAAGAAACGATAGGGCGTCTATTACATTTATTCTAATTTCTCAAAACAATTTTCACATAGTTTTTTACTACATTCAAGCAAATAGGTCTTTTGCAATTCTTGTAAAGAGAGGACGTTTTTCTCTTCAGGTTGGGATTACAAATATAGCAGATTTTTCTAGCATCTAAGTAAAGTATCAGAATCACCAACGTTTTTTAGAATTTGTATTCCCAATATTCTCTCAAGGGTAAGCCTTAGTTCTCTAGGTAAGTGCGGATTATTAGCTCTTTCTCTAAGAAGGGACTCATATAGCTGTTTAGCTAAAATCTTCAAAAATTGCATTCGTGTGTAGATTTGTCTGTTTTCACTGATGTTTTGCTGCTGCCAAGCATTGAATTTTAATTCCGTATTTCTTACATCTTAAATTTTCAGCGTCTCCTAAATCCCACAAACTTTTCATCTACTGTTGTATTAGCTCCTAATACATAAGAACTTTGAGAATTTTGGTTGAATTTTTTCAAGATATGTGAAACTGCGGCGGCGGGATCAGTTCTTATACGCTCAACCCTCTCCTCTCTGGTATCGAATACACAACAATAATACAGAGAATCTTCGCGCTAAAAATATAATTCTAAATATTTCTCTACCAGTACCATCTGTAGCAAACAAGGCTTCAATATCCTCATTATTTGACTTGAAAACTGATGTCAACAATAAGAGGCCCAAAAATCCATTGACTTCAACGACGTTCGTCTCTCTGAATTCCGTGCGACCAAAATTGCCTTCTTTTTCACTATACTCTGCCAATTTTATATTGGTATAGTGCACAATAATGTCTAAAATGTCTTGAGAAAAAATTAATTTACATGCTACTAATGGTTCCATCTGCTTCATAGCTCCTCTTATAGTTGGCAGTTTCAGGATATTGCATGCAGGTGTTCTTACGTTTCGTGTAGGTTCAGAAGATTCCCATTTATATCTTTTCTTCCCGTAGTAAATTCGCTGATTGATCTGGTTTTCATCGTCAGAGCCGGTAATGTCACTGCCATTATCACTAACGGTCGAAGGATTGTTTTCAGACTGATTATCATCAATATTGCTCCCTTCTGAAAATTTACTTTCGGAACCATGATTGCTAACAATGCCTTCTTCTTCATTACCGGAGTGCTCTTGTCCATCCTGGTCAAAAAAATCACTCATTTCCTCATTATTCCATGTCTGAAGCGTTTCTTCAAAGTCTGGATCCCCGTACCGAACAGTTTTTACACGTTTTGACGATGCCGTCGATATATCGGAAAAGAATTACACTAACTACGTCGTGTGGTCCCTCGGACACAATATGACGGTTCGACCGTTTCTGAACAACAGTAAGCGACGTGTTCTTGACAGATAATAGATCACCCCACCATAGGAAGGTACTGAACGGCGTAAGTAAACTGGTCAAGCAGTTGAAAAAATGTTAAACCATATTTGGTCTGTTGAGTCCCAGGGACCTCATGACGTCGGTTAAGGGTTAAAATTAATGCCTTAGACCTTCTTCATCATACTATATCATAAATTTAAATATAAGGTTCTCTTATAATACAACATTCTTTATTTTATTACATTTTTATATTATATACATTTTTATATTATATGCATGCATGTCTATCTCTATTGTTTTTGAAATATTCACATAGAAAAATAGACGATTTCTGCTTTTCAAAAAAAAGTGGAAAATAGTTAGTTCCACGTTGAATTTAAAAATGATCCCATATATTGCGTTGCACTTTCAACACATGACTTGATCACCGGTTTTAAGTACATGCCTTTCGTAATTTCTAGTTTTTATTACTTTATCCCGGATGGCAAAGATAAAACCTTCCGTTCCTGGATGTAAATAACCTGAAGAAAAGGCATTGAGAGGTTATTACCTACAACGTTTGATGTGGCGTTGGTATCAGCTCTAGTTACTTGTAACGGGTTCATTTTGTTGGTTGTGGAAATATTGTCTTAGATTCGTCACTTCGTTGCTACACATCCAAGACTTCAAGCAACCACTTGTGATGCACATAATAATAAGCTTTAGAATATATAGTCAATATATTATTATTATTATTAATATCAATCAATTTCTCAACAAATGTTGAGTTCCAAGCTCATCACGGATGCATGCATCAAAAGGAGTGGGCTGGTTTCTATTAGTTCTATGTCTTGTCCTGTAAGAATTTTCTCACTATGTGGCAAGTACTGAGCAGGACTGCCTTCTGGATGTCGATGAAGGTGTGAGTATGCCGTCCTAGGTTCTGTTCTAGAGTTTTGGAACTAGTCTAGTTGACAATACGATGATCGGTATCACATGAACCTTATTCAGCCGCCACATCTGCTGTATCTCGATGGCCAGCTCCGCATATTTGGCCTTTTTCTCTTGATATTTATCCAACACGTTGTTGAGTACAGCGACATCTACCGAATAAGCTGTCTTTGTTTCCTTATTTAACAGTACCACATCATGCCGATTATTCGTCACCCGTCTGTCAAGTCTGTAAAGGCATTATTTTCAAGCAATGAACTTGGTTAACTTGGTTCGTATATATAATAGGGCACAAAAGTGTTCAGGAGCCCGTATTTATTGGCAAGCTTCTGGTGTATGATGTTACACACCTGGTTATGTCGCTGGAGATAGTCCGTATTTGCTAGGTAAGTGCAGCCAGATGTAATATGCTGATCTCCCACTATATTTTTGATATTTATCGGATTCAACGGACCGGTCTTGATGATGAATTTAGTGTAATTCAATGTGTTAATAACTAAGCCCTGTATTGTCATCACAAATCCTTCTCTGCTTCTGGGAATAGTTGTCCATCCTTCAGCCGCTTGTTGGATGCTTCCTTATCTATGTGTGGCTAATTCAAGTAATTGTGTGACGAGGTCTAAAAGTGACTTTAGGATTATGTTGTCACTTGAGAGATTGTGTTGAAAGTATGAGTGGTCACTTAGAGTCACTATGCGGTGGAAGCTTAATGTATGTGCCTTGTTGGTGAAGATATCTCTCAAGTTTTGCAGTTGTCGGGAGTGCGAATTGGTCATGTTAACGAGGGATCCAAGGTCAGTTGATGACCTTGGGTGGTGTGACTTGTACTTGATCATCGTTAGACGAGTGGTTTGTTGTAGTGCTTCTAGCTCCGTGTTAGTCCATATCAAGATTCCGAAATTGTAGGTCAGCACTGGCACAGCATAGGTGTAATTGCTGTAATGAGATTTCCGGCATTCAACACTGTCTTCAGAAGAGCTCACACTCTTTGAACGTATTGATCTTTTAGCTTGGTCTTTCCTTCTTTATCCTGGAGCAATCTAGCTTGTTGGAACCCTAGATATTTGTAGGTCTCTCCTTGGTTCATCGCTAGAACTATTCCTCCATTTAGGTAGGGCTACATCAGCATTAATGAATTTGCCTTTTACGATGTTAAGGCTTTACATTTTTCCATTCCAAATTCCATATGAATTTTTTTCGAGAAGATGTATGTCACGTCAATAAGCTTTTTTAGTTGGTTATGGTTTCCACCATAGTGCTTAATATCATCCATATACATAAGGTGGGATATGGTGCGGGAATTGTCTATATTGGCTTTGATGTTGAAGCCATGTCCTCTATTGTTAAGCAACGTCGAGAAGGGGTTCATCGCTAAGCAGAACCAAAGTAGACTTAACGAGTATCCTTGGTAAATTCCCCTATTGATGTGTATCTCATCGGTGATAAGAGATTGATCGCTATTTGGGATCCTCAGTTTCGTTCTTCACTGGTGTTTGATAGTTTCCAGGAAATTGATGATGTGCCTGCTTAAGTACCACAGAGTAGATGATACGTTGTTCTTTGCATCCTTAATGGTCTCGAATGAATTCCTTCTGTTCGTCGGCTAATAGGTTATGTCAATATGGTAATACGATTTGCAATACATCCAGTTAGGATTTTGTACATGGTGAACAAACAGGTGAAGGACCTGTACTGGGACGGGTCTTCTTTCTTATTGTTTTTGGGTGGCATAGTTGTAGAGCCCAACTTGATAAATGTGAAGGTTGTCTCTAGAAGATGCATTATTTTAGTAAAATGACGGGCTATAGCTTCATGGAGGACCTCAAATTTGTTATACCAGAAATTGTGAATATGGTCAACTCCTGGCTACTTCCAGTTGCTCGTTCCCTTAATAAAGCTGCTAACTTCCTTCCTGGTGATATAGTGATAGAGTTATAAAAGTAGTAAAGAGTAATAAAAGTTAGGCCAAATTTATTAACCTAACTTCAAACATACCGATTTTTTTTTTTAAAAGATTGAATGATAACATAAACATAATAAAGCAAAAAAGCATTAATTTAATTACCTATGAGTAGTAAGACCTTCTGCCACTCAATATAAAACTTAGTGGTAAACCTCCCCCAAATTTAATCAATAATAACTTTGTTATTTTAAATATTTATAAAAAAGAGGAAATTTAGTTAGATATAAATAAACCTAATACAGGTTGATAGATTATTGATTATTTATATTATTATTATTTTACGTTGTACTAAATCATTAAATACAAGGTGTGCTTATTAACAATAATGTTACAAGTAATTTAATACACGTTACCATTACACCAGTACATTTACTAAAAAAACGCAATTTCAAAAAAACTATTTCATCTAGGTATTGGACACTCTAACGCAGTTTGATAAAGTTTTTAAAAATATTCTTTCTTCTAGTGCGGAAATATACCGTGAGTTTCATTTAAAATAATGAAGTTATTGATGATCGAATTTGTGAAAAATATGCCATTAATATTTAATATAATAATTACATCCCCGATAATATTGGATAACAGAAGATCTTAATATTGATAGATCAAAGCCTCTTTAACTTGGTATTTATTATTCAGTTATTTATGTTAATTATTTTTTATAACCTCTATTCTATTTTTTCGTTAGGTATAGATAACTACAAAAACTTTTAAGAAGCGCTGTAGGACTAAAACTTAGATAATGCAATTCTAGGTGGAATGCAGCTTTATACTGATCTATTTGCCTCTGATTTTGCCGTAAGTATAACCACAAAGAAGTCTATACTCGTATCATATTTCATATGATAAATGAAGAAAACCCGGGTAATAGTATTATTGCAGTCAGATGATATCAACGTGGCGTTACTTAAAATAATAACGTAACGCCAAATTCATTAAAGAAAGGATATTCTGATACTTGCTAAAGATGAAGAAAATCGTTCAGCTTATATTCATAATATTTCACGTAAAACCTTATACTTATACACTATAGAGTATGACCATATCCTTCATATAAAATTAGATGAATGTTTATAAACTTTACTTTTTACTTAAAAAGAAGGATAACCTTCCGAAATACAAAGTGTGGTGTGGTTAGTAGCAGACGTAAATTGTAATATGCTATGGCAAATATGGTGGATGTAAGGGAGATGAAACATTAAAAGCCCTGCTTACCAACACTTGCTCTTGATTTTAAAGAATTGTAACGTTTCAAAGAAGAAAATTTACAATAACTTTCGAATACATTTTTAGGTACAAATGAAGAAACTCGGAAGGTGCGTCTTCATCAATTCTTAAACTGAAAATTTTTTTACGCTATCTCAGTGATCCTGGCTATCATAGAGGTATCGGTCACGAACTTGGTGATAGTGAAACTACTGTATCTCGTGCTGTGACTGCAGTAATTTACAGCATAATTGCTCAATCAAACGAATAGATAAAGTTTTCAATCACCAACAATGAACTAAAGGAGGTGAGAAGGTTATGGCAAAGCAAGTGAAGATGTCCGACAGCAATTGGTGTGATTGGGTACAAACATAGGAATAGTGAAACCAAATCGCTCTTGAGATGAGTACAGGGTGTCCCATTTTCGTAGGTTTTACGGGGTTTCCAGCTTATGAGTAGAGATAGAGAGATGCGGTTTTCGCGACACCGTGCTACTTTTCGATGAAACTAAAGAGGCCGCAAACAGATTTGCCCTAACCATTTTAGTTTCCGTGCTACAGGGTGATTTTGAAAATTTGTCATTTTCGGACACCCCCTGTAACTCAGCTATCGTAAAATATATTTTAAATGTTTCAACTGGTATTTATAGATTTTTTCACGTAGAATTCAGTGGCATACTCAGATTTTTGCTGAGAGTCATAGTTTTTGACATATTGGCATAACCTACTATTTTTTAAATGGGAGACCCTATATATTATTTTTTCATCTTATTCTTCGTGTCGAGAGCTTTTCAAAAACATACCATAAGTCATATTTA
Organism: Kuschelorhynchus macadamiae; assembly: GCA_030620095.1. Classification (NCBI taxonomy): domain Eukaryota; kingdom Metazoa; phylum Arthropoda; class Insecta; order Coleoptera; family Curculionidae; genus Kuschelorhynchus; species Kuschelorhynchus macadamiae. The sequence goes on from JAUTXW010000099.1 coordinate 307,506, forward strand.
TTTTCATAAATAACATGAAAAAATGCATTTTTCTTTAAACGGATTTATGGCATAGCAGATGAATCGAAATAAGAGAAGGTGGCTGTGGTAGCCATGGCAACGCCAACAAAAATATGATCAGGCAGCCATTACTGCTGTCATTTTTGGCATTATTGCGTTTAAATTTTTCTTGACGTCTATTATAATTATTGTTTTTAATATGGCTCAGAATCAAAAATTTGAATATTTTGAGAAATATGATATGAACGCGTGTTTTATATTGTCTAATGAAGATGCAGATCAGGCGGCAGAGCTTTATCTGAACAGGTTAGTTCTTTTTTATCTTCCTGCATTTTGACTTTATTGGTTCGCTTTATTTTATCTTAGATATCCCGAGAGAAGACAACCAGAAAAAAGAATTTTTCAAAAAATTAAAAATAATCTTTGCCAATATGGATCTTTTAACAAGCCTCGATCGCGAACTTACAATAAAGACAACGAAGAATCTGAGGTCAACGTTTTAGCCCTCGTTCAGACAGCTCCTGAAACATCTTGCAGGAAAATAGACGAAGAGGCGGGTGTATCGAAAACCAAAGTGCAGAAAATTTTGAAAAAGCACAAATTCAAACCCTATAAATACAAACTTGTGCATCATCTGCATCCTGGTGATGCAGAGCGCAGATTGGAGTTCTGCAATTGGTTTATAAATATGAAGGCAGAAGATATCGATTTTGAAAAAAAGATTATTTGGTCAGACGAGGCACATTTTACTAGTTCAGGGATTTTAAATAGACACAACACGCGATTTTGGAGTCAAGAAAACAACCATGTTATTTTTCCTAGGGAGCGTCAGGGCAGATTTGGATTCAATGTCTCCTGTTTTATTTTCAACCGAAAAATAGTTTACCAAATATATGAAGGAAATCTGAATTCGATTGGTTACGTGCGAATCCTAGAAGACGCATTAGGAATTTTGGATGATGTTCCCTTGGCTCAACTAAATAGGATTTATTTCCAGCAAGACGGAGCTCCAGCCCACAATGCCAGAATAAGTCAAAACTGGCTTAACGACCATTTTCCTGGAAGATGGATAGGAACACACGGACCTGTTCGATGGCCACCACGATCCCCTGACCTCTCAGTTTTAGATTTCTTTTTGTGGGGTTATTTAGAAAACAAGGTTTATGTAAGGCGATACGAAAACTTAGAACAACTAAGAATGGCCACCGAAAACGCTTTTGCAGAGTTACAAAGACAGTCATTTACAATAGAAAATGCATTAAAAAGAATTTTTAAAGTTTGTCACACTTGTAGGACACATAATGGTCTACAATTTGAACAATATTTGTAGTTTTAATGAAATTATAATTATTACCTTTTACCTACTTCCTAATTTTTTCTGATGCTGTTACTTTGTTATTTCGTTAATAAATATTTGTTAACTTTTTCCATGGCTCCACAGCCACCTTCTCTTATTTCGATTGATCTGCTATGCCATAAATCCGTTTAAAGAAAAATGCATTTTTTCATGTTATTTATGAAAATAAATATGACTTATGGTATGTTTTTGAAAAGCTCTCGACACGAAGAATAAGATGAAAAAATAATATATAGGGTGTCCCATTTAAAAAATAGTAGGTTATGCCAATATGTCAAAAACTATGACTCTCAGCAAAAATCTGAGTACGCCACTGAATTCTACGTGAAAAAATCTATAAATACCAGTTGAAACATTTTAAATATATTTTACGATAGCTGAGTTACAGGGGGTGTCCGAAAATGACAAATTTTCAAAATCACCCTGTAGCACGGAAACTAAAATGGTTAGGGCAAATCTGTTTGCGGCCTCTTTAGTTGCATCGAAAAGTAGCACGGTGTCGCGAAAACCGCATCTCTCTATCTCTACTCATAAGGTGGAAACCCCGTAAAACCTACGAAAATGGGACACCCTGTACATTATTCGAAAAGGTAATCCTACTCTGAATGTGCAAGCCACTTATGATGCCAAAGAAATGTTCACTAGTGTCGACGTTAGTTTCACAAGTGAGATTACAATTACGAAATAATGGTAATGATGTACTACTTGGTGATGATGGGTATGGGATAGAGCTTTAGCTCATAACTCTATTTAGAAATCCTGCTCCTGGTGCTTGATTATTACGAACTTTTGAAAAAAGAGAGTAATAATTGAGCGATGTTTCAGCCAATTGAAACGCCGGTTTCCTATTTTACAGTACAAAAAAACAGTAACACTACAGTTAAATTGGGAAATGTGCCAAAAATAAGTGTTGCCTGTGTTGTACTTCAAACGTTGCAAAAACTTTAGGCAACATTGATTTCGAATCAGCTGAAGATGAGGTGCCAGAAAAAGATGAAGATGGCTATAATAACGCAATTGATCTTCCTCTTCACCATCAAGGACAAGAAATAAGAAGAAACCTGAGTATTGTAATATACAATTTTAATAATTATGTTTTAAAATTAAAATATATACGACGTAATAGTATATTTCATTCATCTTTATTTTTTATAAAAATGTCAAATAAACTTCAAAACTAACATTTCTATATTCTAAAATCTATTAAACAAAATATGACTCGCTTTTAGTAGATACAATGTGGCTGAAAAATCAGGAATAAATTAAATAATTATTTATCTAAGCACATTTGTCAAAAATGCTCTGACACGTCAACTTTCGGTTTAACCGGAAGTTCAAAACCTCCGAAAGCGTTAGATAATTAAAAACTAAAATAATAATAATAATAATAATAATAATAATAATAATAATAAACAGTCCTTATTTTCAATCAAAAAGATTTACATAAGTTACAGGATAAATGGGGGGCGGTATCCAACAGTGTTGCTCTATACAACCCCCAAAAAAAGTGTAAAAAAGTAAAAAAAAAAAAAAGGCAATTCTAATACTTAAGCCACTTACACTTAGAAGTAATTTTATACAACTTGTTATATAATTATGCAGATAACTAAGAAATCTATATATATATATATATATATATATATGCTAACTATTAGCAAAAAATAATTAATTATAAATTAGTAAGGTTTTTTAAGAAAAAAAAAAAAAAAAAAAACAGAAAAACAGAAAAACAGAAAAACAATCATATGCGTGTTCGGACTCTTTTTTCGAAAAGGTATTTCTTAACCTTATGTTTAAAATCAGTCAGGGAACAGGTTTTGAGGCGGTGAGGAAGCTAAGATTATAAATTTTTACAGCGTTGTAAGTAAAACTGCGCTGGAACAAAGCAGAGTTGTATAAAGGAACCTTGAATAAGCCTTTGTGGCGAGTATTCATAGAGTGAGTATCAGAACTTCGAATAAGTTTATTAAGTAAATATTGCGGTTGCTTTATAGATATGACTTTATTAACCAAACCCAAAAGTTGAGACTGAAAACGTTCCTCCAAATTTAACCAACGTGATAGTTTAAATGATTCGGATATATGATCAAACCTTCGCATATTATACGTAAACCTAACACAAGCGTTTTGAACACGTTGTAAACTGACTTTATCTCTCTGAAGCAAGGCTGGCCAGTAAACAGTGCAGCAATAAGAAAGATTGGATAAAATTAACGAGTCAGTAAGTTTCAATTTAATAGATGTATCTACAATATCCCTGCTATGATAAAGTATACGAAGCTTAAAAAATGATTTTTGTATGAGGGAAGAGACATGTTTTTCAAATCGCAGGTTATTGTCTACAAGTAGCCCAAGATTTTTACAAACATTTACAGGGTTTAAGATAGTGTTATTAAGAGTGACATTAAGTAATTTCCGATCAATAATCTGCGATCTATCCTTGCCAAAAATTATGAGTTGAGTTTTGCTTTCATTAAGTAAAAGACCATGCTTTTGCGATATATCGCCAAGAATATTTAAGTCGTGATTTATGCAATAAGAAGCGGTGTCAATTTCAGAAAGACTAAAAGAGAGATATAACTGAGTATCGTCTGCATATTGGTGCGAATGACAGTGATTGAGTAGCCTGCTGAAGTCAGACGTGTACACAGAAAACATCAGCGGCCCGATGATACTGCCTTGCGCAACCCCCTTATCTACAGTTGCATATTCGGAAAATTTATTACCAAAAAACACCCTTTGTTTTCGATTGCTAAAATAGCTTTTGAAAAAGTCAATCGCAACATCTCCTATCCCAAAATATTTTAACTTAAAAAACAAAAGACTGTGGTCTAAGGTGTCAAAAGCTTTGCTGTAGTCTAAAAGTATTAAACAGGTGTTTTGACCTTTATCGGTCGCTCGAAAGATGTCATCAGTAATTTCAAGAAGGGCAGTATTAGTACCATGGTGCTCACGAAAACCAGATTGTGTAATTGGAATAATATTGTTTACATTTATAAAATTACCAAATTGCTTTTCGACTATTTTTTCTAATATTTTTGACATAGTTGAGAGAATACTAATAGGCCGGAAATGTGAAGGTTGGGAGGGGTTGGAGTCTTAGGGATGGGAATCACATTAGCACTCTTCCAACATTCAGGAAACCTGTTAGCAGATAAAAAGTTATTGATGATGAAAGTAATATGCGGTAAAAGATGTGGGGTTACATAAAGTAACATTTTAATATTAATTCCGTCGGGCCCCGTAGCGTTAGATTTTATGCCATTAATTATTTTTTCAACCTCCTCCAGATCAACGTTAGTAAACACAAAATTTTCTAAGTTATGCACAGCAAGCAGCAAAATAGGAAGTGCAAGCCATTTTGCTCTGCTGGGGAAAGTTGTAGGCCATTCAATTGTAAAATCAATGCCGGTTTTTTTTTCTTTATGAGATATTTTGAAAAAACTAAAAGTTTGCGTTTTCGAAGAACTGCCGTAATTTTTTTATTTCATAATATTTTCAAATTCTGTAAAATCATTATTTAGGCAACTTTTTAAGGACAATGGTTCCCTGTATTTAGATTTTAATTTCGACGTCTTTTTATACTTGTGGCGGCCATTTTGTTTTTTGTCAAATTTAAAAATAACTTTTTTTCCCTGTAAAACAATGTGTGACACCTATTAAAAAAATTGTTTTTATATCAAAAAACTACAAAATTAATTTTTTGTTCGAGGAGGTGACTGCGGAAGCCATTTGCTTTAAAAAATAATTGCCATTCAACTAGTTATAGAGAATTCTGAGAACGTAAACTCGCAAAGTGTATTTCTATCTTTTATTAACCTATGCCCCCAAACATGCCAATACACTCAGTGTGCACCGTCTGAAATCCGTCTATTGATACTTTAGTTACTGACGACGGCGACTTCAAATTAAAAAAAAATTAATGATAACATCAAGCCGTAAACGTTCTACGAAAAATACATGTATGTACTCAAAAACGATTTTTTATTTACTTTGAAAACTAAACCTAATAACAAGGAATACAATAAGAAAACTAAATTGAACCTAATAATCTATATCTATACTTCTATACTCTATACTAATATATAAAAGACTAAGTTGACTGACACACTCATCACGCTCCAGCACAAACTGCTTGAGGTAAAAGGCTGAATTTTGGCATACAGGTTGATTTTAGGGTGTAGAGGTTCGATAATAAGCGATTTTTCAAAATTCAAATTCCAAGGAGGTGTAACCACCCCTTAAATATCACAACATTTTTTATTTAAAAAACGGTCAGTTTTTCGGAAAACTTGAACATGTGTTTTTTAATTTATTTTTTTACATATTTTAGGATTTTTTAAAAATGCATACAGGGTTTTCAAAGGGGTGAAACCACCAGTTAAATAATACAGTATTTTTTTTATTTAAAAATCGGTGTATGATGATATCCCAAAACCAAAACGTCGAAATCAAAATCTAATTGCAAGGATGCATTGCCCTTAAAAAGTTGTTTTTACAGATTTTGAAAATATTCTGAAATTAGAAAATACAACAGTTCTTCGAAAATGCAACTTTTAGTTTTTTCAGAAGATTCAAAAACGAAAGAAGATAGTGCCGTCATCAAAGTGGCATTGAATTTAGAATTGAATGGCCTACAATTTTCCACTTTTGAACATCTTTCTATCTCTTATAATTTCGAAGACTCAATACATTCCCTACCAATTTGGAATACACTCTATATGAGGAAGTACTTTTTCATTGTGGTGATCCACAATTGTCCTCTCTATATATATAACGAGGGCCTCGGCGAGCACCAACTTATACAAATACAAATGGCCGCAAACCGCTACACTTATAGGCCAGACCGTATAAATGGAACTCTAAAGCCTGGAAGAAGAGTTGGACTGATTAGTCATAGTGTTATTATTGGGCACACAGAATTGTGGGAATGGCTATAATTTTGTAACTTATACTAGTAAATATTAATTAAGTGATCGGTGACCAGTTTTCTCTTGCGACTTTACCGGTAAAGCCCTGAGAGGAATTCCATGTGTTTATTCCCAAACATTGCTCCAAAAATTATTTATTTGTAAAATTTAACCAACAATGAAAATATCGATAACTATACGAATTCTTTTCCTTATTTTATCAGAAAACTCGTTTATTTGTATACTTACATTTTTTTTACATTTTTGCCGCCATCAGTGATTTTCTTAAACAAGTTGCAACATTTCAATAAAACTAACTTTATAAAAATTAAATGCAGGCATGCACATAGTATATATTTTCGTAAACTGCATTATGCAGTAAATCTTAAATGGTAAGCAAGCCTCACCATTCACTCAATTGAAAACCAAATTAGAATATTGATTTTTTTTGATAAGTACAAATATGCGAAAATTTAAATTTAAATACACGGAAAAGATAGAATTTTTTACTAGATAGATTTACAAGAAAGTCACTTTCAAATAATGTTAAAATAAACTTACTCCAGTCCTTTGGAATTAAAACACTTATTATTAACGAAAGCCGATTGTCCCACAGTGGGGCACTAGAACCTTGGCATAGGCTGCCTGATATCCCACAGGACAATTATATATATAGCAAAAAAAACTGATGTAATTACTATTAATTAAAGAAAATACTATTTGTAGACTAAAGGAAAGCAGTCATTGGTGCTAAGGCGTAATATCTCAATTAGTGGCTTGCAATAACTGATGTATTACAATAATGTAGAAAGACATACATTTTTGGGTAATACAACTGCCTTTACTTGAGGCGCACTGGTATAAGGATATCCTTAAATATACCTGTCAAGTATTAAAGGCACTGAACAGAGCATCGCACATTTAGATTATTGTCGACACAAACAAAATAAATATTTCCCGTTTTAAAAATCAAATTTGTAATAATACGACACACGGCTGGTCCCCCTGGTGATTACGCCTCTCTGGGCAAAAGGGAAGACTACCGCCCTTTTCATAACTTGTGCGACTTATTAATTATATGTAGAGGTAGTAATTTTTTGTAAAACGAAAAACTTCATGACTTATTAACAAAAACAAACAATTAAATGAGTTTTAGTTCTAAATGGCTAGTTATATTGTAAACTTATTAGAACAAATTACGAAAAGATGATCATACATATAAAAAAGCCCGAGAAAGAATATTTATTTTAAAAAGTAGCATTAAAGATCTACTTTGTATTTTTGTTTAATATTTTTAATGGTTAATAAATTGCTTATAGAAGTCACTGAATCTAAACACAATATTTCAGAACTGCAGAAATTAATACGAGATTATACTCATATGACTGTACACATGTTCTAGCATGAATAAGTTAACTAGGCAGCGGCTTAAGCTTTTACTGAATTATACATATTGTAATGGTTTAATATTTCTAATCTCGCCGATTGCCGCCAATTGTAATGGCTGAGGGTAATAGTACTGTTAAGACACTGGGATTCTTTATTATTAAAACACGACTTTAATTTAAAAAAGAATAACACTTATATTGAAAACTTAAATACAACAATATAGCAAAAACTAAATAAATAGGGGAAGAGCAAAGAAGTGTCTGTACTGGGCAGAAACCCGTAGAATTCTGTTCGTCCACTTCTTTGCAATTCATAAACTAACTTAGGTATAATGGTTAAATCTAAGAGGGGTCCTTTGTCGGCTCCGTTACTCTGTAATTTCGACAAAACAACATAATTCCCAAAGGGTCTAATAGCCTACTTTATTTATTTATGATTGCCAAAACATTTCTTGAAACCAAGGTTTTATTATGTGTGAATTATGGTATTTTTAAATAATTCTATTTCACTGTTTATACAAGATCTAAAAGTATACTAAATTTTATGATACTCAGAATAAAATCTGTCTAACATCTTGGGTGGACAAGGTCGAAACAAACTTCCTTAGTTTTATTGTACTTAAAAATATCGACTGGCGTCTTATATGGAAATGTGTGAGCAATTATAATACATTTTGTTTAATTAAAAATATATATGCAATGCTAATTAAGTATTAAGGTAATAAAATTAATGGGATCACAACACCTCCCCCCTTGGCGAAAGATTTTATAGAGTCCTAACGAAGAAAATCTCTTAAAATATGTTAACTCGAAATAGCTACTTGTTACTAACTACTACTTATACTAATACTTTTACAATAAACCTTATCTTAGAATAAAAATTATAATATAGTACATCTTAATTTGATTTAACTGATCGTCTAGCAGGTACATAACCAATGGCTCCGCGCCTAGAAAGTTCTACTCTAACATTTTCTTCAGAGTGATCACTGTCCACTTCCTCTAAAGTATATCTAGCGATATGTCTACCTCTGTTTTGTGGGGATGGTTCAATTGTCTGATTAACTCTGATACAAAAATTTGGCACCATACCACAACAAGCAGTTTTTTTGAAACACCTTTTATATAGTTTATAAACCGTGAAAATAATTATACACAAGGCTAAAATATAGGCTATAATAGAAGCCGAAAATGTATAATTACGTGTTACTTTGTTTTTTTCAAGTTCCTCGGCCATTTTGCCTATGCCTTCCAACTTATGACTGGTAACGTTAAGTTCTGGTATATGGTTAGACAATATTTTATAATGTTCGTCTAGTAAAACCTCACTTAAATTTAAATTATACTTTCTTGTTTCTTCGCATCAATTGTCTGTAATATTAAATGGTGGAATAAATTCACTGAACACTTTTGATGAAAAAGTATTATCATGGGGCACAAGCATGGATGATGCACTATAACCCTTACATTGTTTCCCTAGTGTTACACTGCCGCAAGTTCTTAAAATTATGTTTTCAGGTTTATTTTTATTATTACAAGATATTGTGAGGCTCTCTGGATGAGGTACTGCAAATAACCACGTGTTACTGGTTTGTAACTGGATAAAAATTGCCCTATCCGAATGTATAATCCGTTTATCACAGTTGTCTGGTATTTTATTTGTAACCTGAAGTAGTTTGATTTCACAACTGTTTTCTAAGTGTGCCAAAAATACTGGTTTTTGTTGTTTACAAATTATCTTATTTTTTTAAATTTTTAAACAAGCATTATATTCGATTTCTGAAAAAGTCATAAATTGTGGTTTGCTTTCGTCTATTACCACGTATTTTGAAGATGGTTTAATTAAAATAAATTCATGTGCAGTTAATAGTTTAGGAAATGGCGATATTTTATAAATATAAAAAAGATTTGATTCTACTAAGGGAATATTTATTATGTATATTAAACCTTTACCTTCAAAATATACTTGTAATTCTATTACATTGAGAAGAAGATTTGCATTGTTAGGATCTAGTGGTATTGGAAATTCTACTCCATGAGGTAAGGATTCAAAAACTTTTTTTAATTCATTAACGAGCCTAACAGGTGTTAAAATTCAAGGATGTAATACACCTTTGTTTGCCACTAAAATTGCATTTGTAATTCGTATAATTTCTAATTCTAACTGATTTAGCATCATATTTAGTAAGGTTATGTGTTCTTGTAATTTAGCCTTAAATGATAAAAACTGGACATCTTTTTGTTCCTTATTTAATTCATTATTAAGTCGTCTAACGTTATTTTTTAAGATATTTTCATTAAAGTCTAAGGTGCCTATTGTATTATTAAAATTTATTAAAGTAGATTGTACAATATTTGTTTGTCGTTTTAAGAGATTTAAAACTGAACGATCGTCTTTAGTGATTTCTGAAATTTTCTCATTATAATAATTTGCGTCATCTTCGTCTAGAGTTCCAAATAAAACTTTTGTTGCTTTTCCTATTATACTGAACCATCCTCTTTTATTTCTACTTAAACTATTATGACCCACGAGTTCATGCAAAACTTGCAATTCTTTTTCTATTTTTTCAAAAGTATACTTTGATGATTTAAAAAAAACTTCGCATACGAAAAAGTGATACTGAGCGTTATTATGATTACACAATTCTTCCGTATTTTTGTAATGATTTTTTAGTGATAACAACTTATTGCTAACATTGTCTAAATCTACATAAGTAACTAATTTCCATTTATTATTAAACAGCCGAAGTTCTCCTAAATTTTCAAAATGTATTCCAGGATTGTAATCGCAGTATGTGACGTTATACTCGGAGTAGGTCAAAGCTATGATTGCTATTATCGTTAAAATACTGAACCTAACATAATAATCCTATTTACACAAATATACACATTTTTTTTTAAATTGTTATTAACTTACTAAATTACGTATGAACATTCTATAATATATATATTTTTTATTTGTTAATCGTAAAAGAATTTTAGCTGGTTTGCATGAATAGTTTGTTTATTTTTTCCTTTTTGAATTGTATAATTTACATCAGAATACTTTTTTATTATTTTATATGGTACAACCCATAATGAAGAAAGCTTTTTACTTCTACCTCTTCGAACGGATTCATCATATAATAGTACCTTATCGCCTACTTCAAATTTTCTTAAAAATTAATGTTTAACAAAATTTTCTTTCGATTTATTTTTGCTTTTAATTAAGTTTTCTCTGGCGAGTTGATGGGAATATTGCAATTTTTGTTTTAAGTTACTAACAAAATCATCATAAGTATATTGTGTTTTTGTAGGCTGATTAATTGATGTAGGTAAGTTGGGAACAACACCGAATAAAAGCTCAAAAGGAGAGTATTGTGTTGCAGTATGCGGCGTAGTGTTATATGTGAAAGTTGCAAAAGGTATCCAGGTATCCCAGTCTTTTTGGGATGTTTGTTACGAAATTTCTCAAATATTCTTCTAAAACCCTATGAGATCGCTCTAATGCTCCGTTCGATTCTGGATGGTAACTACTCGTTTGGAACTTTTTTATTTTTAAGAGTTTACATGTATCTTTAAAAAGTTCGCTAAGAAAATTTGAACCTTGGTCGGTTACTAATGATTCAGGAATTCCAAAAAGACAAATTATGTTTTTTACAAAATGATGAGCAACCGTTGAAGCTTCTTGATTTTTCATAGGAACATTAATAATATATTTAGTAAGGTCGTCCTGAAAGGTTAAAATATATTTGTGTTCGTTTTCGGTTTCTGGTAATGGACCAACTATGTCCAAAAAACATTTTTCAAAAGGTTTAGAAGCTGTAGTTGTTATTGTCATTGGCATTTTTGTTTTACAAGATAATTTATTTTTTTGACAAAGTTCGCATTTTTTAATAAATCTTTTGATATCTTTTTTTAAGCCCTTCCAAGTATATAACTGTGACATTTTTTTATACGTCCGAGATACCCCTTGATGTCCCCCCAAAGGACAGTTGTGAAATTCATGTAATAAAGTTTCTTTGTCGGGATCTGAAGGAGTTATTAAGCTATATACTGTTATTTCAACATCTAGATCTTTAAAAATATACCTTATCATTGGCATTATGACTTCCCATTTTGTTGAAGGATTATAGTGGTATTTAATAAGGGATAATTTTAATTTATCATTATAGATCAGACTTCGTAGACTTATTAATGCGGACCAAATATTTTCGTAACTAAAATTATCAATTATATTTACATTGTCTACGAGTAAAAACAGTTTGCAATTAATGTCATGATAATGAAAAACTGAGGTATATTTAGTTGACTAGTATTATTAAAAGATTCTAAAAAATACTTAAGTTGTTTGTTATTTTTTAAAACACTTAAATGCTCAATGTCTAAATTTTTTGGTAGAAATATTGCGATGGGGTTAGAATTTGATATTTTAAAGAGACTTGTATTTTTTTCTATAATTTTTGAATTAATAACAATATGGGTTTGTAGGTATTTTTGAAATTCTTGATAATTCGTAATTAAGTTGCCATTAACGGTGCTAATTATTCTACTAAGTGCATCGGCATTTGTGTTTATTTTGCCTGCTTTATAAATGATTTCAAAATCATATTCTTCTAATTTAAGCCTAAATCTTGTTAATCGTGAACCCCGATCTTTAATATTAAATACATAGAGTAATGGTTTATGATCGGTTACAATTTTAAATTTAGTGCCAAAAATGTACGGTCGAAAATGTCTTACAGCCCATACTATTGCTGTTAGTTCCTTTTCAGTAGTTGAATAATTTTGCTCAGCCCTGTTTAAAGTTCTACTGGCGTACGCAATTGGTCGATCGCTATTAACTTTACCTTGTGAAAGAATCGCTCCTACTGCATAATTACTGGCGTCGGTAATTATTATGAATTCTTTGAAAAAATCTGGGTATTGAAGAACGGGTGGAGAAATGATATTTTCTTTAAGAGTTTGAAATGAGTTTTCGCATGCATTATCCCAATTAAAAGTTGCGTCTTTTTTTAATAATTTTGTCAAAGGTTAGCGATTTTTGCAAAATTTTCAATAAATTTCCTGTAGTACCCAACTAGGCCTAGAAATGGTTTTATGTTCTTTGCGTTTTTTGGTTGCGGAAATTTAGATACGCATTCAATTTTTGTTGGGTCTGGGGTGCGATTTTGCACTTATCATTTCGTTAGTTAACGAATCGCTAAATCACGTGATTTAGCGAAACAACTGACAGAGGTTGGAAGTAGCCTCCATTTCTTAAATGGAAAATTGCATGTATTTTTTGACGTCAAGTAGGCCAGTTTTTCATTACGATTTGACAATTACTGTTAACCTTAAAATTATTTTGTTGTAATTAATTAAGTATACTTTATTATTTTGGAAATAATTAAAAGGTGATGAGGTGAGAGTTAAAAATCTGAAGCTACTAAGGTCTGCCTGGAGGTCCTTAATACTTGTGTTTGTTATACTTCTAAAATGGAAGATATAGCAGCATTGTTGGCATCAATTGGTGATGGTGAATAATATTATACCTAATACCTAATAATATTCTAATAAAACAGAAGTTAACAAATAAGTGGTGATTTCAAGAGACCTAAATTTGACTTTAATTAATCGCTACATGTGAGTGCAGTGAAAAAAGTGAACATTTTAGTGGATATTATATTGTGCTTTTCCAGAACAGATTTTAATGTTATTATACCTTATTATAAAGGCGTAATATAATATTTTTACACTTGTATTTTCAGATATTTTAGAGACATTAGAGAATATGATATTCCTAAAGACACTATCAGGTATTTCGAGGTAGGAAATAACTATTTTAAGATATATAACACCTTTTTAAATAAATAGGACACTAAGAAACATTTGTTAAAGAATCAACATTAAACTGAAATGTAATAATTTTAACAGACAATTGTTGAATACTTTAGTAAGCCATATTGTGAGATAGAGCTTAAGTTTTTTTTCTTTATTGTCTACAAATTCAATATTCTGTAGTGATAAATGCGTACATATCTTTATTAGAGTGGACTAGTTTTAGACGTACTAGTCAAAATGCTTTATTTATACTGAATTAAATATTTTTTCAAAATGAAACTTCCAACTTTAATTTCTAATACATTTGTTTTCTATATTTATCTAATGAATTGGTAATAAAAATATGTTTTTTATTTTTCCAAATGTATTGTTTATTTTAAGACGATTTTTAATAAAATGGTAATATGGTCTTAATAAAATAAGTTACACACTTATTCTGTGTTAAAATTATTAAAATACATAATAGGATTTATTAAATCATTAGAAAAATAAACAAATATAAGTTAATACTTTAACCATTTAATTATAAAGTTTAAAATAAATAAAAGTCCTTATTGAAGAAGGGCAACCACCAGCATTTAGATTAGAAAAATTAACCCTTTAACATTTTTGCAGAACTTTGCATTTTAGGGTGCTTGGGCCCCATGTTTTCCCACTTCTGTCAGTCTGTTGGTACGCAGCATAGCTTAAAAACTACTTATCCAGTTGAATTTAAGTTTTCAACAGAATGGAAACATTTTGGTAAAAATCGAATATGGCGAAACAAAATGGCGGCCTAATGAAATAAAATTGCATAAAACTCAAGTGAGAAACAGAGACAGACTGATAAAATTTTAGTCCGATTCTTTTATGACAAAAGTAAATGACGGCCTAATAAATTATTTGAATATGCAGCAAATTGTAGTGACAATCTGTACGAGGGAAATTGATTGCCATTTAAAGTGGCCCCTCTCTAATATTTTTATTATTTCTCCTACTAAAAAATATTACACACAGTGTAATTTTTTACATGGAGTGCTCTGTATAAAGAAGCCCTTTTAAGAAATACTCTATTTGTAACTGTTTTTTATATATTCAAAAATAATATGGCCATTTGCAGGAAGGTATTAATTTTAGTTTTTTAAATATCATAGGAGGGTATATCAGAAAATTTGGCATGAAGTTTTTTGGAAAGATATTTTTTAGCTTTTCATAGGTGTAAAAAATAGACGGGGTATTCATTTAATAAAAATAGATATTTAGTCACTCTCTATATATTTCAAAGATACTGATAATTACCATATGATTGGGAAGACGAAAATTTACTTTGCATTTTTTTCATTGCATTAAAAATAATAAAATTACTGCACAGTTGATCCTATACCTAATAGAGTAATTTTATCGTCTAAAAACTAAAAATTGACGTTTGAAGAGTTTACATAACTACCAAAAGAAACAGTTGGAACTGAAAAATAAATATTTCTACGTTCATACCTCAACTTTTGGAAATTTGTTTAAAGATTCGTATATAATACCACCCATAACTATTTTCATAATGGTATCAATCTCTAACTCTCTATATCCCTGTAAATCTGTATCTATAAAACGCCTAAATATAATTATTTTTTTAGATTTAAGTATAGTCATAAATCTTTAAGATATAAATGAAATAATTTTCCATTTTGATTATTATGAAATTGACTGGAACTTCTTTAATTTTTTTTTTAAAGTGTTGCAATATTTTATAGTGAAGATCAATTCTATATTTGTCACTAAATAAAAAAATATTACAATTGGACATGTTTTTATTGTTCAAGTTGTTACAAGCTGAAATTAGTTTCCATTGCTGCTGATTTCTGATGATATGTAAGTACACACCATTTTCTTTTACAAAGGGCCCAAAGGACTCACACTGTGACTTGAAATACCTAAAAAGAAAAAAACATATTGTAAAAAAATTGCTTTTCGAAAAATCAGCTGTAAATATGCTATTAAAAAAACTTCGTTATTGATAAAATAGGTATATTTCCAATTTTCGTTAAAAATTAAAAGCAATACTTAAGAAGCATATTCCTCTGAAGAAAATATGAAGAATATCCATATAAATATGGCTTTTTAAACTTGTGTTTGTAACCAACAGCATATATAGCACCTCCACCCAATTTTTTTTATTCAATATAACCATAACCCCTACATTAATTAATTAATTTTAGGTAATGATGTCCAAATTTGTAGACAAAATTCAAGTTCACTAATTTTCAACCAGAATTTATATATCGAGTTTTGGTTTTCGATAATGCCTAGCACTATATGTTCGATTTATCGCTTCGAAAATGCAAAAGGCCACAAGAAATCTGTTACACAGAGTATTATCTAAGCCCTTGTTATTTTCACAAAATGTTTACACACACAATGACTATTACAAAACGAAATATTATATTGTTCTTTTCTACCCAGGATAATTCACACCCGAATACCAAAAAACTTTTTTTATATAAAGGGTGTTTTCACCAAAATGTAAATTTTTCTGGATGTGTTGTTTTTCTCAGCTCCTGTATGCATCAAACAATTGTTTCTTACCCCATTCTATTGTGAACTTTTTACTTTAAACTAACTTTCATGATCCATCAGATCAAAAGGTCATTTGAGAGTTTAAAAATTAATGAAACTTATTAAATAATGGTAAAAAGGTCTGTTATTATTTAAATTTACATAGATATTAATGAGTTCTAATGATGATTTTGAAGTTAGTTCAAAGTAAAAAATATGCAAAACAGTGTTTTATAAGTATAATGTTTTTATTTATATTTTGACATCTAGATACAGCTTTAACTATAGAAAATAAAAACACAATAATTGTAGGATTTTTTCACTATTATCTTCTAAGAATACAAAATATTACCGAATAGAAGAAATTACATAACCTATATTTTTTTTAGCTGGCCCCATTTAATGCAACATTAAATGAATCTGAAGTTAGCAATTATATCAGGTTTGGTACCTTTATCTTTAAAGATTATCCAAAAAATTGATAAAAGCCATTTCATAAGAGGCAAAGATATTAGTCCTCTCTCTCTCTCTCTCTGAACTCATATATTTATAATCGGTATGAAAAGACTAATTTAATTAGATAATAATATTCAAGGTGTCACATTTAAAAAATCCATGTTATGTAGTTTTTTCTACTTTTCAATAATTTTTAGAAATATTTGATATTCTTAGACCATAATACAGGAATAATCCTACAAATATTGAAATTAAAGTTTTTTTTTTAATTTTCTATAATTAAAGATGTAACTAGGTGTCAAAATATAAATGAAAGCCCTGTACAACAGTCGCATTTATAAATTTAGAGACTTTACCTTTATTCATAACTGAGGTAAGAAATAATAGTATAAGGGATACAAAAGTTGAGAAAAAAAAAACATGTTTAAAAAAAATTTACAATTTCGTTGAAAACACCCTGTACAAAAACTAAAAAATTTAAAAAAAACAAGGAAAACTTTTTTTACAAGTGTTTTACAAAACACTCTGTAAAACAACTTATTGAAGACCCCTGCATTAACATCCTCTAGGCTATAAACTTAGTGCTAGACCGTAGGGGGCGTCCCTAGACTCCTGTTACTGAATGGGGGGAAGGGGGAGGGGGACGCTTGCCTCCCCTGGAAAATGTAAATATTGTATATTACATATATAAATTACATTTATATACCAAATGGACTATGCATGATCTTTTTTGGTTTTTTTTTTCATCAGTTATGGTTCTGCGGGCGCCCATGCAATATCCCAAAAAAAAGACATCGCCTCCCCTATGCCCCCCTTAGTTACGCGCCTGCTAGACAGTGTCGAAAACCGTAACTAAATATGTTAACAAAAATTGAGATCTGAATATTGTCCAAAAATTTCCATCTTTAAGTTCGTCATTTATACGTCACAATCCACAATGCCACTAGGTATTCTAAAAATTATACTGAACAAAGCCTATAAGAAAGGGTGAATTGCGAGGTAGCTACTAGGACTACACATAAATCTAGCTTGAGGGAAATTCCCTACATTTTATATATGTTGTAGTTCTTGACTTTCTGAACAATAGATACCATGATCACCTCCAAATCTTACAAAATAGAGACAGAATTGAGTTTATAAAATAAAGTTATTCTAAAGAAAAAAATCGAGAAAAAAATGTTTCTTGTAACAAAATACAGTTTTCACTGTGAGTAACCTTAATTTTCATAGACTTAAGTCAGTTATACTTTATTTGATATGATTAAAAAAGGCAACATACAGATGTTTCAAGTAAATTGAACTTTAAAAAATAAAATTTTAAACAAAACGAATTACAAAGTCATGTATTTTTTAAGGTATTAAACCTCAGTTTACCAAATTGCATATAAACCAGACCGTTTGTTTCTTTAATAAAACAAAATAGTCCATAATAAAAAAACAGCAGCTGCACCTTATACAACATTTTTGGGACATCCTTTATAAATATTTAATATATCCTTACAAAATGTACTTTTAGCAACCTAGTTTCCCACAATTACATAATAATGGATTTGAAATAACCTCTTCTGGTCAAAAATGGTAAACACAATTAACTTAACTTACAAAAAATAAGGTTTCTTCATGATATAGGTATAATGTATATGGTGTATAATTTTTTCTCTAAAATTAAGTTTGGTTCACTTTATACTTATATACATATATATATATATATATATATATATATATGGTTTTTTTTAATTTTTAACACATCTGATATTTTATACAGATTTTATGTACAGGATGTTTGGTTATATTTTAAACAGTACCCTAGAGACTTTATTATGAGTTATCAAAAAACTTTAAATATAAAGTGTTTAGGTTTGGTCAATTTACAAGAAAAACAAACAAAAGATAATCAGATATTTAGCAAATGGGCATCGACTGCGTTATTTTAAAAGGCACACCCTGTATAATAGTTACACCTTAAATGGTCTCTTCTTGCTGATTATTAATAATGGACTAGGTTTAAGGCCTTTATCTCTAAAGATAATCAAGAAATTTAAGAAAAACCCTATCATAAGAAGCAATGTATTCCAACTGACTCCACTATATTGGGAGCTTTCTCCATCTCTCTCTTACACATTGCCTCTTATGGCATCGTTTTTCTAAAATTTCTCTATTATCTTTAGAGATAAAGTTTAAACCTAGTATATTTATAATCGGCAAGAATGATTAATGAATGATGATTTTGTTCAAACCCAAAAACATTTGTATTTAAAGTTTTCTGATAGCTCATAGCATAAGGCCTCTAGGGTACGTACTATTTAAAATATAATCAGGCACCCTGTACAATTTTACATAGGAATAAACAAATAAATTCCATTAAACATAATGAACTTATTAAGTCATATAATAGTTATTTTTTTAAATAGAATATTTTTATTGTGATGTGAAACTTCAAAAGCGATTCATAGATTTGAACAAAAGATTAATTTAAAAATACACATTAAAAATTGCAATTAGCAAAACCCAAGGAAAAACAAACATTTCAAACATATTTGTATCACACTGTAAGATATTAGACAAACATATAAAACTTAATGAGGTGTCTAGCACAAAGTTTAATGGATGACATAATTAAAAAAATAAGTGCACCATTCATCAGTTGAGTTGCTATGCATTATCTTGCTGCTTTTTTCCGACAGAATATCAGTGCAAAAACAATTAGTCAAATTAAACAAGGTTTCAAGTGTTAAATTCTGTTTGATACTGCAAACTGATAATTTGTTATAATAACGAACTCATAGGTATGTTTTGCAGTAGACTTTGCTAAACATAAGCGTATGAATTATATCTGTTTAAGTCTAATATTATAGTAAGTTTCTTTATAAAAAAAAATAATCACAATTAATACTTACACAGGTATATATCTTCTACAATCAAAATGGTCGAGTTCAAATTTGAATCAACAAAATAGCTTATCGAGGAATTTGTAATTGTGCTTCGGTGATTGTTCTTCCTTATATTGACCAAAATAAATAAAATACAGCCTATTCTTAAAATAGGGAGTGCCATTCCCCAGTAACAACGGGCAATTACAACCTGGAGTAAGATTTTTATTCTTGCTCTAAGTTTAAAACGCTTTGTTCTCCCGAGGAACGCATTTCGGCTATATTATTATATTATTTTTCTGTGGAAGGCGTGCCCCGTTTCATAGGCGGATAAATGTATGATGTTTATGTGGTTGCATAACAGCCGCGGTGGTGGATTAGAATAGATGGAATACATATTAACATAGGACCCTTTTCTTTTAAAAATAAAATAGGTAATATAGAATTTTGCACCATATAGAAAATAATGTAACTAATATTTAAACAGAATATTCAGAATTTTGTTAAATATTTCTTCAAAAGAAGTACATTTTGAGGATAGCGCTTTATGTTTTCCCGTACTTCTAACAAAATGATCAAGAAAGAAGAATTCACTGAATTAAAAATAATGATTCATTAATAACTAAAATATACAGGTTTCGTAATAATATGACATAGATAATATTTTTTAAACAGATTAGCTTACGTTGTTTAATTTGAAGGATTTACGAGTTTCGTATCTTCGCTGCCTATTTGGAGGTTCCATGTTTTCATGATTTTCTTGAATATTTTGGCATCTGTTGATTATTTACGATATGATGCATAAGCTAATATATCATGGCTTAGCTTTCAAGTAATCAAAACTACTTTTTATCTTACGAAATGAAACTCCAAGGCAGTAAATTTAGATATTATCAAAAACTCAAGAACTGACAGATTCGGAAAATGGCGGCTTTAGTAGTAGGTTGGTGTTTAACGAACCAGGATCGGAAAATCCGATTGTCATGCCGAACAGCTCTCCGAACGGAGAAAATTTTCGTTAACTAACGAAATGATAAGTGCAAAATCGCACCACAGGTTTAATACCGTGTTCGGTAATAATATGCCCTAAATATAAACATTCCTTACGTAAAAATTGACATTTTGAAGGTTGAAGTTTTAAATTATTGTCCCTAAGTCTTTGAAATATTTCTATTAATCTCGCATTATGTTCTTTTAAATTATTTGCATATATTACTACATCATCTAAGTAGATAAAACATTTAATGCCATTAAGTCCGCTTAAAACCCTGTTCATTAATCTTTGAAATGTAGCAGGGGCTCCCTTTAATCCAAATGGCATCCTGTTATAAACATAGTGTCCTGTAGGTGTACTAAAAGCTGTTTCAAGTTTGTCATTTTCATCCATTTTAACCTGATGGAACCTGCTGGCTAAATCTAAAGTATTGAAATAATGAGAATTTCCCAACTGGTCTAAAATATCAGTTATGTTTGGAAGTGGAAAGGCATTTCCTACGCTTACATCGTTTAATTTTCTAAAGTCTACTAAAATTCTAAATTTAGGCGACGAAGTATCGCTTTTCTTTGGAACTACGAGTAAGGGACTATTCCACGGACTATTTGAAGCAGATATTATTCCGTCTTTTAACATTTGACCCGTTTGTTCATTAATTATTTCTCTATGTTTGAAAGGTAACCTATAGGGTTTTATATTAATGGGCTCTTTTGTTGGATCTGTTAATATAGTATGTTTGAGAGTATTAGTAAAGGTCAACTTATCGCCTTCTAAATAAAATATATCACTAAAATCTTGACAAATATCCAATAATGAACTAATTTCCTCAGTATTTAAGCCTTCCAAATTTATTTCGTTTTTAATTTTTTTGAATCTATTCATTTGTGAAATATTATTTATTTCTACTAGCTTGGATTCATTTAAACAAATAGGTTCAATGTTAACTCTAGGAATTGGAATTGTTATTGCTTCATTTGAAATATTTAAAATACTAATTAAACATTTGTAATTTTGAACTTTCGTTAAGGTAGAACCTAGAAAAAGGTTTTCAGAAAGTTTTTTTGAGTTTATAATTCCTTCTGTATCTGAAATGTTAGCATTAGCAGGAAGTATGATTTCACATCTAGGAGGAATTGTTGTTACTGTTTCAGATGGCAAAATTTTAAAATAATTTTCTTCAAAGTAAACGGTTTCCTCATCGTAATTTATTTTTGCCTTATATTTTTGTAAAAAGTCTCGCCCTAAAATACCATAATTTTTTACAGGAATACTATCAGGAACAATATGAAAATGATGAAGTAAAGTTTTCAAAAATTCTACTATGCAATTTTGTTTTATATCGACATTACTTTGTAAAATAGATTGTTTTAATAAGCTCACATCCGCTCCAGTCTCTAACAAAAGTTTTGTTTGTCCAGTTTTTACATTTGGCGACTGAAAAGTTAAAATATCTAATTGTTTATAATTATCAGAGAGTAAAATTGATTTAACAGAATTTTGGTTAGCTTTTAAGGAATTTTCTTGGATTAAACAGCCTTTATTATCTAAAAAGCACTTAGTCGGCTGTATGCTACTAAGGCTTAATTGTCGTTTCCCGAAATATTTTCATAAGATGTGCTAGGCAGTGCATCCTGAGGTACAGTTTTTTTATGTTGGCCTAAAATATCATGTTGGGAATTATTAGTAAAAATTGGATTTTGCACATCCGGTGGTAAATTATTATCATTGAGTGAATGTTGTGAATTTATAGTTCTTATCTGTCGCGAAGGCGAAAATGTATTTTGGGAATTTGGAAATCTTTGTGAATATTGTGGTTGTGTTTGTAGTCTAAAAGATGTATTATTGCGTGTATTGTGATTTGGCCGGTATGTATTATTAACATTTTGATTATTAAAATTTCGAGAGCGATTAATATTTTGATTAAAATTATTCTTATTGTAATTGGATTGACTATAATTACCATTATTAAAATTATTATTAAAATTTGAATAAGGTGGAAAATTTCGATAATTTGTGGTTTTATTTATTTGTCTTTGTTCATGGCTTCTAAGAAGTCTACATTGCGACGTTAAGTGGTTATTTTTTCTACAATATAAACATGAATTTTCATTATTAAACTGCCTATCATTAAAATTTCTATTCCCCTGATTACTTAAAAATCCTATATTATTTCTAAAATTTTGCCCTTAAATCTATCGTTATGTTCTAATTCCATTTCTACAGCTGTTGAAATAGGTCTGTCTAAATCATTGCTACTTTCTGCTATAACACGAATATGTATTTTTTCATTTATTAAACCTTTTCTAAAATTGTTAACTAAAACTGACTCTAAATTATTTATTAAAATTCTTGCTTCGTCGACCCCGTAATTTAAATAGCATGTTTCTTTGTATTAATTAAATAATTTTCTTATTCTATTCCCATATTATTTTACACTTTCATTGCCATTTTGCCTAATATTCATTATTAATGTTAAAAAATGAGGTGGTGGTCTCTTTCTACAAATTGTTCTAATAAAAAGTCTTTTATTTCATCCCAATTTCCAAATTCCTTATATTGAGTAACTTCATGTGCCTTTCCTTTTAATTTGGTTGCAAAAATTAATTCAGCTAAGTTTTGTTTTTCTGCTGTTTTGACTATTTTCATAATTGCATCGCAATTTTTTATAAAAATTGAAGAGAGCTCGCATCTCCACAACCATCAAACGAATCAATTTGATTTAAAACATCGATAGCGTTTTTACCCTCAGACATTTTAAAAAAAATTAAATTTACAATTTACTTCTTAATTTTAAAAATATATGCGTAATACGAAATAATTATTTTTTATTTTGATTTCGTTTCAAAAAAATTCTCGAAAAATCAGTAGTACAAGAACCATCTAATATTTTATTATTAATATTTTTTTTTAAATATAAGCATAAATATTTTTATTTTAATTTATATTTCAATTTTTTTTATATATTGTTACTTGTCCTTAATATAATTATTGTTATTATTTAATGCAATATTTATTAATCAATTATCTTCCTAAATACTAACTAAATACTTAAATCTAACCTAACGATAAAGAAAATGCAGCGTAACACAGAAAACAAAAGAAAAACCACTTACAGTTTCATCACTGATTTCCGCAGTTGCCCTTTAGATCTCAGGCACAAGTACGATGAGCCTTATAGCAGTTTTCTTCCTGGTGGATTGCTGAGTCTCCGCGCTCCTTCAAAATCCTCCAAGGTTTCCTGGTGAAAGTTGTCTGCTGCGTCTCCGCGCCCCTTCAAACAGACTTTGCCGATTTCCTAAAACACCTCCTAATACCTGCACAATGTTCCTGCTGCGTCAACACGGTCCTTTAGGTAACATTCACGCTGCCACCAATTGTAATAGTTTAATATTTCTAATCTCGCCGATTGCCGCCGATTGTAATGGCTGAGGGTAATAGTACTGTTAAGACACTGGGATTCTTTGTTATTAAAACACGACTTTAATTTAAAAAAGAATAACACTTATATTGAAAACTTAAATACAAGAATATAACAAAAACTAAGTAAATAGGAGCAAAGAAGTGTCTGTACTGGGCAGAAACCCGTAGAATCTGTTCGTCCACTTCTTTGCAATTCATAAACTAACTTAGGTATAATGGTTAAATCTAAGAGGGGCCTTTTGTCGGCTCCGTTACTCTGTAATTTCGACAAAACAACATAATTCCCAAAGGGTCTAATAGCCTAGTTTATTTATTTATGATTGCCAAAAAATTTCTTGAAACCAAGGTTTTATTATGTGTGAATTATGGTATTTTTAAATAATTCTATTTCACTGTTTATACACGATCTAAAAGTATACTAAATTTTATGATACTCAGAATAAAATCTGTCTAACATCTTGGGTGGACAAGGTCTAAACAAACTTCCTTAGTTTTATTGTACTTAAAAATATCGACTGGCGTCTTATATGGAAATGTGTGAGCAATTAAAATACATTTAGTTTAATTAAAAATATATATGCAATGCTAATTAAGTATTAAGGTAATAAAATTAATGGGATGACAACAATATTTGAATTTCCATAAATGTGAAGCAAGTGATTTTAAATATGCTTAACAGCATAAACTTAATGCCCAAAATTAGTTCTTCATGTAACTTATTTTTTATGTGCTTTGGTAATCCCAAGACTTTAATTTCCACAGGAAGAGAAAACTTCTATAAAAATTTAAAAGCTCTGTGAAAATTGTATTAGGAAATATAACTTTAACATTTCACGGCAAACGAGAGCAACGCCAATGAAGAAAAGAACAACTGCACGATTCACACCATACACTACGAAACATTCGTGTTTTAAACGTGCAAACATTTCTGAAACGGGTGCACTATTAGTATAAACTAGTGTGTCGGGGTTCATAAAAGGATTATTCATTTTTGTACTTATGCAGAGCCGTTTAAGCAAGACAAAAAAATCGGTAAACTGGCTTTTACCCGGAAAGGAAATCACTTTCCAACAACATTGCACAGTGATCCTTCAGAAAGAAAGATGTCAGTTTTTTATGTTTTAGAGGCGCGAAATCTAAAGAAATTCCTGGTTTATTTACAATATTTTGACATGAATTTTACTTACTATTTTTTATAACCAATTAAAAATAAATTATAATAATTTAATTCCACATTGTTCAGAGAAAATAGCCAAGCAAATCCTTACACGTATTTATTATACAACACTAACCTAACTTTCCATTTGTTATTATTTTTCTTTAAATACAAAAGTATTGTGATTAATGATTTAAAATTAATATATTTTAAAAAATATTAGTGTTCAACCCAAATTTGGTACTAGATGCATTAAAATTATTTTTGATGTTGTTAGTTAGCACCTCAAATGATTCTTATTAGCTAAATCGAACAACGCAACACCTCAACAAAAGATTGACACAAAACATTTGATGTATCAGTAACTAGGTTTGTGGTGAAGAGACGGTAAATCGAAAGAAGGGGATTACCAAAATATCGTGTTTCATATGGTTTTCGGGTTTTTAGGGACACAAAATTCAATTTTAGTGATCATATGCCAATCTAATCTATCAATAGCGTTTTTTAAAAAATAATTATATTACCTTGTTCTAGCAAAATTCTAAGTGAAATGGACCCAAGTTCTTGTTTATTTATTATCAACAAATAAATATATGGTTAAAGAGAGCGTCTGTAGATTTGATTCTATAGCCAAGGTACTTATCTACTTATTTTTTCTTAATTATATTGAAATTTATTTGAGCATTTTTACAATGCATTTGTTAATTTTCTAATAATTCATCTATTAACCCCTTGAAAATATCGAAAGAGTACAAACGTCGAAAATCTTATATTTTTTCAAAAAATTTTGCGATCGAAAAGTGAGTCAAAATTAAATTACAAAATTTGGTCCGGTTAATCGACCCTTTCGAATAGGAAAGTTCAAAAGGTGAGCTTTCTATTTCGTGCCTAGTACATCTACTATTAAAACCAAAATTCCGTTTCGACTACCCAATACTGGTGTGGGAATTAATAAAAAAAGTTGAATTATTTACGTCACACTTGCAGACTAAATTGTGAGATTCGAAAAAGTTATAATTTTTTTAAATTGCTGATTGATAATTTTGCCTTGGTCCATATATGTATTATGTATTAACTATGTTAGCGGCATCACTTCTGACCCTAAATTCACTTTTGCAAAATTAGTTTCCGTGTATTGTTCCTGGCTTAAATAATTTTGACATGAAAAGAAAATTTAAAAAACTATCAAGAAATCAGGGTTTCACATAACACTCTGTATAATATGGTAGCTATGGATAATAAAAAGTGTGGTTTAAAGGGAAGAAACTAGCAGATTTGCATAACCACATGTTGAAAAAATGATTTCGAATTTTTTTTGAGCTTCAACATTATGTAACTTTAAATTTTACCAAAAATATGGGTTCATGCATTTGTTTTGTCCAGCAGTGTAGTTACAACAATGATTATATACTAACACAGTAATACGGACAACTTTTTATTACTACTTTTTTGTGGACTATGTGAGGTATAAAATGTATATTCGACGACAAACATATTGCTTGATTTGCTGTTCATTGCGTTTTCAACATATTATATTTTATTTCTTACTTCCTTTGTTCTAAATTTTAGCAGGAATGTATAAACTTTGTATTTTGACATAACTGTCTATTTGAAATCGTTTTAATTTTTCTAGAGAGTAAAAATTGATGGATGAATTGCGTTAAGAATGAAGACTCACAACATTTGTTGTACGGTTAACTGATGGACTATTATCGGCCCATACAGTAGGTGCAGGTAGTATGCACACTTCCACCAAATAATCTGCATATCTGTCCAAAAATCCATTCTAAAAAGACATACAATCAAAGACACAACAATATTCCACTTCTTAGGGATTTAAGTACGTCTAGCCAAACATATGCCTAAACCATTTTGCTATTTCCGATACTTAATTATATACTAAACTTATACTAGCCCCATAACTGAATTTTCTGTGCTATGCTTGATGTGGATTGAACCGTTAATTTTAACATTTAGCATTATGTCATTATGTAGGACAATTTGAAAATCTGCAAGTACTATAGAAGATTGGAAAGATAGGGGAAGGTTGCCTATATTGGACCAGTTTTAGGTTTTTATGCTCTAACTTCAAGAAAACAAAATCACAACATTTTCAAGTTTATACACAAAATACTTTGATATGTGTCCCACTTTCAGTATTTTTTTCAGAATTTTTTATCCAACAGTTTTTGGTAGAAAAATATAATTCGAAACCCTTGCAACTGGTCCATTATAGGAAACTGGTTTCCTAAATTGAACCAGTGGCTTCCTATATTGGACCATCTATTTCAGTTACGTTAAATGAAATAAAATTTTAGTTGAACAAGAAAAAATAAGCTTTATTTGAAAACCAAATTTCAAAAAAACGAAAATATATTGAAATAATATAAAAAAGACAAATCCTGCCATAAACAAATAAAAATAACACAATAAAAGAATAAAATGAAGAACAAAAGTAAAGAACACCAGCAAAGAACAACTAAACGTAAAATCTTTCAAAAAAAACTGGTATTTTTAGATGCTAGTGACAGTGATTATATTATTTGATACCTTAACCAATGCTAGTAAGCAAGGACTATAACACAACTGACATAGTAAACTTAAAATTTTATTATTAAAAATAAATATTTGGAAGGAACGCAAGAACAAATTGGAGTTACTGTTATTCATTTTGATATTTAAATTTGTTTCCTTAGAATTTTGAATTTACTCGATTTCAATTAATTAATAACTAGAATTATCATGTAAGCGCCTAATACGTTATTTCTTTATTTCTAGATTTACATGGGTGCCTATAGCATACCAAACAGTCAGTTTTCTAGAAGAATGTTGATTAGGAAATGTGTTTTAATTGTTAATAAACTACGGCTTAAAAGAAATTGACACTAACTTTATTTTTAAGATGTGTTAACACCAGAAAAAAAAAACTAAAGTATGTTTAATTTTTATTTAATTTTTAAATACCTGCAAATATGTAAACAAAGTAGCTGACAAAAATTTGGCACCTAACAGGTTTTACTGGATTTTTTTTTATTCGGGAGCTTCAAACCTCTTTTGTTGCTTAAGTGTGACTTCTTGATGAATTTTTTCTGCCTCATTGGCGTTGTTGTTCAAAGTTGTAAATATGGTTCCTTCAAGTTTATAAGTTAAGTTCAGGTGAATTTCTGGTTGTTTACGGGCGTTTGTATTTAAATCACGACGTATTGCCTTAATCCGTTCTCTAACTAATATATGTATATGGGAGAAATAGGACGCGTAATATCCACTAGACTTAAGAAACATGAACAATGACAGAATTAAACAGAAACCAATTATTCAATCTGCTGTAGCTATACCAGCGTACCACTGGCCATGTTATAAATGTAAACGAAACCAAGGTTATAACGTCGGTTTCAGGATCTTGTAAAGGAGAAATTAGAGAATTTATTGACATTTTCAAACATATAAAAAACTTAGAGATACGGGTTACGGTCTACATCACACGTGGAAACCGATCTTAACACAGAGTCACGGATCGGTGAGCACAAGACGGGTATAAAAACCCGCCTGAATCTCTCCGAGCTCATTCAGCATTCAGATCTCGTGGAGAAAAAGATCCATCAAGATGCCTCGTGTAATCAAAGGCGAAACGTCGAATAGTAATTCCAATTTAACAAGGTCCAATCCCAAGAAACCATGATTTCTTAATTGAGCTTAAGCTAAACTAGTAATATAAATTCAAATATACAAACATAAGTTAAAGTAAATATTATATAGGACAGTTCTGACGTACTCCAGGTAACTTGAAGCATTTCCAGGTACTTGAGAACATTTTCCCATATTGTCTCAAATATGTTTTATGTGATCAATTTCAAATGATTCCGAACCTCTACAACAGAATGGGCTCAAAAAATGGACGTACGAGGGCACAGTATGAGTTTTCAACATCGTTATCTTTCAGGTCTGAATGACTGGAATGAGCAAACCTAAATTCATCAAAAAATAGTTTTGGTCCATTCATCTGGTATCCAGTTTATATGATCACGCCAGCACTGAAACCTTTCTCCTCTGTGACCTATAATTAATACAGATACGACATTTGTTTGGTGGGTAGCTGTATTAAGTTTAAGAGCCTTTTTCTTAGATAATTGTCACTTACATTTACTGGATCGACATCCCAAATAAATCGGTCCTTTAGACTCTTGCTTGGTCATCCTGGTACAGGAATCTATAAGTTCTTCTGATTATTAAAATCCTCTTAACGTGCATTCTTATTCACATATGTGTACAAAAATAGGTAAAGCACTTTCCTTGTAATGAAATATTCTCTTTTTCAAGAAAAGTGACACACATTAATTTATAATGTATAAAGTTATTACCAAAAAACTATGTATATATATATATATATATATATATATATATATATATATATATATATATATATGTATATATACGTATATATATATATATATATATATATATATATATATATATATATATATATATATATATATATATATATATATATATATATATATATATATATATATATATATATATATATATATATATATATATATATATATATATATATATATATATATATATATATATATATATATATATATATATATATATATATATATATATATATATATATATATATATATATATATATATATATATATATATATATATATATATATATGTTATATCACTCGACTTAAAATTCACTTTTAAAAAAAATATTTTTATTTACAAAATCGAAAATTAAACTAACAGTATAGAAGTTTAAAAACCAAACATAATTTTATTTACAATTTACACTATTTATATGAAAGACATTTGCAAAAGATGTATAAGGCAATCAGTGCGATAATGAGTATTATTGTAAGGATCGTGAACAAACTCATGTGTTTCTTCACGAAAGGTTGACCAATTGATCTAGCTGATCGGCATACTGATTTAGCTTATGCTGGGCTATGTTCAGGTCCTCCACATCTATTTTATTTAGCTTCAGAGGCTTCAAATCTGGTAAGCGTATATTCTCTGACATATGGTTACAGCAGTCAAAAGGGAAGTTGACTGGGCGGTTATTGTAGGTTACGTTGTCGTAAACATCGACTGATTTCTGGGCACGAACTCTTGTAATCCCGACGAAGGCACTACACTCGGGTTGCAGTTTCATTAAAGTATTTGTGTTGATAATCTGAGTCTCTATATCTCTGGACCCACATTTTATTGTTGCAGAGGGTCTGTAACAGATATCAACCACAGATTCTGGCCGATTTCTTGAATGTTATAGTCTTTGGCAAGAATGACTAAAACTTGGCATGTTCTGGGTAGATGATCAAGTCTCTTCAGAAGCTGAGCTTCGCAGACTGCATCAGTATCAATTGGGTATGGCAGGATGTTGGAACAGATGAACATACGGTTGCCTAGTGGTTTGCAGGACTCCATATTGCGGATGGTTGTATAAAGTAAAGAATCATCATTTCTCGCAATTAGTTTATTAGTTATTGACAAAATATGATGAAGGCCTGTTCGATTATCCAGAATCGGTATAGGATATAAGTGATAGAGGCTGTGTTTTTCAGGTTCGACTAAAGGTATTTCTAGTACAAAAATTATTCTAGTATCTCATTGATATGTCTTTAATTCTATTACGTCGAGATATTGAGCTATGTTTAAATAATATACCGGTAAGGGAAGATTATTCTTCTGCAATGACTGCGTTATATGCTTTAATGAGTCTACTAAATCATACGGGGTGATGATTGAACTGTGCAAAATTTTTAAACGTTCAAATGTAACAGCGTTTATAGCATCGTTCAAAGTATTTTCGATAAATGAATAACTTTCTGTTAGTGATATCGAATTGATATTGATAAAATTTGAGATGATAGGAAATATCCATAATTGATTTGCGAATTTCTTTAATATCATTATTAAAAGTTTGCATGCGATTGTTTAGATCTTGCATATATTTGGAAATAAGACGTTTTTCATTATATAGGATTTCGGGTGGTCTAGAAGAGGTATGTCCAAAAATAAGTTCGTAAGGAGTGAAACCGTGCGTTTTATTTTTGGTATTGTTATAGCATATAGTTGCGTAAGGAAGAACATTAAACGGGTGTTCGTCAGCGTTTGATTAGCTCGTATCATTTCACTAAGTGTCGCGTGAAATCTCTCAACAGAGCCGTTTGATTGAGGGTGTCCTACGTTAGAGAAAGTTAATTTGATATCGTAAAGCTCACAGAGGTCATTCATTAAGATTTTTTTGAATTCTCGGCCATAATCGCAATGTATGCGTAATGGGGTTCCGTAATGTTAAAAAAGTACAAGAAGTGTATTAACAACAGATTTTGCTGTCTTATCGTCTATAGGGTATGCTTATGTAAATTTTGTTAGTTTGTCACGTACTGTTAAGGCGTAATTTCGAGTTGGGTATTCAAATATGTCTATGTTTATTCTTTCAAAAGGTGTTTTGGGCGTTTCTGTTACGACTAGGGGACTGCTTAGATTTTTACGACAGATTTTTACTTTTTGACAAGTTTCGCAACTTTTAATAAAATTTTCTACGGCTTTTATTATGCCTGGCCAATTGTATGCTCCTTTTATACGTCTTAACGTTTCATTAATTCCGCGATGTAAGTTGATTTTTCCGCGATGGTAATGACCGAAGATCTGAAGTATTTCATCTTCATTAGGGGTTGTTGTGGTGTTTTGGCAAATACTTAATTTTATATTTTTGTATGCAAAAATATATGAAAATATTTCAAAAATAGGAAGTTCGAATGTGTTTTCAACGAAATAAATGCAAGAGATATCAAGTTCGTCTTGACTGGTATAGAGAATGTAAAAGAGAAGTTGTGTAACAGTTTCTGGGTTAAACGGAAGAGGAATAATGAAATATTTACGATTTTTATTGATTTACTGGAGAAAATATTTATTTGTTTTGGATTAAATTCCATGTTTTCCTCGAAAATATCGTCAAGAATCTTATGATGTAGTTCTTCTAATTTATTTTGTCGAAAGAATGTTATAATATTTTTATGTGATTTATCCAACAGCTGGTCGTTGCTTGTTTCGATTTTAGAACAATCGGTTGCGTAAAGACTTACGAATTTATTGTATTCTTCGGCTATTATATCGCCGTCATAGGTTTTAGGTTTTCAATAGAGTCTTCAGAATTTGTCTTATTTGATGCAAAAACAGATATTTTTGTTTGAAGCTTTGCGCATTCTTGGAAATAATTTACTTTTATTCGAGATAAAGCATCAGCGTTTTTATTAATTTTTTTCGGTTTATAAACAATTTTGTACTGATATTCTCCTAGTTTTAGCCGCAATCATGCTAACCTACTACCCGGGTTTTTAATAGAAGGTAGCCAAGTAGAATGAACTTTCTCCCAATTAAATATGGACGGAAATATTTCACGGCCCATACAATTGCAAGTAGTTCTCTCTCTATTGTCGAGTAGTTGATTTCGGCTTTACATAATGTTCTGGAGGCATAACCAATGGGTAAATCTTTGCCAATGGGATCTTGGGAAAGTAGGGCGCTTATTAGGAAAAGCTCATCAAAATTTGGATAGATGAGAATTGGGTCAGAAGTCAATAATTTTTTTAGTTCGTCAAAAGCTTGACGGCAATCTGAGTCAAAATCAAATTTGATATCTCTTTTCAAAGCTCGGGTAAGGAGCTTTGATATTTTCGCAAAGTTTGGGATAAACCTACGATAGTAACCAGCTAAACCCAGAAAGGATTTTATGTCTTTTGAATTTACTGGTTCTAGAAATTTCTGTATACAGTCGACTTTAGCGGGGTTAGGTTTAACTCCGTACTGAGTGATTAGGTGATTAAGGTATGCTACCTCTTTTCTCAGGAACTCACATTTGTCGGGCTGTATTTTGAGATTTGGTTTTCGAAGGCGTTTAAAAATTTTGCGCAAGCGTGTGATGTAGTCATGGATTGTAGGTGAAGACACAATAATGTCGTCCATGTAGACGAGAAAACGTTCGTTGAGAATGCCTAAAAGGATGTTGTCCATTACTCTCTGAAAAGTGGACGGTTCATTTTTAAGGCCAAAGGGCATTCCTGTAAATTCGTAGTGTCCGTTTTCTACAGAGAAAGCAGTTTTTGGAATATCTTTAGGGTCTATCTCGATCTGGTGAAATCGTGAAGCTAGATCCAGGGTTGTAGAATACTGGCACTTGCCTAGCTGATCCAGAAGATCGGAGATATTGGGAAGTGGGTACTTATCGTCTACCGTGAATTCATTTAATTTACGATCATCTATAACTACTCTCCATTTTTGTTTGCCTGAGGAATCAATTTTTTTGGGGACAACCCAAACTAGAGCTGACCAAGGTGAAATAGAAGGTTTTATGATTCCTTGTTCCAACATTTTATTAACCTGAGTTTTTACCTCTTCTTTGTGAATATGGGGATACCTGTATGATTTGGTAAAAACAGGCTTTGCACCATTGGTGTCAATTTGGTGTTTAATTTCGTTGGTAAAGGTAAGATTGTCACCTTTGAGGTAAAATATGTCCTCAAAATCTACGCAAAGATTGGTAATTATTTCTTTTTCTTCTTCGTTAAGATGTTCTAGACGAAGATGGGACTTAATGTTGGGATTAGGAGATTGCTTATCGGATAAATTGTAATTGAGTAGCGAATGGGAAGAAAAAGGTTCGATTTCAATATCTGAAAAATTAATGGTTTTTAGGATGGCATTTGCATTAACCACAGAAGTTAGAAATTCGCCTTTTTTATTGACATGGACAATTGCGTTTAGAATGTGAACTTTTTCGATTTCTTACCTAGATAGAATAGCATCGGTGTTGACTAAATCACAACGCAATTTAAAAATTTGTTCGGTCCTACTTTTAATTTTAATTTCATTAGAGTTGTTTACGTCAGTTATTTTATTTTTTTCGAGGTTTTCTTCTGCCTTAAACAGTGGTAAAGTTTTAATATTTGTAACAAGTCGTTTATTTTTTAAGTCGATGATGCATTCATAGTGTTCTAAAAAGTCGAGTCCTAGAATACCTTCGAAATCAATATCTAAATCGTATATGTAAACTTTATGTGGGTTTCCGGCTTGAAAAGGAACCAGGGTTGATTTGGTGATAAGAAGTTTTTGGTCTGTGATGCCTTGAATCGTAACGTTTTCGGGAAAACGTTGGGGAAATTGTTTTACTGTATTTTCTTTAATAATTAGTAATTCCTGCTCCGGAATATATAAGTAGTTTTAAAGTGTTGGATGTGTATTTTATGTAATATAGATTTTTCGGTTAACAGCAAGAAGGGGATTTAAAGGAAATGTTGTTCTGGAAAATTCAATGACGGGTTCATGTCGTTCAAATTCAGGGTTTGTATTTGATTTTGGATTTCCATGGCGTCGGTATTTGAAATCGTTCGATTGGGCGGATGGTTTTGATTCGAAGTGGGAAGAGAATCCTGATTCATCGTAATTCGTTTTATCTTGTTGATCAGTATTTTCAACGTTTTGATACTCGTAATCGGGGTTATCTTCATTCCTTCGTATTGTTTACAATACTCGTCATATTGGGGTTCGGCATAGTTATCGTCGGAATATTGGTAATTGTCGAAATTGACAACATGCGCACGATGCTGGGGGTTATTTTGTATTACTGAAGGACGTTGGAAATTCTTAAATGGTGTTTGACGTTGGAAATTGCTTTGGTTATGGGGTGTGTCTTGGCTGACCGTTGTTTGGTCTATTCGACTGAAAGGGGGTGCTTGATTGGAAAGAATTGGATTGTTGATGGGTATTAGGCCTTTGGAAATTGCCAAAATTCTGGGAAGAATATCCGTTGGGACGTTGTTGGGATCTGCATTCATTTGCTAAGTGACCATTGCGACCACAGCTATGACATTTAAGGGACTGTATATTAGATCTTTTATTAGTTTGAATAATAAGTCTAGCAGGCGGATTGGACCTAGAAGATTTTTGGGATTCGAAATATGATAGTTTAGGGCATCTTGCTTGAAGGTGACATGAGAAAGGATATAACATATATATACAATATATATATATATATATATATATATATATATATATATATATAGCGTCCTAGTTTTTGTTTTATCAATTCAGTAAACCTAAAACTAGTAAAATTGTGTTACTAATTCAATAAAGTGTTTGTAATTATGAAAAAAATCACACTCTCAGGTTTTACATATATTCACGTTTTAGCGTCTCTAGATGCTTAAAAATATATTTTATCAATTCTGTCGGTCTGTCTGCCTGTCAGTTCGCGGCATAGTTTAAATACTACTTACACGATTGACTTCAAATGTTGACCAAAAATTAAGGGTCTCAATATGGAGATGACCTGGTAAGATTTTGGTAAAAATCCAATAGGGCGAAACAATATAAAAAAAATTTGTTAGAATGGTGTATTATTTGAGGTTAAGATCCAGTAAAAAAATAAAAAAGTTTTTTTTGTTTTTTTGTCGCCGTTTCACAACTTTATTGCTGCATTCTCAGGTCACATGTAGATCCTTTATCCTGCATGAAACCTATATTATCAGTCTTTACCTACTCCGTTGGTCCGCATATATTTCCCAGTTATTAAGTTTCTAAATAGTTTTCGTTAACAATCCTCTTGTTTTTGTGTTAGAGTAGTATATTATTTGGGGCTAGGGCCCAGTAAAAAAAACAAATGTCTATTTTTAAATGGTCGACGTTTCGCAACTTTATTTTTGCATACTCAGGACACACATATTGATTCTTATACTCTTGATGAAACCCATATTATCAGCCTTTACCTACTCCGTTGGTCCGCAGATATTTCCCAGATATTAAGTTTCTAAATGGTTTTCGTAAACGATCCTCCTGTGGTTATGTTAAAACAAGTCTTTTTTTTATTGTCGACGTTTCGCAACTTTATTGTTGCATCTTCAGGATACATATATAGATTCTATATCCTGCCTGAAACCCATATTATCAGTCTTTACCTACTCCGTTGTTCCGCAGATATTTTCCAAATATTAAGTTTCTAAATTATTTTCGTTAACGATCTTCTTGTTGCTATGTTAGAGTGGTGTGTTATTGGGGGTTAGAATACAGTAAAAAAACAAAAGACTTTTTTAAATTGTAGACGTTTCGCAACTTTATTGTTGCATACTCAGGACACATATAAATTCTATATCCTGCATGAAACCCAAATTCTCCGTCTTTATTTACTACTTTGATACACACCCGATTCTCTTGTTTGTATATTAGAGTGGTGAATTATCTAGGGTTAGGATCAAGTAAAAAAACAGTCGTCGACGTTTCGCAACTTTATTGTTGCATCCTCAGGACATATATAAGGATTTTAATCCTGCATGAAACCCATATTATCAGTCTTTACCTACTCCGTTGGTTCGCAGATATTCTCCAGATATTAAGTTTCTAAATGGTTTTCGTTAACGATCTTCTTGTTGTTATGTTAGAGTGGTGTATTATTTGAGGTTAGGAAATATCTGCGGACTAACGGAGTAGGGAAAGACTGATAATATGGGTTTCACGCAGGATATAGAATTTCGAATATAGAAAACGTTGACAATTTAAGAAAAGAACTTTTACTGGATCCTAACTCCAAATAATACACACCCTAATATGACAATAAGAGGATCGTTAACGAAAACCATTTAGAAAGTTAAAAAAAGTATTACTAAAAAAACTAATTTTCTAATTTACCTCAAATTTTGCACAAATATCAAGTGTGACAAAGGCATGAACTGGTAACATTTTAAAGGAATTCAAGATAGCGGCCTAATAAAATATTTAAAAAAATTAGCATAAAAATATTATTTATTAAATTAATTTCAATTTTGAATTAAGTATGCTATCGAGATAAATGGCAAAGTTATAGTACGAGTTTAAAATGGAGAAAATAATTTTATTAAAAAATCAACGTAAACAAATTTTGTTTAATTGACTTTAAAATTTGCAGAAAAAATAAAATATAGAATAAACTAGTATGAATTCAACATGACGTAGCTAAATGGCGGTATATGTCAATGTAAAAACTACTTATTGAATTTATTTTAAATTGTGGCCAAATGATGGAACAAAATGGCGCCAAATAAAAATGTTTGAAAAGACAATAAATGTAACACATATATACTGCGACTATGTACTGAACTAAATTGGGTCACACTTCACTATTCCTAACAAATGGAAAACAAATCAAAACGAGAGATGTTCCGGGTAAAGCAAATTTACCAATTTTTTTCTTAATAATCAACTTGTTGTCGAAACTGTTAACCGCAGCAGAACATTCCGTCGTCTCCAAACGCCAAGCACCGAGGAAAATTCCCAACGAAGATAAAGTATTCTCGGTTGAAGCCGCAATCGGAAGATTACCACTGGAGCAAGCTGGAGTAAAGTATGAGACAGAAAAAACTGCGATGAACTCCTTAGATAAAACCGCAGACATCCTGCTTCTTCCAGCAGATAGAGGCAATGCCACAATATTCATGGAGAGAACTAACGCAACTTGCCACCTGCGGAGAAGAAATCATTAAAGCCAAGCAGCTCCAAGATTCCCAAGTTTTACGGTCTCTACAAGATGCACAAGAATAATGTACCACTTCGACCGATCGTCAGTACAATAGACTCGGCCACATACAAATTGGGTACATATCTTTGAAATTTGCTTAATTCATTTACTACAAAAACAGATTCCTTTATAAAAACTCTGCACAGTTCACTATTTATTACATCACTATACAAAAATGTTCCTGTTAACGACTCAATTTCCATTATATATATTATTCTGGATAATAACTTAATAGACCTAATGGAAGCTTGTCTTACATCTACTTATTTCATTTTCCAAGGAACTTTTTATGAACAAAACTCTCCTATGGGTTCTTATCTATCGAATATCTTTATGAGAGCTTTTGAGGATATTACTTTAACATTCGCTCCATTAAAACTAAAAGACTGGTTCAGATATGTAGATGAAGCTTTATGAAAGCTTTTGAGGATATTACTTTAACATTCGCTCCATTAAAACTAAAAGACTGGTTCAGATATGTAGATGATGCTTTTGTTGTTTGGCCTCATGAACAGGAAAATCTCAACATCATCATAATATTTCACTATGGAAATAATTGAATCTAATTTAACGATTCCCTATGTAGATGTATATGTTTAAATGAAGGAAAATGATACATTAGAACATTCTGTGTATAGAAAACCGACTCATACAAATAGATACTTAAATGTAAATTCCAACCACCATTCAGCACATAAGAAATCGGTTATTAACTCACTAGTATTTAGAGCCATTTTGATTTCTGATCAAGTTTCTCTAACATAGGTAATATCAAAATTGACCAAAGGTCTGATAAAGAACTTTTATTGCACTATTGCACTGAAACAGCAATCGTTAGGTATTGCTGTTTCTTCCTACATACAAAATAGGACTATTACTTCGGCGGTTCAATATACGTACAATCTTCAATACACCTAAGAAGATTGGATAGTCCTTGCGATCTCCAAAAGATGTAACTTTTCAAATAGAAAGAGTATATAAAATTCCTTGCAACTGTGGAGAAGTGTATATGGGAGAAACAGGACGCTCAATATCAACTACACTTAAGGAACATGAACACTATATTAAAAAGAAACAAGTTGTTCAATCTTCTGTAGCTGAACACCAGCATACCACTGGCCATATTATAATAAATGTAAAAGGAACCAAGGTTCTAGTGTCGGTTACAGGATTTTATAAAGAAAAAATTAGACAATTTATTGAAATTTTTAAACATACAAAAAAGGATACGGGTTACGGTCTGCATCACACGTGGAAACCGATCTTAACAAAGGATCACGGTTCTGCGAGCACAAGTCGGGTATAAAAGCCCGAAAGAATCTCTCCGAGCTCATTCAGTCTTCAGATCTCGTAAAATAAAGATCCCTGAAGTTGCCTCGTGCAATCGAAGGTAAAACGTCGGATAGTAATTCCAGTTTGACACGGCCTAATCCCAAGAACCATGATTTCTTAAAATAAACCATTAATGTTTGACGCTAAAGAATATATAAAGACTATTTATAGTCAAACATAGGGGCGCTACTAATATTTGTAAATAAGTAGTGATACTAGATTGTATTGACAATCTTCTTATCTATATTCTCGCAAGTTATATTTTGTAGTAACTGCGATTGGAGAAGAAAAAATAGAAACCTTAGAGAAATCTAAGTAAATACATTCGCAGGATCGCGCCGCCTATATGTGCAAAGTCGTGCATTGCATGACGGCGCCAGACCCTTTAAGGTGTTTGGAGGCATCCTAGAGGTGCCTTTATTTAAATCAATTTTTTTTAGTGGTCGAATTATATGAACGAAGGAGCACATCAATATTTGTACGAGGTCCTTAATTTCGGTTGTTCCTGCCCTCTATATTCCAAGCAGGTCATTTCAAAGGTAGTAACCTAGCAGCTACTAATATATACATAAAAAAATATCAAAAACTAAAACCGACTTAAAACAAACAAGTAAAAAATAATATTTTACTTCATCTTGGAAATTTCACTTTATAAAGTCGGCGTCCCACTAATACCTAACTTGTGACTGTCTTAATGCCGAACATTTCAACAGTAACGCCTAGTTACTATTCCTATTAGTTTGATACTGACTTCACAAAGACACATTTACAAAAAAAAGACACAAAAAGCAATGTTTTGTTTTTTGTGTCTTTTTGAAGTCGGTTTTATTTTTTTATAAAATTTTGTCTTTCACCCTTTTTAGTTTTATTTATAAAAAGTTATATTGTGAAGGTCAGGCTCAAACTTAACCACACTTAGCCTAACCTAAACCTAGGTTAAAATATTGGACCTCCATAATAAAATAAACAAGTAATGTGGTCCATTGCACTTAAAATGTTGCTAAAATCACAGTTAATAAACTAAAATAAACTGTACATTTTATAGAAAGTCAACAACATAAGTTGGCAAAAATTAAAATGATTAGCAAAATTGAACTAGGTGCTTTGTATCCAGAATAAAGTCATTAATATTAAATGCAGGCACGTCGGAAGCATGGGTAAAGGGAAGCGGTTCAATAAATTGAATAAGTAGTTTTTGAATTGATTGAAAAATCTTTATACTACAATTAATTATTGCCCAAAATTTGAATTCATCATTATCATTCATTAGGCCTCTATTTTATTTTGCCATATTGGATTTTTACTAAAGATTTCTAGATCATCCTTATATCACCCTTAACTTTTTACCAAAATTTAGGCCAATCGGTAAGTAGTTTTTTAGCTATGCCTCGAACAGATAGACAGCCATACCGACGGAACTGAGAAAATATGTTTTCAGCATCTAGGGACCCTGAAAAGTAAAAATCTGAAAAAAACTCGGATGGTGATTTTTTCACAATTACAATACTTTCCTTTTACGAGGGAAGTAAAAAAGAGAAAATATCCATAATATAGTAAGGGACGGAACTAAGATAATTAATTGGAGGGGGGAAGGGAGGAATATAACAATTTTTCCAATAGATTTTCAACTTTGCCAATACAATATTCTTACATTGAATAAATTGTTTAAACTGTTAAATCGCCCTCAGCAATTAAATAAAGTAAAAAAAATGTATAAAAATAAAATTTAAATTTCACGTTTTTCTCCTTTCAAGGATTTACAAATGTCTCACAACATTAGCCTTATTTATGTCCTCGAAAATTTTATCATTTCCAACTTAATTTATAAATTTGTGACACATCGGTATTATTTATTAATTATATATTTTTTTACTTTTAAGCAACGTTACAGAGTTTAAATGTACGCCTCATGTTTGAGATTTCCAAACATTTTTCATAAATTTTAACGAATTATTACAACCTCAAACTGGCTAGAAAGTTAGCATAAATAATATTATGCTTCATCCAACATATATAAAGAATAAGGAAACGTTCAAAATCTGGATTAAGGTTTGGTAAGGGTTCATTGATACAACCGGGATTAAAATTAAAAGAGGTATGACCCTATACACAAAAAAAAATTGGGGCGAACTGGTGACTTTTCATTTTTTATGTCTTGAAATACCACGCTTAATTTTATTTAAAAAAAATAAGATAGATCCTATACATGGATACCTACGTGGCATATACTAAGAAAACAGGATAATCCAATAAATAGTATTTACATACTAGCAAATGATTATGGGAATACTTAGATGGATACGTTTTACTAAAATGTCCTTCTTCTTTAAGACAAATAAACATGAAAAAGGTATAAAAACTATCAAATTATTATTGTGTATTATTTTTTTAATGTAGCACTTTATATATAATATGCTCAATAAATATTTTTAAGTTTTGCGATTATATATGTACGCATATCTTAGAAATAGACAAAAGAAATCAGCAAAAAAAGTGTAATAAGAAATTGAATAATGAAAAATGAAAGTGATATTACACCAGTATTAATAATATACCAAACATTTTTTTAGTTTCACATACGAACTCATGTTATTCGAGTACATTTATAACTAAAAAACCAAGACTATTTGTTAAGTTGAAATATTTTATTTGCTTTATCTGATGGCAAATTCTCGCAATTCCAAAATTTCTTAAAATAAAAGCTCTAAAAAACCCTTTATAAGTATTTTTCAACATCTAAGAACTAACATACATTTGACAACAATTTTTCGAAAAATCTCTGCCTGTTAAAAAAAATACAATTCAATTTCGAGTTTGCCAATATTGTTGAGAGAAAACTAATCTTATTTTTTCTTTAAGGCAAAATGAAACAAGAACAAATATTTCGAATTTTACCTATTAATTAATATATTGTTATTAGTACCTATTCAAACACAGCACAGCCATATATAACACTTTCTTCTCCTTGTCATCTCATATAATGCAAAATTATGATATATATGAATTTTAAAAAATGTTTCTCTTGTTTTTATTCAAGTTTGTTGCATTTTAACTGATATTGAGCTTGACTATTTGTTCAATTCCAAATGTTTTTCACGTACCTTTCATTAAAATGAAAAACAAGGCTAGTTGACAATTTTCCATATTTTCGTATCTTTTATACAGCCCTTATTATAAAATCGAATTATTACAACTTGAATGGTATATTATCATCAGGCAGAACCTTTTAATAATAATAATAATTTGAAAAATTATATTTTTAGTTGTTTTGTCCCGTTTCATCTCTATCCGTATACATACCGTATGATTATATACGGTATAATCTAATATTCCTTTAAAACCATCTGGTTTTTTTCTTAAATATTTACTTTTGTCACTAGTCCAGCCAGTTGTTTGCCTATTGCCTGCTTCATTTCTCGATTTTTGTTAATTAAAGTCAAATAATATTACCGTCTGCCTTTTATTAATTATTAAATACTAGTAGTAATTTAAAGTCCCGTTAAACAAGAAACTTAAAAACTAATGCAAAATCCAGAGCAGAATTAACCACATATAAAAATAATTTTTTATGTCTTGGTCGCCTTACTAAAAGGTAGAGTCCATAAATATGTTTGAGCCTAGGGCCCGAAAATGATTAACCTGGCAGTGGCCAAATCTATAATTTCCAACAAAACGCGAAAGCGAGACAGACTTAAAACGAAACTGCTATTCATATTGATGTATAGTTACTTCTAAATGACCTTGTAAAATACAAAAAGATTTCATCTTTTTTTTTGTATTCAGTAGTGATATACTGGGTGGTGCAACCAAGATGGGGTGGACGATTGTGGGCAAACGGAGAGGAATTTGAAAAAAAAAATTGGGATAAGATTGATAGTCAAGAACGCTGTGTTTTAAAATTATACCCATTATACAGGGTGGTCTAAAAAGTTCGTGGTAAACCAAACTTGTGTTTTTTTAAATGGGATACCCGGTATATTATTATTTTAGTTGATTCTTCTATTCGTTGCGATCATTTTGATATAAGGTTAGTTGGGTCTAAAATTTATACCAAGGGAATGGGACGAGGTTAAAGTGGATAAAAGGGTTATACTCCGGCCATTTTTTGAAAACAATTGAAGCAGGTATGGAAAAACCAAATATTCTATAAAAT
This sequence comes from Kuschelorhynchus macadamiae, assembly GCA_030620095.1. NCBI lineage: Eukaryota > Metazoa > Arthropoda > Insecta > Coleoptera > Curculionidae > Kuschelorhynchus > Kuschelorhynchus macadamiae. Next base: position 350,435 of record JAUTXW010000099.1, read on the forward strand.
GTATTGTATCTAGGACTACAATAATCGCTTGTAAGTCGTCCAAAATTATTCACTGTTATACAGGGTGGTCAAGTTTTGCAAATTTACCTTGGATTGAATTTTTTTAAATGGAACACCCTGTATATTTTACTTTCATGTTAAAGATAACATTACTAGCTTTCAGAAAATACCATATTTGATACCTTTCTGACCAACAGTTTTTCAGTAAATTAGCTGTGAAATCAAAATTTCTTCATTTTAACACGAATTACTCTGAATTCACGTTGTTAAAATTGACAATTTAATATTAGGAGCCCATGATATCATCATAAATTGAACAAAAGATTGACAGTCCTGTCAAAACAGCAAAGTGTCAGAATATTGTCATCAGTAAATAAATAAATATTGTTCTTTGATGATGCGATGCCGAAATAAAAACAAGATAGAAGCTTTTGCAAGTTTATCATAGAGATTTCAAGAAACAGGAAATGTTGCTTTCAAAAAAACGTAAAGTAATTAATAAACCAGTTACCAATGAAGATAATGCTTTGACAGTATTAATAACAGATCTTTTTTTACAAAAAAAATAAATTTAATATAAATCAACAAAAACAATGTAAACTTATAAAAGATGTTTAACTAAACCACCGTTTTACTGAAGGAACATTTCGAGTCTATCCATAAATGAAAGTTTCACTTTTCTCAAAGTCAGGTCTGAAATGTTGCGAAAACTGCTTATTATTCTCAACTTCATATCTTCCACTGTGGTTGGAACCTCTTTATAAACTTCTTCTTTAACATGTCCCCATAAAAAGAAATCTAGTTGCGTTAAATCGGGTGACCTCGCAGGCCACTTAACTGGTCCACCTCGCCCAATCCAATGCTCTCCTTTCCAATTATTGAGAAAATGTCTTACATGCCTATGGTAATGCGGGGGTGCTCCATCATGTTGGAACCATAAGGAATTTCTTAGTATTTCTTAATTAAGGTAAGTCTTCGAGCAATACGGGCAACTCATTTCTCAAAAAATTTAAATAGACATCTCCCGTTAAATGCTCTTTAAAGAAATATAGTCCTATAACATGAGACCATTTATTTTGATGGTCCACCTGACGAATCCAATGTGGATTTTCGGTTGAATAATAGTGCATATTATGTTTGTTAACCAAGCCGTTGCTTTTAAAAGTTGCTTCATCTGAAAACAGCACCCTATCTACAAAACCTGGATTATCCCAAATTGTATTTAAAAACCAAATTGAAAACTCTTGTCGTTGGACGTAATAGCGATCATACAGTTCTTGGTGTAATTCAATGTGGTAGGCATGATATTTATGTTGTTTCAGAATCCGTTTAATACTAGTGCGTTCAATATCAGTAGCTCTCTCAATTTCCCTGGTACTTGTGTGTGGATTTTCTTGCACTGTTAATAACACTGTCAAAGCATTATCTTCATTGGTAACTGGTTTATTAATTACTTTACGTTTCTTAAAAGCAACATTGCCTGTTTCTTGAAACCTCTCTAATAAACTTGCAAAAGCTTCAGGTCTTGGTTTTTTTTCGGCATCGGGATATCGTACCGCATAAACCCTGCTTGCTAGTAAAGGGTTTTTTTGACACTCGCCCAACATAAAAGTCATGTTTATCAACCCTGGAGTACTCAAACTCATTGTTACTTAACAATTTCTCGGCTTATCGTCAAAAAACAATGGTAATTGATGCCAATTCTCTGACACTTTACGGTTTTGACAAGAATGTCAATCTTTCTTTTCATTTATGATTATATCATGGCCTCCTTAATATAGGTAGTCAATTTAAGCAACGTAAATAATACCGTTTCTGTTAGAATGAGTAAATTTTGGTTTCACGGTTAATTTACTAAAAAACTGTTGGTTAGAAAGATATCAAATAGGGCATTTTCTGAAAGCTGGCGATGTTATCTTTAATATGACAGTTAAATATATGGGGTGTTCCATTTAAAAAAATTCAATCCAAGGTAAATTTGCAAAACTTGACCACCCTGTATAACAGTGAATAATTTTGAACGACTTACAAGCGATTATTGTAATCCTAGATACAATACATTTTACAGAATATTTGGTTTTTCCATACCTGCTTCAATTGTTTTCAAAAAATGGCCGGAGTATAACCCTTTTTTCCAATTTAACCTCATCCCATTCCCTTGGTATAAATTTTAGACCCAACAAACCTCATATCAAAATGATCGTAACCAATAGGAGAATTAACTAAGATAATAATATACTGGGTGTCCCATTTAAAAAAACACAAGTTTGGTTCACCACGAACTTTTCAGACCACCCTGTATAATGGGTATAATTTTAAAACACAGCGTTCTTGACTATCAATCATATCCCAAAAATGTTTTTTCAAATTCCTCTCCGTTTGCCCACAATCGTCCACCCCATCTTGGTTGCACCACCCTGTATATAACTAACGAAAAGTATTTTAACTGTAAACATTGAAACTGTTGTTTCCAAAGCCCCACTATTTTATAAAGTTTATTACATAGTAGTTTGAGCTTCTAAAAAGTTCCGATGTTCCTGTTAGAATGAATAATTACCTATTGAAATAGCCTTATGAGAAAAAGATGTCCCTTATCCCGTAGGTCAAGGGTCTGCCAAATCTCAAGGTAATATTTTAAAGCATTTTAAATTTATCGTGGAAATTCTCTCTCGCCAAGGGATGGCTCTGACACTACTTTAAATCCTTCTTGAAAAATACATCCGAGTTTGTAAAATTTTCCAAAAGTAATGAGTATACACCACGGTAACAAATATTATATATAAGCGCCATCTATACATACTACATAACTTGGTGATCCCAAAAACCCCGAAAACCACACACAAACAATTCTTTGGCAGTAAGAGACTCAAAATGGTGTCATTTCGCCATTATTTTTTTCAATATGCTTTTATGAGACTACCCCGGTAATGAGAAACTCCTCATTTTTTTTAATTGTTTAAAGAGACTCCTTTGTTCAATTTTTTAAGGTCGGAGTCATAAATCAACGTAATTTGCGTTTTTGAGAACGAAATTATATTCACCATATTCATATCAGTAAAATAAAACTGAAATAATTATCTATTGAAGGTAGACTGGAAAACATTCCCTATTTGGTTTTTTGCAAAATCAAAAACCGATTTTACTTCGAATAGACAGTCAGATACAAATAAATTAACCACATTAACTGCTCGTGTGGAAGTTCAATTAAAACGCAAACAACAAAAATAAGTTGATCGGATCGGATGTAGACGTCGCGGAGTGGCGACACTCCGGGTTGTGCGAGGCCAACTGCGTACTTTTTTCTTATTCCGTCAACTTCCTACATATCCAATTGACTCCAAATTCTGATCAAAAATCAAGGGTCACTAGGAGATTATCGAATAAACTTCCAAATTTGCGCAAAAGTAGTAATGCCAATATTGAGTACCAAAAACTATTTATCCAAATGACTTGAAATTTTGCTTGAAAGTGTTAAACAGGAATAGACTGGTTTTTAGTGCGAAAGTGCACAAGATTATAAAACTATTTATTTCTGAGCGTCATCATAGACAATTTAACTTTGCCTTTTTTGGTGTAAAATTTATATTATTACTGCGACACGCCCGAAAAGTAGTTGTACAAGTCGTATATAAAAGGGAAGTATTGTAAAATTACCCTCATAGGTTTTTACAGATCTTCACATTTTACGACCCTAAAACCGGTCTGTCAATCTGTCTGTTTGTCTCTCTTTCTGTCTATTTGTTCGAGGCATAGCAGAAAAACTACTCATCTAATTGTTTTCAAATTTTGGTCAAAAGTACGGGTCATATGTGGATGACCTGGTAACATTTTGGTAAAAATCCAGTATGGCGGAACAAAATGACCGCCTGGTGAAATGTTAAAAAAGAATTATTACTAAATAACTAATTATACGGTTTACCTTAAATTTTGCACAAAGTCAAGTGTTACATAGTGGTGTGTCCCTAATAAATGGAAAATATTCCCTTCAGTAGGGTAGGGGGTGGACTGTGGTTTATGTTTTAGGTTTACGATGGTTCACCGATTTATATTCTTACCACAGGCTTTTCAAGATGGTTCTGTTATATTTGTCTTTTACGATATAAAGTAAGGGCGTAAAATTGCCTTGTAAAAAAGGTAAAGTAAAAGGTTATATAAAAAAAAACTCGACTTACCTTTTGGAACCTTGGATAGCGGGAATAGTATATTCAGCCGTTTTCACTGGGCCAGTATGGCCATAAACGGTACAAGTCTGAGGGCCCGTGGGTTCGTGCAGTAAAAAAATTTCAGTTCACGGTTGAACGTACCGGTTACAAGGGTAAACGGGAAAGTAGGAACGGAAAGGAATAAATGGATAAGATAGGTTTGTCGAGTAAAGTAAAAAAAAATAAATTCTTATTCTAATTAAAAGTAAAAAAAAATAAATTCTAATTTTCTAGAATACCAAATAAATTTAAAATAAAAAATTATACATAGGGACGAAACATACCCGCCCCCATGAAAATGCCTAGAGCATTTTTATCAAACTAGTAAGTAGGCAGAGGACAAAGCTTTACTAAAGGTCGTTTAAACTGGCCCTTAGCTGTTTGTACTATTGCAACTCTGGGAACCTTATCTGTCCCACAAATAGTTTTTACTACTCGCCCTAGCATCCACTCTAGTGGATTTGAATTTTCATCTTTTATGACAACTAGAGTATCGATATTTAAATTAGGAGCAGGATCATTCCACTTTGACCTTTGTTGCAGGGTGTGAAAGTACTCCAAATGCCATCTTCTCCAAAAATCTCTATGCATACGTTGTAGTAACTGCCATCGTGACAGTCTGTTCAAAGGTGAATTCGAAGTATCTGGATCAGGCAATGTTGATAAAGGTTTCAAAGTAAGAAAATGACCTGGCGTAGGCACAACTAAATCAGTAGGATCTGTACTTACAGGCGAAAGAGGTCGCGAATTAAGAACCGATTCTATTCGTATGATAACAGTATTTAACTCTTCATATGTAAGTATTTGGTTTCCGACAACTCGCTGTTTTAAATGATCTAATATTAGATTTCCAAATACCACCCATATGGGGAGCTGAAGGCGGATAACCATTGTACAGCCAATTTCTCCGCGCACTTCTCAAAAATATGACGTAAATATCTTTCGGCACCGACAAAGTTTGTCTCGCAATCGGAGTATATATTTTGACATAAACCACGCCTAGCGTCGCAGCGCTGCCAGAAAGGCTTCTGAAGACATATGCGATACTAACTCTAAGTGTACGGCTTTAACTGCACAACATACAAACAAGCAAACATATGACTTAGTAGTTTTAGCACCGCGATATCTATTCATGCAAATAGTAAAAGGACCGCAAAAATCAACACTTACATTCTCAAAGGCTTTTACCTGGGAAATACGATATTTCGGCAAATTTCCTATAGGTGGTTGATAATGTCTAGGAATAATTTTCCAACATATTTGGCATTTATGTATGACTTTTCTGATTACCTTTTTTGCAGAGAGAATCCAAAAATTTTGGAGAAGTAAAAATTGGGTGATTTGTATACCACAATGTAGAAAAATTTTATGTATTTCATAAATTAACAACGTGGTTAATTTGGAACCACTCGGCAGAAGTAAAGAGAATTTTTTATCATATGGCAACTCAGAGTGACATAATCGACCACCCACTCGAATATAGCCATTAGTATCTACAAAAGGATTCAATTTTTGTAAGGTTTTTGATAAAGGCTTGTTATTTTTAAGCAAAATTATCTCATTTTTGAAATGTAATAATTGAACGTATTTCAATAAAAACATTAAGGCATCATTAAATTCAGAATGAGTTAAATATGGTAAATAAGTCACTTTGGACTTTTTAAATTTTGTTATGCTACGCAAAAAATAGGCAACTATTCTCTTTATTCTAGACAGGAAGAATATTTTTCAAAAAAATATTCTGCAAAATTAAAAGAGAGTGAGGTTTTCATAACAATATTTCTTTTTTCTTCAAGTCCCTCAGACAAATTTTCTTAAATTTTGACATCAATACTCCAAGAATCCTGGGGGGTTACAAGAAATTGTGGTCCCTGCCACCAAAGAGAAAAGTCTTTGAGTTTTCAAAAATATTACAGAACAATAAGCCTTTTCTGAAGCGTCGCAAAAGCCACAAAGCTGAACTTTGGTAGCTTTAGAAGTGGTTATTTGTCTAGGTATTTTATAACTGCATAAAAGATCAAATTCGATGTTTAATTTTTTCCAAATAGAGATAATTTCCTCAGGAGGACTCTCATCCCAGCCTAATCCTAAAGCCCACAAGTTTTGAATAAGTAATTTATCAAGTAAAACTATAGGTGTTAAAAAACCTAAAGGATCAAAGATTCTGGCTAAATCGGATAAAATAGAACGTTTCGTACAAGTATTATGTAAGGTTTGAAAGAAGTAAAAAAAGGTATCAGAATTTGGGCACCACTTTAAACCTAATATTTTTAGAATGGTATGATCATCTTTATCAAACGACATGGCAATATTTTGAACATGTGTATCAGGTAGATCACTGAGTAAATCGATACAGTTACTAGCCCATTTTCGAGTTTCAAAGCTGCCTCACTTCAGTAACTCGATTATTTGTTTTTTCATTTCTAAGATTTCATTAAAATTATCATGGCTACATACAATGTCGTCCACAAATACCGACTAATTAAGAATTTTGGAAGCTAAAGGTACATCCGAATGATCGTCTGACAATTGTAAAAAAGTCCTTATTGCAAGATACGGAGAACACGATACTCCGAAGGTAACGGTATTTAATTCATAATCTTTTATGGGGTCTTCTTTAGAAAAACGCCACAAAATTCGCTGATACTTTCTATGTTCAGGGTTAAGTAATATCATTCTATACATTTGACGTATATCACATGTAAAGACATACTTATGTAATCTAAAATTAAATAATATTTTGACAATATCTCTTTGTAATTTGGGACCAGTGTGAAGAGCATTATTTAAAGATATCTTGTTTGGTGCATGACTAGAAGCATCAAATACCACCCGCAAGGGTGTACTTGATGATTCCCTTTTTATCACTGGATGGTGAGAAATATAGAAATAATTATGAATTTCGGACAACAAAGGATGGGAAACTGGTTCCATGTGTTTATTATCCAAATAATCCCTTAGAACATTTGAATATGAATTATAAAAATTGTTATCTTGTAAAAGACGTTTTTCTAAGGCGAGAAACCTGCGCAGTGCAATGGATCGGGTATCACCAAAATCCAGTGATGAACTCTTAAAGGGCAAAGAGACCACATATCTTGAGTCAGATTTGAAAGTAGTTTGTAAATAATATTTTTCGCAATTTCATCCTCGCGAGATATAGCTTTTATTTCTGGAACTTCTTCAACCTTCCAAAACTGTTGAATACTTTGATCCAAATTGCTGAAGGTGGTCATGAAAAATGTGTTTACCTTCTGGTTTTTGAAAGAGTAAGTACTAGGAACCCTAAGATTTCCCATAACAGCCCAACCAAACACGGTATTAATGAACACTGGACTTTGGGAATCCTTACATAATCGGCCATCTGACAAAATGTAAGGGAAAACATTATTTCCTAGAAGCAAATCAATATTAGAGAAAATATTTTTATTTTTTAATCTTAGTTGCCCCTCATATTCTTCGCGAAATGAGCGTTTGGGTGTTTTAGGTGATTGGGGAGCTTTTGACTTATTAGTCTTAAAGTCTTTTTTTAGGGACAGACTCTAACGCCAAACATTGTTTGGTTGCAAAATTTATGATGTCAACAAATTTGGGAATATTATGTGAATCATAACATTGTTCAAAATATTTTCGGGTATTAGAATCTGACCTATTTAAAAACATGTATCCCAAAATAAAATCCCAAGTATCTACTTCAAAACCCATAGATCGCAAAGAGCTTATATTCTTAGTAAAAATATCTAATAAATCGCGAAGGGCATTTTCATACTTTAAGTGCGGACTATCTTCTATTAGCTTCCAATAAGTAGACGCTTGTAAACGTTTATTTGTATAGCGATTAACCAACATAGTATAAGCATTTAAGCAATTTTCGTTTAAAATAGGAATGTCAGAAATTAAATCTAAAGCCGGCCCTGTCAATGAGGATACTATATAATTAAATTTTTCAATATTCGCAAGAGTTTTGTTTTTATGTACTAAGGCATCAAAAATCTGAACAAAGGTAGGAAAATTTTTAAATTCGCCTGAAAAAATTGGTAAATTAATTTTCGGTAGAGGGATATTATGTCTATTCGAATTTTGATTTTGAACTATAGACTGCTTAAGAAGAGTGTCTTCAAGGGGTTCTTCAAAAAGCGTATAATAAATTATTTCGATTTCTTGACTCTTTTTTGCAAAATTCTCACCTATTTTATTTTCATCATTAAGTAAATCTTGGTTAGTTGCAACCAAAGTTAAAACGGAATTATGATGCTTTTGAAAATCACTTATTAATTTTTTCAGTTGACGATAGCTAACTTTAAACGACGTATGCATAGCAGGATTATTTTTTTCAGATTCGGCAGCATTGTCTTAGTGCTTTTGCACGCAATACTTTACAGTTGTCAGCCATATTTATATTATATAATTAAATATCAATAGTTAAATGTAAATGCCTTAACTTAAAAGAATAAAAAATATGAGTAATAATTAACTAGTATTAAATTATTTTCAGAAAAGTAATTATAAATTGCCCTCGTAAACGAAATGCAGAACTTAAAATTCACAGTTTTACCTTTAAATATTTTTTTTATTTTCAAGTCACAAATAAATTTATCGAAAACTTGTTTGTGATGATTAACAATGAGATTTTGCAAATCCCGTTTGCTTCAGTGTCGATCGATAGATTGACAAAAAACTATTGGAATGCGTTAATCCCTCGTCGACGTAGGCGAAAGTTTCTCAACAACCATAAATCAATAAATCAAAAGTAATTTTTAATAGTATATCAAATTTATGAAAATGTAAAAAAACGAAATTACTTATACAATATATTTAATAACGTATGCAATAGTACCACAAGCAAGAGCCAATTTTTGGTTTAAATTCGAACCAGAATAATATATAGCAAAGTAAAATTCAAATTTTAGAAAATAAAAAAGGTATCAATTATTTGATAAATTTTCGAAAATAAAAAGGTCTCAATTATTTAGTAAATTTGAGGAAATAAAAAGGTATCAATTATTTAGTAAATGAATTAGTAAATGTAAATATTATGTAATAGTAAAATGCATCTACTTTAAGAGAAAAATCGAAAAAAAACAAATCATAAACCAACGTGAAAAGCTAAGAAATCCAGCTCGAAGGACCAAAAAATGGTGTGTCCCTAATGAATAGAAAATATTCCCTTCAGTAGGGTAGGGGGTGGACTGTGGTTTATGTTTTAGGTTTACGATGGCTTACCGATTTATATTCTTACCGCAGGCTTTTCAAGATGGTTCTGTTATATTTGTCTTTTACGATATAAAGTAAGGTCGTAAAATTGCCTTGTAATAAAGGTAATGTAAAAGGTAATATAAAAAAAGATACTCGACTTACCTTTTGGAACCTTGGATAGCGGGGAGTATATTCAGCCGTTTTCACTATGCCAGTATGTCCATAAAGGGACAAGTCTGAGGGCCCGTGGGTTCGGGCAGTAAAAAAATTCACTTCACGGTTGAACGTACACGTTCGATGCTCGTACGGAAGTGTTTTTTTTTTATCTCATCCGTCGCAGTAGCTCCACTCAGCAGGTTACAAGGGTAAACGGGAAAGTAGGAACGGAAAGTAATAAATGGATAAGCTAGGTTTGTCGAGTAAAGTAAATTTAATTTCAATGTACGAATAAACTATTAAAGGAGATTTAATTCTAATTTTCTAGAATACCAAATAAATTTAAAATAAAAAATTATACATAGGGACGAAACACATAGAAATAAACTGGCAACATTTTGGTACAAATTCGAGACGGCGCGCGGTGGCCTAATAAAATATTTAAAAAATTAGCCTGAAAAAACTACATATTAGATTTTCCATGTTTGTGTAAGCATGTCAAATGGCCAGTGTTATACTGGTGTTCAGCTACAGCAGATTGAACAGTTTGTTTCTTTTTAATACATCGTTTATGTTCCTTAAGTCTAGTTGATACTGAGCGTCCTGTTTCTCCCACATACACTTCTCCACAGAAGCAAGGAATTTTATATACTCCTTCAGTTTATATCATCTGCTGATGATGCTAACTTGGTTAACGAAACGCGCGTCCAGAACGTAACCAGTTGTGGTGCAGTGTGGTTAGAACTCTTGTATTTTGATACTCCTACTGTTTGGAAAGGTACAATATCTTTCGGGGATTGCAAGCATTGTACAATCTTCTTATGTATATTATAGATTGTACGAATGTTGAACCGCCGAAGTAATCATTCTATTTTGTCTGAAGTGCCATGTATGTTGGGAAGAACAACACTACCTAATGGTGGCTCTTTATCATTCTCCTTTGGCGGAGTTGGATTACTATATCTTTTAATTGAACACGTAATATCTTCAGAGCAATAGCCATTCCCTCTGAGAGCTCCGGTCAGTTTCGATGTTTCCGATGTTTAAGAATCTTGATCAGAAATCGAAGTAGCTCTGAATACTAGTGAGTTAATAATGGATTTTTTTGTGCTGGTGGGGATGGGAATTTACATTTAAGTATCTATTTTTATGCGTTGGTTTTCTATACACAGAATGTCCTAATGTACCATTTCTTTTCCTTTGAACACATACATCTAGTAAGGGAATTGTTCCATTAGATTCAATTTCCAACGTGAACTTGATATTATGATGTTGCTGATTAAGGTGGACCAGAAATATAAGAAGATTATTTTGTCCATGAGGCCAAACAACAAAAGTATCATCTACATATGTGAACCAGTGCTTTGGTTTTAGTGGAACGGATGTTAGAGCAATATCCTCAAAGGCTTCCATAAAGATATTTGCTACCACAGGTGATAGAGGAGATCCCATAACTGCCCCTGAAGTTTGTTCATAAAAAGTTCCTTGAAAAATGAAATAAGTAGATATAGGACAAGCTTCCACTAGGTCTATTGGGTTCTTATCTAGGTCTATTGGGTTCTTATCAAGATTACTAATCATTAAAACCAAGATTCCCAGGTTCCACTGAATAATAATAATCTTGATAAGAACTTAATAGAGCTAGACCATATTTCATTTTTCAAGAAACTTTTTATAAGCAAACTACAGAGGCAGCTATGGCATCTCCTCTATCGCCTGTGGTAGCGAATATCTTCATGGAAGCCTTTGAGGCTATTGCTCTAACATTCGCTCCACTAAAACCAAAGCACTGGTTCAGATATGTAGATGATACTTTTGTTGTGTGGCTTCATGGACAGGATAATCTCGTCATATTTCTGAACCACCTAATCAGCAACATCATAATATTAATTTCACGATGGAACTTGAATCTAATGGAACGATTCCCTTTCTAGATGTATGTATTCAACGGAAGGCAAATAGTACATTAGAACATTCTGTGTATAAACAACCGACGCATACAAATAGATACTTAAATGCAAATTCCCATCACCATCTAGCACAAAAAAATCGGTTATTAACTCACTAGTATTCAGAGCTATTTCGATTTCTGATCAAGATTCTTTAACATCCGAAAAATCGAAGCTGACCAAAGCTCTCAGAGGGAATGTCTATTGCACTGAAGATATCACGCGTTCAATTAAAAGATATAGTAATCCAACTCCGCCAAAGGAGAATGATAAAGAGCCACTATTACGTAGTGTCGTTTTTCCCTACATACATGGCACTACAGACAAAATAGGACGATTACTTCGGCGGTCCAACATATGTACAATCTTCAATACATATAAGAAGATTGGACACTGCTTGCGATCCCCGAAAGATATTGTACCTTTCCAAACAGAAAAAGTATATAAAATTCCTTGCTCCTGTGGAGAAGTGTATGTGGGAAAACAGGACGCTCACTATCAACTAGACTTAAGAAACATGCACGATGTATTAAAAAGAAATAAATTGTTCAATCTGCTGTAGCTTCAACACCAGCATAACACTGGCCATTTCATAAATGTAAAGGAAACCAAGGTTCTAGCATCGAGTCCAGGTTTTTATAAACGAAAAATTAGAGAATCTATTTAGATATTTAAAACATACAAAAAATTTCAATAGAGATACGGGTTACGGTCTAGATCACACGTGGAAACTGATCTTAACAAAGGGTCACGGTTCGGCGAGCACAAGTCGAGTATAAAAGTCCGCCTGCGATCGAAGGCGAAACGTCGGATAGTAATTCCAATTTGACACGGTCTAATCCCAAGAACCATGATTTCTTTACAGGATTATGGTTTGTGAGGTATAGTGCCATAGCAAAAAAATCTCCTCTTAGGGACGATAGCAACATATTACCAGAGATTTGCAAACAACTTGCGAGGCCTAAAATATATCTATGCAAAAATTAGTAAATTGGAAATATACATAATTTCGATCTCAGTTTCCGATTCATCCTGCAGTTTGCGAGGAATAACAATGGCAAAAAGGTCTCCTTATAGAGATGATAACAACATACTAATATAGGGTTACAAACATCTTGGGAGGCCTGAAATATGTCTATGCAAAACTTCTGGTTCTCGGTTTCTGATTCGCCTTGTAGTGTGCAAGATATGCTGCGATGGCAAAAAAGTTAATAATAATAATCCGCACCGATTGAAATATCTGTTTTAAAATGGAGTTAAAATTTGGGATCACTTAGCCGTAGGAAGGTTAAAATTTGTGATATTAATTATATTTGAGGTAATTGACAAGAATAGGGAGGAAGAATAACAGATGAAAGTTTAAATTGTCTTCGATTATAAACGTTTGATTGAATAGTCATATTTACTGACTATTTTTTGAGAATTCAATGGGCCTTGTGAAAGGTTACTCATGATTAAAAAATTATCAAATGGAATTAGATTTAATTGGTTTATCAATGTTTCAGTTACAAACGAATTTTGACGGGCAGAGTCAAGCAATGCTTTGACCTGGAAGGACAGTCCTTGTTCTGAATAGGGGCTGTAGCTAACAAGACAAGAGAATTATCTGATGTAATTGTTGACAGACTGAGAGCATTTGTATGGAAAGATTGAAATTCTTTATTTGAGACTTGAGTCCTCTATTTTGAGGGTATTCTCAATTGTGATATTATCATGATTTTGAGTGTACTTTTGATTTTGAGATTCTTCATCCCCTCAAAGAAGATTGGGATTCTCGAATTTGAGGGTTATTTTATTATCAAGACATGTCTATTCACAAACTCGTGATTCTAAGAGTGATTCTAAAATCTTTGAGAATTCTGAGAACGATTTGAAAATGTTTGAGTATTTGATTCTAAAATCCGCTAATTTGAATTTTTAGTGCCGCCAGGGAGGCTAGTGGGCGCGAGACCCCCCCCCCGCCCCCTTTGTAAACATGCATTTGCGCCCCCTTCTTTTAACAAAATACTTTTATGTAAAATCTATAAATTAAAAAAAAATTGTTTGCTGCAACAAAATTTAATTAATTAACCCTGGTACATAACAAGCACTGACGTAGTTAGGTAGTGCATGGTTGCAAGACCTTTTAGCTCTCTCTCTCTCTCTCTCTCTCTCTCTAGCTTCAACTATTAAAAAGGGACCGAAGCTTTGGGATGCGCGGCTTTGATCTGGATCTTGACAGCAATAATTTCGGCAACACGCCAATTTTTTACAATTTTACCTCCTTACACCTGACATAATAGTTTTAGAAAATAAAGAAATAAAAAATTATTGGAAAATAGTGTGTCAACGTCCAGAAATATTACAGATTTTTTCCGACCTAATATTAGTAATATTCTCGTAAATAATAGGAAAGAAGATACAAACACGAAGGATATAAAGTAAGTCTTAAACTGTTTTTATATTTTTAAAATAATCTTCTTGTAGTTTGCTATGTAGTTAACAGTTAAATATTATGTGCGATTTTAATTTTGTTATGCTTATTACGTGTTGGGAGGACCCGTAAGGTTTTCAAAAAGGTCTACACCAAAATTACATACACTGCATGAGGAAGCTTTCTATCAGTATAAACAGTAATATTGTTATTGAATGTAATATAATAATTAATAACTAATGTTCCAACATAGAATTAAAATATTATTATATCATAACAATATGTAAACAATCCCTTTTCTGTTCAGTAATGAGTGCTATAATTACCTTTCTTGTAATAGGGAAATGCCGCAAATTTGAAATATTTGGTCGCTTTGTATTCTACTATTGAGTAGTATTGTGGTGTATATCTGGTTGCCTGTTTTCGCTAGATAAAGAGCGTAAAAAACAATAGTTTTTACCCGACTACGCAGTGAGACGGGCAATTTGTATGGATCCGATTTTTATCTATTTTTCTGTCAAACGGATTTTGATAAATTAGGGATTAAGTTATGCAGTATAAAACTATTTAGATTGGCAAAAAATAATAATAATTTTTTAAATTTACAGAGTTATATTCTTGTTTTAAAATTTTTAGTTCCATTTTTGCATAGTTGGACTTTATTTTTCCGATCCAGAATTTTTTTAGTATTTTTAGAAATTAATTATTATATAATATGACCATATAATTTCAATGGCTTTTAGCATTTTTTTGGAAAATAATCCAGTTATCTTAGATGGTGATGGAAGTAATAATGAAAGTAATCAGTTAGTAGAAATCGAAAAAGCCAATACATTTGTTGAAACAAACATTACTAATGATGATATACAGGTTCAATTGGATACAGACAATTTGGTGGTGTTAGATCAGGAAAGCACTGAATTAAATATTGGTAGTGGTTGGTTACAAAAAAATGCCTTAGTAATTTTCTTCTACATATTACTCCTTTTTTAGATATGGATGTGAAGCAGCCGCAGACTCAGAAAGATGAATTTTCTCAAAATTACTTTTATCCTTCAGATCCGTTTTTATTTAAGAACGTTAACTTAAATGGTCATACCATCAGAAAACTTATTTACATTGGTCCATGTCAACCAGGACTCAACGATAATTTCAAATTTTCCATTTAATTCCAACCAACCAACGAAAATTTAATACTTCTTGGTATGAAATCGACAACGATAATTCTCATGTTGGAAAAGCTTATCTCCAATGGTTGGTTTATTCTCCGAGATCTAACAAAATGTTTTGTTTTTCTTGTTTTTTATTTTCTATGATAAAAACACCCTGGTCTGATCAAAACGAAGGATTTTCAAATTTTAAAAAATCAATTGAAAAAATATTGGCTCATGAACAAGGCCAAAATCATAGACACTGTCAAAATAAATATGCACTAGCCAAACTAAGACTTTTAAAAAATACCTCGGTAAATGCGGAGCAACTTAAAGCAGAAAAAACACAAATTGAAAAAAATCGAGAAACCCTAAAACGATTTTTGGATGTTACTATGTTTTTGGCTAAGCAGAATTTGCCTTTTCACGGACATTTAGAAGGTTCTCTTAATAAGAATAAAGGAGAGTTTTTAGAACTCCTGGACGTGCTGAAAAAAAACAATTCAATCTTGGCTGAGCACCTTTCGAATACAAACAAGGTTGCGAAGTATGCAAGTAATAAGATACAAAATGAAATTTTAGATCTTTTGCACGATGAGGTATTATCAAAAATTATAGAGGATATAAAAGTGGCCAACTATTTTACGTTGATAGTGGATTTCACTTTAGATATTTCCAAAAAAGAGCAGCTGTCATTGTCTGTAAGATTTGTCAATAAATGTGGTTTTGTGGAGGAAAGATTCATTAAATTTATAGATATCAACAGTGGTTCGGCCGAAAATTATTTCAAGGTCGTTACAAACGAATTGGAATCTCTTGGAATCAATCATATGAAGGCGCTAGCAACATGTCTGAACATATAAAAGGGTTGCAGACAAGAATAAAGGATATAGTCCCCGAAGCTACATATATTCTCGTCTTGGTTGATTCTATTAGCTCCTGTACTGAAGTAAAACTTTTTTTTGGGTCGTTAGAACAGTTATACATATTTATTTCAGAAAGTTTTCCAAGACTAAAACTATTTGAATCTATACAGGAAAAGCTAGAAGACAAATCTGTAACTTTAAAAAAATTGTCTACAACACGATGGGCCAGCCATAAGCGAGCTGTAGAGTCAATTAAAAAAAAATATAAGTGCAATTCACAATTCGCTTCATAAAATAGTTGAAGGTGAATTGCTCAATACATCAGCAAAAGTTGTTGCTGAAGCTGCAGGAATACTTGCATACCTTCAAACTGTAGTTTTTAATTTTCTTCTGGTATTTTGGAACTTGGTGTTAGAGAAAATATTTACCCTATCTAACTCCCTTCAAAAAATAAATATGAATTTAAACACCGCCTCCCACCTCATAAAATCTATCTGTGTAGATTTAAAATCTTTACGAAGCGATGAGTATTTTATGAAATTACTAGAAGAAGCACAACGACTAGCCATTATGTGTGAAAGCTATCAAATGTTTAAAGTAAAACGGTCGAGAAAACGAAAGAGATTTCATGAAGAAATTGCTGAAGATACGGTGTCTGATTGCCCACAGACAAATTTTAAAATTAATGTTTTCTTTGAAGAAGAGAATGTTGCCTCCTTAACCAGTCTGTCTAAATTTTATTCAAATGACTTGTCTCTTAATTTAATGGAAGAATATAAATCATTTGCAAGGTTTATTAATGAAATTAAAAAAGAAAACGATATAGAGACAAATGAAATACTTCCGTTTTTACTCGAAAATAATTTGGAGTTTACTTATCCTAACGTGTCAAAATTATTTAGGATATATTTAACTTTAGGTGTTAGTAGCGCCAATGCAGAAAGATCTTTTAGTAGACTGAAACAAATCAAAACATATAATAGAACTACTATGACAGAAAATCGCCTAAATAGCTTAATCACTCTTATCAATAGAGTCAGACAAATTGCTCTTTTTGGATCTAGATTCCTTACTGGATAAGTTCAAAGCAATAAAAACTCGCCGGATGATATTAGCATGTTAGCATTTTTTAAAAATTGAATTTACAAAAATAAATTTGAATGTTTGTTATTTGTTATTTTAATTGGTATTTAATACTTTAAATAAAAATATGCATATATAAGTTAAGTTTTGTTTTTGAAAATATCCACACCCGGCGCCCCCCAAATGTTCTGCCCCCCCTGACTTACAAGGCACGGCACGCCACTGATCGAATCGTGTGTTTAATGAGTTTACTTGAGATTGGGATTGGTTATGTTGTGATCTGTGCAAAAAAAAGTGTGATGCATTTGAAAGCATACTTCACATTGTGATTAGAGGTACATTCAATCTTAGCCTGGCCAATATTTAGACAAGTTGCAAAAAGTTTTTTATTCTGAACAAAATTATTTCTTTCATGTAAATGAAAAAATTTAATTATTGTTTGGTTAAAATGTACTTTTTATATTACGTTGCAAAAGTCATCGTGGACAGATTAATCTACATATCGCAGTTTTTCCCAAATATTTTTCAGTTAATACATAGGTACTTTTCTTGAGTTGTGACAGTGCCAAGGTTTTGTTTAGTTTTAAACGCAACAGGATGGTTTACATAAAAACAGTTTACATAAAGACATTAGTCCTACATAGAAAATCTGTATTCTTTGCATATCGACATTAGCCTACCGAAAAAAAGAATGCCGTTTTCTAAAAAGAAATCTCTCTCTACCTTAATTTTGTATGAGATTCTATTGATTTTAACAACAAATCCGATTCTATTACGAATTAAACATGGCTGGTGTCAAAGAATCTGCTTCTATATAAGTTGCTCAAAAATACATTATCGGCAACTTCAGAGTATCTAATATTACAATAAACCCTTCTATCTAAAATGTATAGCAGTGGTTTCAAGTCCTTCTTAAGAAAAATTAGTTATTAAATTCTGACTGTAGTTTTTTTTTCACAATTCGAATCTTAAAAATGCAACGGTAATAAATAACAATTATATAATTATCAGTAGGTAACAAATGACAATCAAGCTTATTTTTGTTTAGTGGGCATGTTTAGTTGCAAGCATGCCGAACGCAGGCAACGCTGCATTCAAATACCGGGCACTACGTCCTTGACGAGACAACTCCTGTGGAATAAAAAGGCCCAACCCAAGGCCACGTGACCTTAATAGTCACTTTCGTAAGATCGAAAATCGCATAAAATCAGCGGTGCGTTCAGAGTCCTTCTTTGGTCTCGCACGATCCGGCCGACTGCCGAAGAAAAGAATGTGTACGTAAGCATGCGGGGAGTCTTCATTGTTGGCGGTGTGTACAGATAAGACTTGCCGGGTATTGCAGGAATTCTACACAGGGCGTTATGGATGATTGGGACACAAATTATTGCTTTTTTATAAAACCAGACTACGCATTAAATATAATACAGGGTGACTTTCCCTTTTTGACCCATTTTGATTCTAAATATCTCGAGAACGAAGAAAGCTATGATTTTATTAAAAGTTTTTTCGCTATAACCGGGAGTACCAAAAACAAAATTGATTTTTAGGTATAGGACAACTTTGCATATTTTTCCAAAATCATAAAGTGTATTTCTTCGCCTTTTCAGAATAATAATACATAATACAAGTTATAATTTTTTGTAAAAATAGTGGACTTATTGAACTCCGAACTACATGTCGATAAAGATTTCGCGGTTAATGTTATTTTTTGAAAGGTTGCATATGGAAACAAATTTTCACTTTTTTATATCGGATAATTAGATATTTAGTATTATTTTTTAATAATTCACCAGGCCGTCATTTTGTTAATTTATCTTGGATTTTGATCAAATTGTTACCAGGTCATCCCCATATGACCTTTAATTTTTGACGAAAATTTGAAGTAGTTTTTTAGCTATGCCGCGAACTGACAAACCGACGGAATTGAATAGAACATGTTTTTTGGCATCTAGGGGCGATTGAAGATATGTAAAACCTGTAAGAATCATTTTTTCATGAAAACAAACATTTTATTTGACCACCATCTTATAGCACACATATTACCAGTTGATTTTTACGTAATACTCGATTCTTGTGCAAAATTTCAGGTAAATTGGATAAGTCGTTCTTTAGAAAAAATTTTTTTAACATTTCACCAGGCCGCCATTATGTTTCGCTTATTTATGTATGTACCCCGATTACTCCGGGATGGTTTGACCAATTTGGATGAATTTTTGAGGAAGTTTTTAGAGTAGTGGCAGAGTAGCCCCATGGCAAGCATATTTTCAAAAATGGCGGAAAGACGCGAGTACCTTTGACGCGCATGTTGGAGCTCCGTTATCTTACTAAGAATCTAGATTTTCGTCTTCTGGCAATTGGGTTTTAATCAATCGAAACTTTTCTGAGTATTAACACAGTTTACTTTCATTCCATCAGACCCGACGAATGTGGATGTGGGGGGTGTTTCCCCCGGACCCGAAGTTTTCGAATTTTTTCTTTGAGTCGTCATTAAATGTCGTAACAGTAGAGTTCTTGTTCTTTCTGGGCTTCTAGCTATCATTAAAATCATCACTCGTGTAAGCATATATATATATATATATATATATATATATATATATATATATATATATATATATATATATATATATATATATATATATATATATATATATATATATATATATATATATATATATATATATATATATGATTTCTCGTCTCCTAGCAATTGGATTATAATATATCCGATATTTTCTGAGAAATTACAAAATTATCTTTCATTTCTTACCACAGACAAGTATGTTCTTAAAATGACGCTACTTGGAATTTGTGTGTATCTTATGACCCCTATAAATGTGATCCTACCTGTAAGATATATATCATATACTTGAACTCGTAACTGGTAGCAGCAATTCTCATTATAGCTATGTGTTTTGTCTACCTAAAAAGAAGCTTTTCTTATCTATTTCTTCGGTGTATCTTATGGCATAAACGTAGCCCGCGCGGTTTACTATGCCCCATGTTTAAACCAGTTAACCTTTTTAATACATATCTGCTGTCGTTCTCAGCAACCCGATCAACCTGCTAGCCCAGGAGGTAACGACAGTTTTTTGTGTCTTATTTCACCAAGGCTGATTTTTATATAATTAATTATACAAAGTATTGCTAATAAGTAAAAAGTCAGCTACTTAAGTAGCATTGCGAAAGGTGGTGGCGTGTTTATGAATACGCAAAAATAAGTTGAAAAGTGCTATTATAATAATTACGTTACTTTGATGCATACAATTCGGCAAGAAATACTTGCAGAAACTTTACAAACTTAGGCAGGATTTCGTGAAATGTATTCTACTTTTCTATCGATATTCTTTTTCTCCCCCCCCCCCCCCGAAAACACTAAAAGAGATATTTGCAAATTTCTGAACTTCTTCTTCTGACTTGTTAAAACTTGAGTTCTGTCAAAGTGCTTATCCAGACGTCTACACTACAACTTAAAGTGGGAGAAATATTTTCAGACCCAATCTTTGAATTGAATTAGTGCCACACTTGTTCTTTAAAACACAATAGTAAGGTAGGAGCTGTAGCATTGTATGACCCATTTTCTCTGCCAATGCATTTCAAACTTATATTTTTTTATACAGACTACCTTTAAAACTTCTAAGAGATCGCTTTTTATAACATTCTTAAAAATGTCTATCATTCACCACCATGTAGTTTTGATTCTCCAACTTTTGTTTATTTGAGCCTAGAGACTTATATAATTAGCGACTGTAATGGCTCGCATTGTAAATTACTACCCCTTTTCTAAGGAATGCTTGGTAAAAGACAAATCTTGAGTTATCTTCAAAAAGTTCTGCCGTTGTATCTTCATGTTAGTACCGCAGGAGTTTTTAATATTAATATTTTATAAATTTTTTAAAATATAGGTAAACGAAAAATGCAATCCTAACACTGGAACCTGTGGTGGAAGATGGATCAAAATACAAGAGTTCTCACCACACTACACCACAACTTGTTACGTTCTGGACGCGGGTTTCGCTAACCAAGTTAGTATCTTCAGCAGATGATATAAACTGTTTAGCTTAAACTTGGTTAGCGAAACGCGCGTCCAGAACGTAACAAGTTGTGGTGTAGTGTGGTTAGAACTCTTGTATTTTGAAAAATGCAATATCTACGTTAATGCACATATATATATATATATATATATATATATATATATATATATATATATATATATATATAAATATATTTATATATATATATATATATATATATATATATATATATATATATATATATATATATATATATATTTATATATATATATATATATATATATATATATATATATATATATATATATATATATATATATATATATATATATATATATATATATATATATATATATATCCTAACGAAAGCCAGGAGTCACAATGTAATTCAATGCCGGTCGTGGTATTAGCCAGCGGAGTAGTTGTTTTTGTGATTCCCTTTTGTGCCTTGGCCCTACACGGGGCTCGCTAGTCTATGGCGGCCTGATGAACTCTAATAAGAGCGAAATCGCGATCGTCGTTTGACTAAAACGGATCATTGTGTCTGCTGTGATGCAGAACATGTTCCAAACAAGGATCATTTCCTTGTTATGACGTTGGTGTACGTGGAATGAAAACATACTATCATTTAATGCTCCCAACGAAAGCCAGGAGTCACAATGTAATTCAATGCCGGTCGTGGTATTAGCCAGCGGAGTAGTTGTTTTTGTGATTTCATTTTGTGCCTTTGCCCTACACGGGGCTCGCTAGTCTATGGCGGCCTGATGAGCTCTAATAACAGCGAAATCGCGATCGTCGTTTGACTAAAATGGATCATTGTGTCTGCTGTGATGCAGAACATGTTCCAAACAAGGATCATTTTCTTGTTATGACGTTGATGTACGTGGAATGAAAACATACTATCATTTAATGCTCCCAACGAAAGCCAGGAGTCACAATGTAATTCAATGCCGGTCGTGGTATTAGCCAGCGGAGTAGTTGTTTTTGTGATTCCATTTTGTGCCTTTGCCCTACAAGGGGCTCGCTAGTCTATGGCGGCCTGATGAGCTCTAATAAGAGCGAAATCGCGATCGTCGTTTGACTAAAATGGATCATTGTGTCTGCTGTGATGCAGAACATGTTCCAAACAAGGATCATTTTCTTGTTATGACGTTGGTGTACGTGGAATGAAAACATACTATCATATATATACATATATATATATATATATATATATATATATATATATATATATATATATATTATGATCAGAAATCAAATGAGCCGAAATAAATAAATCACTCACCAAAGCAAGATTGCATGCAGGAGGGTAGATGAGCCTGTAGTAAGTTCAAATTACAATTGGAAATAGGTTGTAATTTTCCAACAAAATAAAAAGGGTTTATTAAGATCTCGCAGGCCAATCATCTGTCATACTGGAGATACAGACCAGAGAGCATATTACCAAAATCCGGAACAAATATATTAAAATTCAAATGTGGCGGTCTGTAACATACAATGAAAGCGTGAATCAAAGGTAAGTTCTTCCGAGATTAAATTATTTGTAATATAATAAGCAACGCCGCCACCCCTGGTAATACAATATATTCCTAACAACTCGATAATTAAGTATATAGAATAAATTATAATCAACATTATCAGAGAGCCGTATAAACAATATCAAAGTCACGTTCCTCTACTAGAGTCCTAAATTCTTGAAAACCGGAGCTACAGACCACCCCTAATTTCGAAAACTCGTAGTTTTTTAAACTGTCCGGGGAAGATTTTGGATGTTCTCTTGGCAACTACAAATGTCGGTTTTACTCCTGTTGGTTACTCTGGTGTGGTTTCGTTGTAATACGTTTTGGCGCTAATTGTACTCGTCCCTCAACTAATTGACTGTACTGATGAAGACCTTAAGTTCGATGCTTGCTCATTGAGTTTCGTCAGGTAAACTAAGGGATTCGAGATGGTTGGCCAATATTTATATAACTTTGTGGCAAAACAAAAAGAAATAGGCGACAAGGCGGAGGGTCTGGT
The DNA here is from genome assembly GCA_030620095.1 of Kuschelorhynchus macadamiae. Taxonomy (NCBI): domain Eukaryota; kingdom Metazoa; phylum Arthropoda; class Insecta; order Coleoptera; family Curculionidae; genus Kuschelorhynchus; species Kuschelorhynchus macadamiae. The sequence continues at coordinate 373,501 of JAUTXW010000099.1, forward strand.
TTTAACGCCGACTGTGCGGGGGTAGAATCTTCGGCCACAAAGTTACATAAATATTGGCCCACCTTTTGGAATCTCTTCGTTTACCCAACAAAACTCAATGAGCAAGCATCGAACTTAAAGTCTTCATCAGTACAGACAACTAGTTGAGAGACGAGTACAACTAGCGCCAAAACTTAATATATTGAAACCACATCAGAATCACCAACAGGAGCAAAACCGACATCTATAATTACCAAGAGAATATCCAAAATCTTCGCCAGATAATTTTAAAAAATACAAGTTGTCGAATTTAGCTGTGGTCTGCAGCTCCGCAGCTCTTAAGCACCAGCGGCCACTGCATATGACTACTTTCGCTTTTTACAAATTTTCAAGAAATTGGACTCTAGTAGAGGAACGTGACTTTGTTATTGTTTATATGACTCTCTGATGATGTTGATTCTAATTTGTTCTATATAGCTAATTATTACTTTGTTACGAAGTTACTGTATTACCAGAGGCGGCGTTGCTTATTATATTAAAAATAATTTAATTTAATCTCGGAAAAACTTACCTTTGATTTTAATAGCAATGAATCTTTGGAGTTTATTAATTTAAAAAGAAGATTGGAAATAGAAACTACGCTTTCATTGTATTTTACACACCGCCGCCTATAAATTTTAATATGTTTGTTCTGGATTTTGATAATATACTCCTTGATTTTTATTTCGAGTTTGGGGGGTGATTGGCCTGCGGGATCTTATTAAACCCCTTTCTATTTCGTTTGAAAATTGTAACCTATTTCGAATTGTAATATGAACTCACAAGAGTTACTACACGCTCATCTACCCTCCTAGATGCCATCTTCGTTAGCGATGTTGCTTTGCTGAGTAATTCGGGTATTACTTAGGCTGATTTGATTTCCGATCGTAAAATGGAATATTGCACTTTAAATTTGTTTTAGAAATTTTAGCATTAATCAATTTCAGCAAAATTTGTATAATCTACCTTGGAACTATATATGATATGAAAATAACATTGACACGAAAATTTGTAACTTTAATCAATTAATTGCCTCCTTATTTAACACACATGCGCCAATTCGCGAAGCTAGAGTGACTAAGCCCAGAGCCCTTGGTTATCTACAAATATAAAAAAATTTATGATTCAAAGAGATTCGCCTTTTCAAAAATTAAAAAGAACAAAAAAATAATAACTGGGATCATTAGACATTCTTACATAATTTTAGTTTATCTATGGTTAGAAGAGAAAAAATACTTATATAGATTCGCTGCAAATGGAATGGAATGGTAATGGACAACCCCCGAAAATCTTGATCAGCTTTTAAAAACCTAAATATACGTCCAACAAAAAATATGTCTGTCCCGAATAATTTAAGTGAGTTATTAGGGGCAGGGGTACCACAGGGATCGATTTTGGGACCTTTACTTTTTTTGGTCTGCACAGCTGATATTCTTGTATCTGTAAAAAACTGCAAAGTTCAAGTATATGCAAATGACACAAAAATGTATTTTTAGAACAATTACATATTTGATAAAAAATATATATGATGCAAATTGACCCACCTCAACAAAGGAACGTTTCATTTTTCGTAGTGATGAGCATTCTCTTAATATTCATGCTCAGGAATTAACAATGCCACATCACCAGAGTGCCATGTTCGAGAGGTCCTTTAGTTTTAACGCGGTGCAATATTACAATGCTCTTAATTTTAATACATTTAACCATAAATATAAAAAATCTTTTAAGTGAACAAAATATATTATCAAATTAACTATGATTAAACATTTTTGTTTTACAGATTATTATTGCAATTTACGTGTCTAGTTTTTCCTATACATCTTAACCCTTTTTTACTAACCTGGTAACATTTTGGTAAATATTCAGTATGGCAAAAAAAATGGCGATGTAGTGAAATGTTAAAAAAAATTATTACTAAAAAAGTACTTATACAATTTATCTCAAATTTTGCACAAAAATCAAATATTATTTGATAGATAATATCAATATAAAACTTTGATACGAATCCAAGCTGGCGGAAAAAAATATAATATTTAAAAATTCAGCCTGAAAAAAACTACTTAATGGTCTGATTTAACAGTGTATGCCATAACTAATTGTGATATAGAGATGAACTGGTAAAACTTTTTACTAGGTCAAGATGGCGGCCAAATAAAATGTATGCAATCGTAAAATAAATCTCTCTCTCAGGTTTTGCATATCTTCACGTTTTAGCGTACCTAGATACCAAAAGATATGTTTTATCAATTCCGTCGTTCCATCTGTCGGTTTGTCTGTCAGTTCGCGGCATAGCCTAAAAACTGCTTATCAGATTAACTCCAAATTTTAACCGCTAAAGCACTTTGAAATTTGGCCAACAAGAGACATGTTTTTCTGACTTAAAGTCTTCATCAGTACAATCAACTAGTTGAGAGATGACTACAACTAGCGCCAAACTTAATTTACAAAACACCTGAGTCAGCAACAGAAACAAAATCTACAGTTGTGGTTACCATTCGAAATCTTCGTCAGACTTGATACATAAAGCCACCCATGGCGAAACTGATAACCCAAAAGTAATTAAAACGGAGGTAGAAAAATATTAACACGTCAAAAACTATTATATAGTAGAAAAATAATTTTTTGGTATGACCGCTAAAGCGCATTGAACGTGTTTCTGGCATAAGGTCTTCATCAGTATAGTAAATTAGTTGAAAGACAAGTACCACTAGCGCCAAACTTAATACACAAAACCACACCTGAGTCACCAATAAGAATAAAACCACCAATTATTTTTTTTACAAATTCAAAATATCACAAATATTTAATATATTGTTAATAAACAACACATTCCGATTGTAAGTTTTAAAAAAACTGAAGAATGCTTAATTACAAAACAAACAAAACAATGACATGGCAATAGAAGTATTTTTGCATTTCATGGACTACTCCGTTTATTTATTTTTGCTTTATAATTTAACTTAGGGGTTAACTTACAGTCATGTCTTCCACTATTTTCTCGAAGACCTTATTTTAAAGTAAAATTCAGGTCAAATATATCATCATATTCTTGAGACCCTTGAGGAATAGGGACTCGTGTTCCTGAATCTGTTTAGGCGGTCCAGGAATAAAAGAATAATCCACTTTCTGCAAATAATCCTGTTTCCTTTATTCCATCAACGACCTTTAATTTAATTGCAGTAGCAGTAAGCTTTGTGCATAAGGCAGGACATGATTAAGTTATTGTAATCTTGTATCAAGGGAATTCTTATGCTTATGTCGTTAAGTCCATATTGCTTTAATTTAATTAAAATTTACTTTAATGCCCGACTAGTTTATTATTTGACAAATAATGACATTATGTCAGAGCTAGTTAACTAACAAATAACACCCTAAGACATTATTATAGACAATAACGCCCTAGGATATTAGAAATAATAATTTGGTTTATTATTAATAAAACTAGATTTTTCTCTATAAAAAAATTTACTTATGAGGACATTAGACATTGCAGGCACCACGGAATTATAAGGGATTACCCTTTCGGTCGACGTATAATCCTTGAGCCACTGGCCCTCAAGAAACCTACTAGTACCTAGTCTACAGAAAGAACACACCAAAAAAGTAAGAATTAAAAAAATCAGTTAAAAATAAATTTTAAAGTTACTATATCGTATGTTTAGTATAGACACAGCAAAATAGTCTTAGGTGCAGATTACATATTGTTAGATAATTTTTACGACTTTATTTGCAATTGCTAATTTAAAAATATTTCTTTTAGGTATTTTAACCATATGTATAGATTATAATAAATTTATATGGATGTTTCATTTACTTGATAGATATTGATACTTTTTTATTTAAATGGTTATATGGACAAATTTTATTGTAATACTTACTAACCGGATAAAATTAGTTATACCATCTGGATTCATCATTCCATGATAAGGCCTGCTATTTTGACGAATGTACGTAATTATAACAAAAATAGCAGTGTTAAACTAACAATGTGAATATTTTTATTTTGCCGTTTATTGTGGCAATATTGTACAGTAGAAATTACAAACTTAATATCCTTATATTTATTGTCTATACTGTTAAAATTTGAAAATACATTTTCGGGTTTAAAAATGTTTATTTAATTATAATAACAATAAAATGTTTCCTAAACATGTTATACATTTTAAGATATGATATGTTAACAAAATTAGGTATGCCCTATAAAAGTCCACACGTTTTTAGGATAATTTTCCAATGGTTTGTATGTCATGTCCCATTTCGCACAAACTTCGATCCAGGGCTCAATTTATCTGGAATTTTAAAGTCTTCATCAGTTCCTAAAAAACAAAATTTGCTAATTTTTCTCGTTATCAATTGAAAAGTAAATGGCTGTAAAGTAAACTCTTTTTTTTTGTATATATATGAATCAACTTCAAAAATAGGTCTTTAGGGTTTCCATAAAATTCTATGTATGCAGAAATAAAATATAATAAAAAAAATTATCATTAATTTTGATAGTTTCAAACATTCTTGCTTCCACAGCCAAACACTTTTTGAAAAACCTTACTACAGACGAACTATGTGGCAAAATACCTTTTTTGAATTACGTCAATTACACATTAAAGAAATTTGAGGCGATTATGGAGTAGATAATAAATTATAATTAAAGTAATATATTTTGTATTTGTTATGTTGTTGGTTAAAATATAAGTACATTATTACTTTTTTTATTTTTTTAGTCTGCTATTTTGCGTGTTAGGAAAATAACTCTTACAGCCATTTAAAAGTGGAAGAAAGTTAATTAAAATCACGATTCAGATATTACGTTTCTCTACATTATAGGAGGAAGGACACAGTGCAAATATTTTTTTACATATCATTGTTACCTGTATCAACATCACATCGTTTTTTTTACCAATCCCACTGACCTCAGTGAACGCCTTCTATTATGATATTTGTCAGAAAGCTTTCCTCTGGAACACCGCCTATATTTTCCTTAAATCAAAATCAAAAGATGTGTGCTAATTGAACGAATTTTTCATAATAATTTTCATAATTAATTGTTATATTAACAATAATCTTTCAATCATTTTAGTCTTATTACCGAGACTACTTAATTAATCGTAAAATAGTAAGTTTCACCGAAGAAAATTAACCATATTTTTGATAGCAAATGCATATTGTTAGAATTTATTATATATTACTACTAGAATATTTTCAATGAAAGTTTTAAGGTTTGAAACAAGCAACTGCCCCCTTACCCCGGTTTTGGATGTGTATTAAAAATATCCTTTATGTTTCAAACACGATGTAAGAGAAAATATACAACTGAAAGTTACTTACGGCGGAACGATAGCCATTGTAAAGATGCCACGTCTACGTCATACTAAGTACTAAGCAAGAACTTTTGTATTTGTGAGTTATTGAATAAGCTAGTTCTACATTAAAATGTTAACAAATGTGTTAAACAGTTTAAAATGGTATTAAATTGACCGATTGATGAATATCTCCAGGGATGTTGGTAGGGGTGGGCAAACCAGCAGCCCTCAATCTTTGCGCTAAAATTTGCACTCTCAACATAATTTATACATCTGCCTGCCTCCCTTCCCGCAGACAGTTTTTCTAGCTACACCATTTGTTAAGAACGTTTAATAATAATCAAGTATACATATTAAATAATATTTTTCAGCTACTACAATAGATCAATATAGCTACGCAGTAGATCGAACAAGACACGGCAACTTTCAGGCCCTCTTTTCATAGCCTGCATCCATCCGAGAAATTAACGCGCAATGTTGCCAAGTGTATTGAGGAAGCCGGCAGACGAGAGTAACGTCCGTAGACTTTTGCCAAAGATAATTTGCCGCTATCGCCCGATGTATATATTTTTTTATGGAGGGTATCTAAACCTCTGGAAACAGCATCGATTCGTCCCAAAAAAAAAGTTAGTTATTCATAACTATTTTTAGTATTTTACCCAAATTTTATTGATTATGAAAAAACCGCTTGTGTTATTTACGATGTGTTTAGTAAGATGAAAATATTTAGCTTCATTTTAATTATCTAATTTAAAAATGTAGGAATTACTTGTTTCAAAAATGTACAGGGTTAGTCATTATATTTGACACCTACCTACAGGATTTATTAACGAAGATAGAGAAAAAGTGTAAATATACTTATATATAGCTTTAGGGTTTATTTTAAACCTCCAAAATCCATTATGAAAAAAACAAACGACTATGGCATGCCTATCTATTGTTATGTAACCGTTTAGTTTATTTAGTTTTTTAAATTATTTATCCCTGCTATTCTTTTAATATCGTTCACCCTGCATATATAATTAGGTAATTACCTTGTTTTTAAAACTACTACAATCTAATCTAGTACAATATTCAATTATTAGTCATCAATAATAATTCCTTAGATAAATCTGTTTTCGACCAAAGTCTCTGTAAACACAATAATTAGTTAGTCAGATAATACAAAATAAATAAGCAAATTACTGTAATCACTCTATAGCGATTAAGTCCTTTTTAGACCTAAGAATGTTTTTGTAAAATAGAAATATAGTGATTGTTGAACTGAACAAAAGCTCTCCCAAAAGTTATTTCATCCAAAAAGTAGATGTTTACCAAAAAGGCCCATAAGTTATCCTAAGACCGAAATCGAATACAACAAATTGGTGCTGCGGACAGGCTTCCCAAGGAGAAAAAAACAGTAACACTGGTCCAAAGGAACAAATCTCAAGGAAACTAAACAGGAAAACTGGTCCTAGAAAATATAATCGGTAAGTGGATAATTGTCTTTTGTTTAAGTCATTGCAATTTGCTTTTTGTGTTTATCTACTAGTACTTATTTCTTATTTCAAATAATTTAGAACTATGTCTAATCCAAACTCCCCTACAACAAATTCGAATTTTTCTATTTCAAAGTCTTCAATAAACGTTCAAAGTAATCCTGAGAATTTTTCTATTGAATTTATTTGTAAACTTATACCTTCTGGGTTTAGTGGCAATAGAGTTGAGTAGGTCAATTTTTAGCAAACTGTAATAACGCAGTTAAATTAACTAGCGATGATCAGAAAATTCCTTTATTATATTTTATATTATCAAGAATATCTGGAAAGGCTAAAGAGCAACTTCCATTTCATACTTTTTGTACATGGAATAAATTAAGATAAAAACTTAAAGATTTATGTTAAGATAAAAAACATTACTTTCAATTAATGGAAGAATTAAATAATTGCAAGCAAAATTTCAATGAGTCAGTAATCGATTTTTTTCAACGATTAGAAGTTATTAACTCCCGTGCAATATCAGCTGCTCAATAAAATTGTCAATTCCCGCAGAATTGTCCGGCAAACTTTAAATAGATTTATTTCTCATTCCAAACCTGAAAGTTCTCAAATGCTAAGATGGAAAGAATTTAACTCTGCTTATTCCGCCGCTATTTGCGAAGAAAGATTGTTAAATATGTCAAAAAACAAACATAGAAATCTACAATTCTGCAAAATTTGTCGTAATAATTCCTACAACATTAATAACTGTCGTAAAAATAAAAATGTACACTTTAATCAAAATCATCAAATTAATCTCAATAATCGCTTTCCTAATACTACGAATAATATAAATCAGTCTAGATATTGTAAAAAGTATGGTCATAAAATAGATGAATGCAGGAAAAGGCAGTATCACAATTTCCGCAGGTCATCAAATCAAAATCAATCATCGAATATCCAGCCATCACAAAGTAGGTCACAGAAAAATCCCATTAACCGCTCGATTTTTAGTTAAAATATTTAAATTTCTAAACTTTTCCAATCATAGCCCAAAAAAATTTAATAATAACATGTCAAATATTCACTCCATCACAGAAAATTCTTATTCTTTAAACCCCCAAGTTCCTCTAGTGGAACAGACCCCTCTAGAGGAATCAATCAAAATATTACAGGTCTTCGAGGACTAAATATCCTTTTTAACTATAATAGTGACAGTACTTTCATAGAACTAAAACCGGACTATTCAAATAACGAAAATAAAATATTTCGATTCCTGCTAGACACTGGTGCTAGCATATCCCTAATTAAGGCGAATAGATTAAACTCTTGTATAGCAAAATATATTCCTAGCGAAAAATTAACTTTAAATGGACTAAGCGCGAATTCTCCAATAGTTACTGCAGGTAGTACTGCCATACCTTTTAATATTCAAAATCATAATTTAAAAACAAAGTTCCATATTCTTAACCAGTACACAAACGTCCCGTAAGATGGTCTGATCGGATATAACTTTATTCAGTCACAAAATGCCCAAATTGATTTCAAAAAATCATCAACCTTAACTCTTTACCTTTTCCTTTACCTCTTAAAATGAATATTAATCCTCAGATCAATAACGCATTTATTTTAAAGCCTAGAACAGAAACTCTTCTTGAAGTAAATGTATTAAATTTTTATTTAACAGAAGGAATTCTGCCTAATTTAGAAATTGCTCAAGGGGTTTATATTTGTACAAAGCTATAACTAAGGTCAATAATAATAATAAAGCATTTGCTACAATTTTAAGCACTAGAGTCACTAAATATGAATTTAAACCTATTTTAATTAATCTAGAACCTATAAATGACGAATGAATAAATTCGCCTGAATCAATCGACAGAAATAAGCTGCTTGAAAATCTTAGATTAGAACATTTAAATTACGAAGAGAAACAATATATTTTAAATTTGTGTGTGGAACATAATGATATTTTTCATCTTCCCACTGATAATTTAACCTATACTTAGAGTATTAATCACGAAATTAAATTGAATAATTCCACGGCAATCGCAATGAAAACTTATAGATATCCGAAAGTTCATAAACCAGAGGTAACTAAGCAAGTAACCAAAATGTTGAAACAAGGTATCATTCAACCTTCTATCTCACCTTGGTCTGCACTCCTTTGAATTGTTCCGAAGAGACAAGACGCAACTGGATAACGTAACGTTGTTGATTATAGAGGTTTAAATAATGTCACTGTCGGTCAATTTTTAGCAAATGAAGCATGCCTAACATAGAAGATATATTAGATCAACTAGGTCATAGTAAATATTTTACTACATTAGATTTCGCCTCAGGATTTCCTCAGATTCCCATGAATGAGAACGCATGGCTTTTGGACTGAAAAACGCCCCAGCATGTTTTCAAAGGCTGAGTAATTTAGTACTGAGTGGATTACAAGGACTGCAGTGTTTCGTATATCTAGATGACATTATTATCTATGGCGCTTCATTAGACCAACACGTGTCACGTATATATACAATTTTTGATAGATTATGAAGTAATAATTTAAAATTGCAACCTGACAAATGCGAATTTTTATACAAAGAAATCGCATATCTGAGACACATAATCACAGAAAACGGGGTAAAGCCAAACCCCGAAAAGGTCAATGCAATTCGCAATTTTCCTATCACTACTGATCAGAAAACCATTAAGATATTTTTAGGCTTAGTCGGATATTATCGAAAATTAATCAATGATTTCACAAAAATTGCTAAGCCACTTACAACCCTCCTAAAGAAAGATACACCATTTTCAACCGAGTCTATATTACAATATCCAGATTTTACAAAAGAATTCGTACTGACTACTGACTCTTTTAATTTCGCTGTTGAAGCTATTCTAAGTCAAGGAGAAATAGGTAAAGATCTACCTATTTCATATGCCAGTCGTACACTCAATTTTACAGAACAAAATTACTCAACAACTGAAAAAGAGCTACTTGCCATAGTGTATGGAGTAAAACATTTCCGTTGTTATCTATATGGAAGGAAATTTATCGTGGTAAACTGTTGAGACCCAAGAAGTAGGTTAATTCGCTGGAACCTGGCAAGATAAATTCAAATGCCGATGCCTTGTCGCGAAATATTCAAATCGACATAATATCCAAGAATGACGACTACCAAAATTTTATTAAGTTTCATTTTCAGAATATAGAAATTACACTCCATCTTGATATAAAATCTTCCAACTTATTCGACAATTTTCCTAATGCCATTTATTTTTCTGCTGATTTAGACGATAATACAATCCATTCTCAGAGGAAATTAAACACAATTTTGACGACAGTATCGATCAAATACACTCAAATGTTTTATACTCGATTCACAAACTTAAAAATCGTAATAAGAACGGAACTAATAAAAGATAATATCAAAACAATAAACTTACTAGATATTTTTATATATAGCAACTACGTAAAAAAGAATATGTATTACGAAATAATTCAGTATTTATTTAAAGATACCAATATCAAAATTGGTATTGTTGATAGGGAAAAATATAAACCCATATCTAACGAAGAAATTCAACAAATCCTAAAAGAAAATCACGACTCGACATTAGCTGGACATTACGTATCACTGAAAATGATAATAGATTTATACTGACATTGCAAGACGATTTAACAAAATTCTCATATGCTGTTCCAATTAAAAATCCTGAAGCACGTAGAATTGCAGATGAACTTGCAAAATTCATAACTTTGTTCGGAATACCCGAAAAATTCTTTCCGATCAGGGAAGCGATTTTATGTCAAATTTATTCAAGGAACTGCTCAAATTATTAAAAATAAAACATCTCACCGGTAGCCCTTACCATCCACAAACAGATGGTGCATTAGAACTTCACATCTAACTCTAAAGGAATATTGAAGCATTATATAAACGATAAACCGAATGACAGGGATCAATTCATACCGTTCGCAAGGTTCGCTTATAACACACATGTTCAAGCATCTACTAAATTTTCACCATACGAATTACTATTCGTTAATAAAGCATATCTACCCAATACTCTAACTCAGGAACCAGAATTTAAATATACATATGATAATTATATCACCGATCTAAACTTAAATCAAAAGAATATTATGATCATAAAATCAAGACGACAATTTATAAACCTAATGACTTAGTATATATTTTGAACAAGCAAGTTTTACCTGGTCTAAGTAAGAAATTATCTCCTAATTATAAAGGAGCCTATAAAATTTTAAAAATAATTAATGACAAAAATGTTCAAGTACAAATATGAAAAAAACACATTAATTATCATACTAACGTGATAAAACCATTTGTTTCAGGTTCAGAATGCTAGTTATATGCTTCCTAAATATTTCCATTTCTACGTCCCTTAGTACAGCGTCTAAAAACGTAACATTTTTACACCACCAGACTGGAATATATTACGATAAACTTGGCGAAGTGAAAATTTCAAGTTGAGACATTACTTTCTTTGCACATTTAAATTTGTCATATTATAACGAAAAATTTAATTCTCTCTCAATCATATATGACGTTTCATCTAACTTATGTCATAATAGCGAAACCTCAGCTTCAGATTTCGACATAACGTTCTGTCATAATACTCTTAATATCATAAAAAATAGAAACATTAAAATTCAAACTAAAGATGAAACAATTAACGAAATTATTGGATATAAAAATATATCACGAAATAGGAGAGGAGTATTTGATGGCGCATCTTAATTGGTTATTTGGCATACCTGATGCTGAGGACACTAAATTTTATGATCGAAGCATAAAAAGCCTACTAACCTCAAATCATGAAACGCAGTCTATAATGAAACGACAAATTGATATAATTTCAAACACGCAAATATCCTTAGCTTTAAGTTAAGTGAAGGAACATTGAACAGAAATAGTAAATGTCTTAATGTGTTTAGTAATCAAACAGTAAGAGATTTATTGAATACAGAATTAAGAAATTCCATGAATTCCCATTTAACATTGCTGACTCAGTTATTAGAAGATTTAAATGAACAATATGACTTATTAATTTAATTTATAACACTAACTAAACACAATATTCTACACCCAAAAGTCATTAGCCCAAAGGACAACAAATTAACAAATGGCTTTCAATTGCAACTTCATCCATCATATTCTACTATACATAAATATTTCGAAATTAGTCAATTACGAGTTTTACATTTTGAATCAATGCTCATTTTTGCTATTTCTATACCCTTAGTCGAACAAATGAATTATAATCTTTTTAAATTACTTCCTTTACCCACTTCCCATAATACATCAAACTTATATTCATACATACAACCCAATTTTCCTTATCTTCTAATAAGTACTAGTAAGGTATATTACATAGCATTGCAAGATCTATCCAAAAGTACCACTGAGGCAGATTGCATATGTAGAAACGTCCAGGCTGTAAGAATTCAAGCACTTCCTATATGCGAAGTACAACTGTACATATCAGTAATCAAACGAATCCCTGATAATAGCCAAACCAAAACATAAAACTAGATGAGCATAATTTCGCCCACCATAAGCTGAAACAACTAGATGACATCCTAAATGAAGAACCAAGCAAACCATTCATCATCCAACACTCCCATTGGGTTACTATTGCATTGTCTCTTATAACTTCATTTGCATTATATTATATTACCATAGACTTATACGTGAAGTAATGTTGCAATTAAACTAAAATAATTAATAAACGCTTTGCGCCAATATAATCAAGTTATATATTTTTGAAATCAGTAGAGAATGGCCTTTTATAAAAATAAAAATATACAGGGTATTCCATTAAAATAAACATATTCTTACTCTACACATTCTGTATTTACAGTTTTTCTCTATTTTTGTTAGAAAATAACCCTGTATAATAACTCACCCCGTACATACAAGTACAAGTATCTCAAAAAGCAAAAAATGCTCCTCTTCCTGTATAAGTTTTTTTGATTAAAATAATATTTAGCGTTGTTTTTTTGATTTAGTTATTTAGGTTTTTGTATGAATAAGTATAATATATAAAAAATAATGCTAAAAAGTACAAAGCAGTTCCAGTTGTCGGAATTGACTGATTTTTGGTATACATACATAAACCCGATTAGTGATAAATGCCGATAGGTATTCGATAATTTTGATAGGTAGACGCTAATATCGATACGTAGCCGATAACCTGGATAGTTAAACAAAGGTGAGGACTTTTTTTGCTCTCTGATTTGTTTGTGAAGAAATTATGCGTCATATGTCATAACTTTTTTTTGCTCTTAAATAAATCCACCAAACCGCTTCTGTCGTGGATATCTATCCCTAATCCCGAACCTTTTAACAAGACTTGATCCAATTTTGGCTATAACGAGACCAAGCGAAAAAAAATTATTACCCAAGGGCAGTTTAGAATTTCATATGAATAGATATTGACATAAACGGCGCTATTTTTAATATCCTTCTCGGAGTGAGTTTCGGTGATACATTTAAAATATTTTAATATATTGCTTTGAAAGAAATTTAATACATTGTAAATAATCATAAAAAGTAAATAGCTACATCCCCGAATTAGTGGGGGGAGGTAAACTAGATATTTAAATACGCAATGTAATTAATCAGTAAATATGTTGTCAAAATAAGATTTTTTAAACATATGCCACAGAAAATATCAATACCCGTGACTCCTGCAATGTTATGGCTTAAGAACGTTTGGGTACGTTATATCACTTCTTAATTTAATAATAATAATAAATAAAGTTTTAATACATAATATTGTAGGAACCATTAATATTGATCGGACACGATATATGGTTTTTAAAAAAGTTGATAATCATTCAAATATTAACTACTCAAAAACACCGAAAAACTACATAAGCGATCCCGTATTCTAGGGAATAAAAAATGTCGAAAAAAATTTGTATTTTTCGAAACGTCTGAGGATCACAAATATCACAACACTGCACCACATAATAGCACATATTTATATTGTTTTAATATTTTATGTTAACTGTTATCCGAGAAAATAAACTAAGCAACGAATGGACCAAATTGTCTCCTACGTGACTATTCCCACACTATGTGGTCAAATGTTAAAATTTGAATTCTAACATACCACATTGCCGATACATTTTCGATAAACTATTTTCTCCTAGGGGCGTGTGGACAGTAAGCACTTTCCGCATGCATGTTAGTACGGAAAATTAGTTTTTGCCTCACTAGTGCAGAAGGTAATTTACTTAGTACTATATTTTTTTTTAAATTATGAAAAAACCCGCTTAACAGAAAGAAGCAATTTTCCATCTAGATTTGTAATTCTTCAATATCCTAAAAAATTTATCCCATTATTTATATTATAATTTTGACTTACATCGTATTAGAAACTCATATAACTCCAATTAGCTTAATGCTAAGTAACCTTAGTTTATTTGTTGAATTGTTTTAACAATAGTGTTAATAGACAAGTCTCGATTGCGATGACACCCAAAAGCAATGACAACAATTGATGGGTCTGTGCATGATTTAGTTTGTGTAGTTATTTGTAATTTTGTGCTTTTAAAAGACTGTTTCACCTCTCAACATGCAATACATAGACGAAGATGTAATTCATGAAAGTATCTTGGAAGAAGCTGCAGCAGTCAGCAACTAACTTAACAGCAGGTATTGTCCGAAAAATCCCGCCACGCATAGGTATGTAAAAGAATACAAAGTGTATACACAATGGTGCGAGAAGAAAGAAGTGAAATCTCTTAAAGAAGAAGTATTTCTAGCCTATTTTGGTGAAAAATCTGAAACCTGCAAATCTTCTACGCTATGGTCAATTATTTCAAAATTGATCATCAAAACAAACAAATATGTGGATATAGGTAAATATTCAAAATTAACAGCATTTTTGAAACAAAAAAACGTAGGACAATGGTGTCTTTTTGTTGATTAAAGTTGTGACCATTATTGGTTTGGTAGGTGCATGTCGTCGCGAAGATCTTACTAAATTAACCATTGATAACATTGAAGACAAAGAGACCCTACTAATCATCAAAATTCCTGATACAAAAACTCATATTTCCAGAACATTTGTAGTTGATGGACATGCAGTTCACCTTCAGCTTTATAGGAGATATGTAGCTCTACGTCCTTCGAACACACCTCATCATTGTTTTTTTGTAAACTACAAACAGATAAAATGGACAATACGATGTATTGTCAATATTGCCGGATACCTGGGATTGCCAGCGTTTGGTAACTATTTTTGAAAGTCGCTAAAGTAAATAAAGCTTTGGAATTCTGAAAATCACATTTGACATATTTTAATTTTAAACTTCTGTTAAATAAATAAAAATGTAACATACTTCATTTCACCCTCCACACTAAACTGCATTTGCAAATACATAGATACGTAATTTATGCACGTTCATAGGATGAATTTTGTACCTAACTTGTGCGGAAAGTGAGTTTTCCGCATTTAACTGCAGCCGCATGCGGAAAAGTATCCCTGGCCGCACTAGTTAGATAGCTATATTTATCGATATATCGACAGTTATCAATAACTATCGAAATATTGATGTATATCGACATACCGATAAATAAAATGTATGTGTTATTGCCTATCGACATAGGTAAAAATCTATTATCGCCCATCCCTAATCATGATTAGGGTTAAGCAATATAATCGTTAATCGATTATCGAATACCTCTTTAAAAGAATCGATTAATCGACATATCAAATCTTTTGATTTACCGAATATTTTATTTTATGATTAATCGATTTTTCGATTAATCGATAATTTGAATTATTTTGAATAAATTGCAAAAAATCAACTAAGACATGGACTTAAAGCTCGAGGTCCTCTTTTCTTGTTCCATTTCACAGATTAGATATCTGAGATTAGCATGTGCCCTATATTTTTTTTGAAAAAAAGGTGACAGGTTAAATGGCAAGAAGACATCTGGGCGCAGTTTCCAAACTTTTTTTATAAGAGTGATCGAGATTTAAAGGTCTTTTTATTCTTAATTCATTTCCCGATTTTGAAAACATTGAATTCAGCAGTTCTCAAATGATAGCCAATAACAATTTCAAATTTTTATTTTTTAATACGTGGTTTCATGCTGCACGTTTTTTCACCAAGTTCAACAATTAATTATCGTTGCCTTGGTTTTCAAATGTTTGACATTTCGAAACGTGATTTTCAAGCGTTCTGAAAGTGTCTGAAAATATTATGAAATGCTCATTCGTTAGAAGATAAAAGCGAAGCAGTTATCATCTTTGGCGAAGCTAACCGGATTTATTACGTTGTAGTTCATATCTTCAATGAACGATTTCCAGAACGACCAATATGCAGGATGCTTTTAGAATTTATTGTCAAAATTTCAAGTAATAGGGACGGTAAAAAATGCTCCAAAATTTGGGAGGCCCAAAATTGGCGAAAACGTGAAAGTTCAGGTCATAGCTGAAACAATATACTAAGCAAGTAGCTGAGACATGTAATATTCGTCCGTTAAAAAAATCCAATAAATTTCATCCTTATAAGATGAGAATTGTCCACGAATTAACCGAAGATAAACCCGACAGGTGATTAGATTTTTGCGATATTATGGCAGAAAGTATCACAAGAAATCCCAATTATCTGCACCATATTTGTTTTAGTGACGAGAGTACTTTTTTCCTGAATGGAAAAGTCAACACTCAAAATTGTAGATATTGGAGTGACGAAAATCCAGAACATACCCAGTTTCCTCAAAAATGTAATGTTTGTGCGGGCATTCTGTGTGATCATATCATATGTCCCATATTTTTGGAAGGAAATTTAGACGGCATCTTATATCTTCGAATGCTGCAGGATACCATCACTCCACTTATTGGTGATGTTGTTGCTCAAAACCCACTTGAGTCCCACTTTGGTATAATGTTTCAACAGTACGGCGCCCCGCCACTTTATTTTATAGACACTAGAAGTTACTTGGATGCAACTTATCCAGATAGATGGATTGGTCGCCGAGGTTCTACAGAGTGGCCAGCTCGCTCGCCAGATCTCACACCCTTGATTATTTTCTATGGGGCTATGTAAAATCTCAAGATTTCAAAATGGCTCCGGATTTTCTGGACGAAGTGCGTGAACTTATTATCGACTTGTGTGCAGGAGTAAACCCTGAAACCCTCTATAATGTGAGAGAAGAATTCACTAACAGGGTGTTTATTTATTGAAAGTTGCAAGGCGGATATTTACAACATCTTTTAGAATGAAAATTTTACGTTTTTCTTTTTCTGGTTGTTTCAGTTTTTTAATATTCGTTTTATCAGTTTTTTATTAATTGTTATACTATTTTAATAAAATATTTACCGTTTCATTTTCACGCTTCACTTAGAATGGAGTATTGAATTGGTAACCTCAAAAAGATATCCCAAAAGTAAAATAATGATTCATTACGAAACATTGTTATTGATCATCATTTGAGAACTGCTGAACCAAATGTTTCAAAATCGGGGGTTGAATTAAGAAGACCTTTAAAACGATGTATCGCTCGACCCCCCTCTCCATAAAAAAAGTTTCGAAACTGATCCCATTAGTTTTCTTGACATTTTTTTTTCAAAAAATGGAGAATTTGCTCATATATTATCATTCCATCGTTCCAAATTTCGCTGCAATCTACAGAGCGTTTCTAAATTTAGGTGGGGGGCGACGGATTTTATGTTCTCACTGTATTAATGCATATGCAGGTCCAATAATCGCATATATTTGGAGTACTGAGCTGGACAAAAATTGACTTGCAAGGGATTGACGGTGAAATGCGTATAACTATGGCAAAATACCGGTCCCACCATTCTAATGCATCAGTAAATCAACTAAATTTGCCCAGAAAAGGTGGGAGGTTCACAGCAATCTGAGAAAATCACTCTGTAATTTCTTTCACAATTCTACCAATAAAGTTCAATCTGCAGTGGCAAGTGCCGATGAAAATTTCTTTCCACTTAACGTTCTCTTCGGCACGGTGGTTTCGGTGTTGGAGAGTTTCAAAATCAAAAATTAACCTAGAAATTATTTCATCTTCATTCCTGCACATATATTTTTTCAACTCTTGCTTGGGTTGATATAGTTAGGTATATTCGTCCCGGGTTAGCACCGAGTTTATCAATAAAGCCATCAAATATTAACGCAAAAAGGTGAACATTCACTTACTGAGAAGATTTATCTTTTCAGGTAAGATAATGAATATAAAATTTTACATTCACAGTAAAATCGGTATTTAGTAATAGTTATCTTTCCTTCTTGCCTTGTTTTCAAATCTTATTTAAATTAGCGAAATACAGTGAATTCAAGTTATCTGGAAAACAATAAAAGCTTTTATTTGCATTTCTATGGCTTTCACTATCAACTACGTAATTAGGTAAAGGCAGTCACGGGTCCACCTGGAACAAATTAACGTAAAGCTGAGACTAGTGCCATTCGATAGTGTTAAGACTTTTGAATAACAAACTAAAAGGCTTGATATGTCCTTCCCGTCGAACACTGAAAAACGTCGTCCGCCATCTTGAATTTCGATACTTTTTGCAGAATATGCCATTTATCCGAAAATCCATTTCAAAAACAAAACTTAAGAAGAATAATTTAATGATAACAAAAAAGACATCTTGTGACGTACATTTGGTTGCCGAAATACCTGTAATAAGAAAAACATATTTTTAAAATCGTAAAATATTCCACTGTACCACAAAACGAAAAACAGAAAATATTTGATTTTTTTTCAACTGCTCTCAATATTTAGTCAGGCGCAATAGCCTTGACATTGGTTTCTGGATATATATCATCCGTATTTTTCCTGTAGCATTAGGTTCAATTTGACTGCCATGCTATTTCTGATTTTGTGGATACACATGTTCAAAATGTTTGCTTATCTTCTGACGTATAATAATTGTTTCATATTTATGTTACTTTAATGTATACCTTTTCACATAAAACCATTAAACAAATGTCAAAAAATCGTGCGTTGTTCCTGCAAGTCCTCATTTTGTCCTCAATAATGACTTTGCAAATGTTGTATCACTTCTTGAGATCGCGTGTAAGAATAAAAATCTCAGTACGTAACTGAAAACCTCCGAACCACTTTATGTAAGAGAGTTACATATATATTTAAATCTACATGGACTAGTACTGGTATTTTATTCTTAGAAGCGATCTCAGGATGGGATATAATATCTGCCTTACTTAAAAATTGAAAACTATTATGTTTGAGTGATTCAAAAAATAAGGACTTTTTTTACTTTAAAATCCCACCCAGTGAGGTGACAAAATAAGGATGACATATCCAAAGACAACTTTTAAGGGTGTTCGGCCTGATTTCGTTTTAGAAATAATTTTTTGCAACATTTTCCGTTCTTCTTTTTGTGGCACGTGCAGTGGTAGCTCCTATGAACATAGTGCAGAAGTACAAGATACTGAAAGTGATACCGACGTATGTCACTAGATGCCTTTTTTATTATCTCTAATTTTCTTTTCTAAAGTTTTATCGTTTTGGGAATGGTTTTTGAAATAAACAGCATTTTTTGCAAGTACCAAAATTCAAGATGGCGGACGATTTTCTCAATGTTCGTCGGGGAGAACATAAAAAGAATTTTTAGTCTCAGCTATATGTTAAGTTGTTTCGAGTTGACGTTTTATAGTCGAGATGACTAGATGTCAAACGCTCAGTCAATAAGCAATGGAATTTGAGGACGAATACATAATGCTGTTTTGGTTACTTTACCGAAGACAAGAGATCCTAGAAGCCCATCTGGACAGTATCGCTTCGCCGTATCGCGTCTCTTTCAGTGCCGCTGCTAGGTCGCGGCGCACTCATGTGTCGGCTCGACCTCAAGTGGCGGCGCGTCACGTCAAATGAAATGTGTTTTGTCACCACCTAGACTTTCTATTGAATCATATTGATGCCATGGCGGTCGTGTTAAACAACGTCGCTTTGGTTATTATTAGCCTTCAGACATGCCAAAGGTGAATTAATTTGGTATTTCAATTCATTTGAATCGGCTTACTAGAATGATTCGTTCGAACGAACGATTGTTTTGTTGATTTTACGCTTACAGACAGGTATTGGGATGAGCTGATGAATTGAATTGATAGAACGAATGATGTAAATTTCAAATGAAGGAATTACAGATATTTATCGATGATACCTCACCTCGTGCATTTACCGCAGTAGTATCTAATTTTGTGAGTAACGGATATCAGCTATTAAAAAACTAACTTTTGAATTGCACGTGAACTTTTTAACCTCTGAATATTATTTTCTTGGTTTTCGGTCACTTTTTAACGAATAGGAATTTTCATATTTTATATATGAAAATTCCTTTCCTTTCCTTAAAAAGGGGGCCCAAAACCAAGAAAATAATATCAAAAAAATATAACAGGGCTAGATCAAAGAAAATTTTAAAAAATGGTAAATTTCTTTATTCGTTGCCATAGAAACAGATATCGAAAATTTAAGTTCAATTTACTCTTATATTATATTTTTAGGTCAAACAAAATTTTCCAATATTGATAATAGTGGTAATAATAACAATTATAATTAATTATATGAATTATTCTATAGTTTGCTTTCCTATACAAACTCTATTTTTACCTAAAATTTAAACAATATCCTTCTTATAACATAATTTTTCAAATATGAACATTCTCTTAACCTTTAAACTTGAAACTTTCGTTTTTTGTCATACTTCAGTAACAAAAAAAAAGTATTTAATGCCATTTGACGTTTGATATCAAGATTTTACGTAGAAATATCCGCTTTGAACAAGCATTTTTCTCAAAATTTCTACAATTATCTTTCGTTTCTATTATATGTAAGTCTAGATACATATATTACTAATATCAAACTAAATTAAATTGATTAAATTTTAAGGACCCTTGACGAAGAAATAAAAATATTTCGACAGCTTTTTCAAAGAAAAATAAATCGTTAATAAAGACATTTCCTTTCCTAATTCCCAGTGATTTTCTTAGGTTGTAAAGTTACACGGCCGTTAACCAAGAAAAAAAAAAATATATATATATATATATATATATATATATATATATATATATATATATATATATATATATATATATATATATATATATATATATATATATATATATATATATATATATATATATATATATATATATATATATATATATATATATATATATATATATATATAATAATAGAGGTATTTTATTGTTTTTTTTACAAAACGTTATACGAATGTATACACTTAAACTAAAAGAAAAAAAATACCAGAAAGCGAACCGCAGTCTAGCCGAGAAGGCTACTCTACTGAACCTGGCTCCCTGATTATGTGAAAAAAATTCTTTATACTAGGGAAAAGAAATTGTAGTAAATGGAAAAATTAATTTAGAAAAAAGTGGTAGTAAATAAAGTTGGAAGCCTCTCGTGTACCTGCCCACAAAGAAAACACGAAATTCAAAAAAAATATGAACAGTTGAGAAACTTATATTTGAGCGTTAACAAGATATTTCTTGTATTGTAGTTTAAATTTATTTTTACTTAAGTCTACTAGATCGTTTGGCAGTAAGTTGTATAATTTTATGCCGTTATAAGTAAACGACCTTTGAAGCATGGCACTCTGATGATGAGGTAGTGTAATTTTATTTCGAAATCTAACCTTTCGAGAGTGAATATCTCCTCAAAACAAAAACTTATTTCTTAAGATGATGGTAGAATTTTATTATTAAGAATTTTCATTAAAAAACTTCCTAAATGTAGGGATCTACGGTTATCCATTTTTAACCAGTTTAGTTCATTAAAAGTATGAGAAATATGATCGAATATATATATATATATATATATATATATATATATATATATATATATTAATTGGACTTCTTTCTTGGGTATAGGTTTATTTGCAAAATCAAACAATGGGATTAACTTGACGTTTCGCCTATCATAGTAGGCTTTCTCAAAAATTGCTCATTCCTTTATTTTTTTTTTTTTGGTATATATGGCTTTCCTTACCTATCTACAATTAATTTAAAAATATTTAGTGGTCTAATTATAAAATGACATTTACAATTTTTCTAAAACTGATTTAAAATTTTATACTATTGACAATAATTATTGCAAAATTAATGAAATAAGGTTACATACCTCGAAAAATACATGTTGGTTATTTATTTATATTTGAATGATAGGTAGCAAGTTAGTGGTTTGCCAGGCAACTCATGGCACAGTTTTAGGTAAAAAAGTGTTCTTATCGTAGTACGTTTTTTTTGAGGAATTTAAAGATAATTTTTTGCTATTTTTTAATTTAAACCTTAGAGTAAAATTAAGAAAATATATATATATATATATATATATATATATATATATATATATATATATATATATATAGTAGATTTTAATCGTTTGACATGCGCTTTAAATTGTTTTGGAGAAGTTAGGTTTGGTTTGATTAAGAACAATTTAAAGTGCGAGTCAATAGTCGATCAAAATTTATAAAAACCAGAACAAACGCAATTCTTATCAACTTGCCTCTTCTGCCGCGACGTCATTTGCTCGGTAGAACACTGATATTTGTCTGGCCAATATAGAAATACCCATAAACAAAGCCTATATTATTGTATAGGGGTTTGGCGGCCTGGTTCCACGATTCAGGTTTTACGTCTTCGCGGGACTGACTTAATGAAAAGCATTGTACATATAATTGCAATCTGCCGGTAGAACAATGTATTGAGATAAGTAATATTAAAATTAGTTTCTAGTATTAAAAATTATTTTTTCGATTTTGTTACAAAAGTTGAATTATTTTAATGCCAGCAAGAGCACTAAACAGTTAACCGATAACACGCTTTATGCGAAATTATGAAATTATTGTGGCTTATATCGTGAAGTTATAGTCAGCAGTTAATTTAATAAAACAAAAGAAAGCTTTTCCTTTATCACATTTTAGAAACATAACCTGTCATTTTACGTTCCCGCTATTTTTATTGTGGTCTTTGTGGGTTTGCCTATAAAGGTTTTACTATTATAGGAAGTAATTTTCTTTAAAACTTTTATTACAAACGTGCATTCATAATGTGCTGCAAGACATTAAAAATATATGTGTGGGTGGTATGTGAAAATATTGATCATTGTATTCATTTATTTTTTCATTTGTTTAGTCACCTCACGTTTACCTCATAAAATAAGAGCGTTTGTATATCAGACAAATAAGCAGATCATGTTCTTGGGAAAATATTTTGTACCATCTTGACAGTGAGAAAACAAAAGCAGAGTTGCAATAGGATAATTCGTGGATGTTACGTTATTTGAGGTTAATAGTTTTTTTTTTTGGCGAGGATGGAGGTTACTGGAGAACCGTTTGATTAATAGTAACAGAGTGGTGTTGAAATAGTAAACAGAAAAAAAGCAATACATCTGGATGACGTTGAAAAATTAAAGGAAAATTAAACTTTCTCATCAATTTAATAACACTATTCAAATTTAGTCTGGCGTCGACGAATCTTTAGCCAATAAAAGAAAAGGTCATCATTTTCGTTTTTTTTTGTTTCTAGAAAATATAGAGATCTGCCAATAGTAAAATAGTAATAGATCTATCGCAATTGTAATATAATGGGACCCTCTTTACATGCACTTACAGTTTTGCAATTCATCTGAGTGAGAAATACTTATGTAGATTACTGTTTTTTTTTTCTTACGAAGTAAAATCCCTTTTGGACATTTATTTCATATATTTGTTTAATAATAGGGCAAAATTATTTATCAAATATGTTATTGGTCATGGCATACGCGATTCATATAGCATATAATACAAGAGGTACTCAAAAGCAATACACTTTCAAATCCAGAGTATTGTGATTGTTGTTAAACAAATAAATAAAATCAAAGTTCTAAAGTGACTTTACTTCGTAGAAAAAATAAAGTAATCTACATATGTATTTCTCACTTGTTGAATTTTGGAAGTTTTGCCCGAAACTAAAAATGAGACCGAGGGGGCAGATTTAATGTGTCAATTTGTAGAGGCAGTGCACTCCCGTCCAGCGTTATGGGACCATTCATTACCTTTGAAATAAAGGAGAAGAGACAGAAAAGATGTGGAGGGAAGTCCATGGTCAAATTAGGGGTAAATTCCATTGTCGCAAATGTTTGAAGTAAGAAGTCAGATGTTTATTTATAATTGTTAATTGAAATCTTATATAAAGTTTATGATATATGAAATAAATTACCCACTTCTATCAATAAAATACTCAGTGTTACAGCTCTTTTATATTTCAAGGTTACAGAAAAATCTAAAATAAGATTCATACTTATTTATCAAAGAAAAATACACGATTTCACAGATATATTTATTACAATAAAAATAAAAAACTTACCTAAAAAATCAATCTTTTTACAAATTTACAGTTTTTTAGGTAGGTGCAACCGTGGTTGGTTGAACACAGGAGTATAGTCTCCATACTTCGTATTTTAGTCGGCAACAGAAAGTCTTGAAGTGCGGTCGCTGTTCGTAGTGTTTGTCATGATTGAATATTTTTAAAATATTGAAATACAAAATGTGTAATTTTATTTTTCTGTTTTGTATGTTTATAGTATGAAAGCTTATACAGTGTATTTTGTGACTGTTTAACTTTACTATACACATGTACTTCTAACGTTAAGCAGGTTTTGAAAACCAATGGCAGCCAAGGGGATGGTTAGTACAAATAAGTTGGGGCAGGTATGTGCACTGCACCAACCAACCGCATAATACATTTTACTGTACAAATGTAACAATATACTAAATGTAATGTTCTAGAGTTTCCTAAATTAAGTGGAATTAAACAAGAGGGATTTTCATTAAAAGCAGCTGCAAATTATTACAACAATTTAATACACTCCGTAGATACTGCAGGAAATTTTCGCTATAAGAACTTAATTCGGAGATCGTTAGTCATATGCAACAATCGTTGGATATTACAAAGATCGGCAGGTTAATTTATATGTCTCCTGCCTGTCTGTTGACCAAAACTGATGTATTCAAGAAAGCAATCTTGCCGATTATCTTAAGAAAGCGGCTGACATTTATTACGGTCTCACTCCACAAGGAGTTAGAAAGAAGGCTTTTCTTTTTGCTAGCTCATCGCTTATCATTACTGAGCCTTGAAAAACCAATATTACGGCTGGACCTGACTGATTTTTAAAGAGAAATCCACCTCTCTCTATAAGGTCATCGGAAGCCACCAGTCTATCACGAGCTATGAGTTTCAACTCAAACAATTTTGACACCGGACCTAGAAAGTGTTCTACAAAGACACCAGTTTGGTCCCGGTGACATGTGAGTGAGGAGTGAAACAAATAGGAAGGGTGACTTCGGTCGAACGGGACACTTTAGTAAAATTAGCTGTGCCATTTAAACTACAGGTAAAATTTAAATCTCATTTTCTTAAAGAAAGTCCACCTGGAAGTACTGGAGCTGCAAACCCATCAGATTGGATAAATGAACCACATTATGTAGAGTATATACATCATTTTATTAAACACACCAATCATATCCTCTTACTGTTAGATGGCTCCTATTTTTCTCCTGAAGCTTTAATTATATGTAAGGAAAATAGCATAACATTCATTTTCTCCACACTGCAGCTCTTAGATCGATACGTTTCTGGTCCTCTCAAAAAATATATCAATAGGGCGTGTAATTCATTGATGGCAAATAATCCTGCTACTACCATGACAATCTATGTATGACATTCCTGGCATTGTTCGACTGTACGAACTATGCCCTCTAACAACGATCCCCAATAATGTCACAGTAGGCATTAGGGTACAAGGAATATATCCATTTAATTGGAATATTTGTTTGGAAAGTTTGTAGAGTGAGTTTATGGGCTCATATGTTTCCGATAGACCGGCTCCTGAAAATTGCAAAGCGAACACCGATCATTCTAGAGAAAATACAACAGATGAGAAAATTATACAAAAACCATTAAAACCAATTTTAAATATATATGCTAATCCTCGACTTAGTTGTAGTAAGAGTATTTATCTAAAAATATTAGATAATATGAGCAACGTACAACATTAACATTAAATTAAATTAATTAAAACATTACAAAATTAACTCTAAAAATTGAAGGCTCTGCCAAGGCAGGGGAACGTAAGTTAAAGAAAAGTGGACGTAAAAAGAGCATATCTACCATTTTAACTAATACTCCTATTAAGAATGCATTAGGGGATAAGAAAAATCAAAGGACTAAATCTGTAAAAAGAAACGTGTCTAATAAGCAGCAAAGTGACGAAAGTAGTGATCACGAAACAAGTTGCCTAGTTTCACGAAGTCATGATCAAATAGTCTATCAAAAGAAAACTGGGTTCAGAGTGAGTCTTGTAAATTTTAGTATCATAACAAATGTGTTGATTCGGGGCCCTTCTATATTTGCCATCGCTGCGAATTAGATGTTTAACTATTTATGTTGTTTATAATTTAAAATATTTCTTTTTTTTTAGATAATATTGAATAAACTTATATAAACGGAACAATTCGTATTAATTTATAACATGACGACATAAAAACATGCCAGTTCAACCTACCCCAACATATGTATCAACCTGCCCCTAGCATGGAGTCACTATACTTGCAAGTATATGCAAATGTATTTTCCTGGGCATCTAAATGTCACTAATGTGATTCTAATTTTGAAATGTATTAAATAAGTTGCTTATATTTATTACAGGGAAATTTTCTCAAAACCTTACGATTAACTAAAAAAAAAATCTAAAAAGTGTACCAAGTATCTCCGGTCTCCCTTATTTTAGATAAAAAACAAGAAAACCCAGTGTTCATATAAATAATTACTTATAAAACAGTTGTATATAAACAACTGTGATAAATATACTCAATAAATAATTCTTCGAGTTCTACTTAATATGTAATTAAAAGCAGTCAAATGTAAAAAACCACTATTACAATTATTTACAGCTGATATATGTCACCTATAGTTGAAAATACTTTCATTTTGTGGCTGGAAGCTTCCCGGGTATTACCGCATTAAATTTACCCCAAAGGAAAATGCTGCATTACTTATAAAAAAGAACGGTACCTAGAGGTTGACCGCTTTCCAACAGTTTTCTATGTATGATAGATTATGGAAAAAACCTTTTTCGATATTGCTGTGGGGGAAAACACCTCCATCACACTTTGCCTTCCTTTTGCTCAAATATCGACCACAGTAAAGCCTTCATTTGCACACACAACAAGTAGAATGATGCTAAAGAGAGCTCTATAATTAGAGAAATCTGATCCACTATTTGGTGGAGCTAATCTAGTGAAAATGTATCACAAAATTCTGCAAATCATCTGTATTCTTATATAATTATCATCAATAACACCCACACAATTTGGAATATTCCATTTCTCCTCAAAACTCTCAGATATATTCTCCAAAGATGTTCACGCAAATATTTCATATTTAAAGATTTCCATATTGTACAACATGTAATTTTTATAATATTAGAAACGCTCCTAATCGGTAAGTATATAAAACGCTTCTCATGCTAACACCTGCTAAATATCTAAAAATATACCAATTTATTTTTTTTTTTTCATTAATAATATTTTAATATTTTTTGTAACTCATAAAATAAAGTAATAATGGGAAAATAATATCGGAGAGTGGCTAATATTTCGCAAGCAAATATTGGTTCTCTTGACAAATAAACCTTTGTTATATATAAGGCGAAACTTTTTTAAGTTGAAAGTAAAAATCTTCTATAATAGACATTCTACAGAATATTAGGCATTTGACTACATAACATATCATAGTATGGATGATTTTGAACAAAAAAATGCCTATATACCATGCTTAAATTCTAAATGGTTTTTTAGATATCTCAGTTTAAAATGTTTAATTTTGGAAAAGGTTTAAATTAAGTTTTTGACACCATGGCAACATCGTTATTCGGTTGTATGAGATTACTCTAATCTCATCAGTTGTGTTTTAAAAAAATTCAAAAACTTGTAAGTATGAGACAGAATCAATTGATTTACTTAATTATTTATTTGGGATATATGAATTATATGGTATATTATTTAACAAAAAGGATAGTGGTTTGTTAGCATGATATGGACGCGTATGAAAAAAGTAGAAACAACCTTTCATTGTAACCAAACCATAATTTTTGAGATTAATATTTATTTGTACAATTTTAAACTCACAACCCTAATAAGTTTGTACTTTCTAATAATTCTAATTAATAAAAAATATCAACTTACCAAGCACTTTAATTAGAACTAGGTAGAAAATTCACACAATGGATAAGTATTCGAAAAACTTAAAAGTAAATGCTGAATCGAACATTACAACGGGGTTTTCCTTCAATAAATTATGATCCTCGTTTTCAGACATTTATTACGTAAGTATTAACGTTTTGGGTAAAAATTAATAAAACAAAATTCCACTTTAAGGCTA
Source organism: Kuschelorhynchus macadamiae (assembly GCA_030620095.1). Taxonomy (NCBI): domain Eukaryota; kingdom Metazoa; phylum Arthropoda; class Insecta; order Coleoptera; family Curculionidae; genus Kuschelorhynchus; species Kuschelorhynchus macadamiae. The sequence continues at coordinate 401,733 of JAUTXW010000099.1, forward strand.
TTTTTCTCAAAACTGACAAGGAATAGAACCAACGTTATATACGACGTTTTTAATCAAAGTGGGTCATACTATCATGTGTTAAAATATTTGTAGTCAAACCTCTGACACCCTGCATAATAGTTCCTAAATTTCTTTTCGCCTTTAAGACGCATTTCTTGGGCCAAATTAAGATATATACCTTCCTGTTTTCTATAAGTAAATAGATGGCAATAAGGCACGATGGTTCTCCAATTTTTTTCTCCCTTTTAATTAAAAGCAAATATGTAATAATTAGGCTTCTTCGCAATGGTTCATTTTTTAAAATTAATAGGGGAATAAGAAGAGTAAAGAATACCAACTTTTTAAGGTTGTTACAATGTTATGTACAATGACCGATGCTGATACGAAGTTTCGGGTGTAGGAAATTGCTAGATTCGCATTCATATGAACGTAGAATGAAAATGCTATTTGTCGAAAATTATTTGCTTTTGGAAATGGCGAATCGCGTCTTCATATAGCTTTAGTTTATATATAAAAAAATTAATTTTCAGAGCAACTCTTAAATTTAAAAGCAATTTTAGAAAAAATAATGCAAAACGTTTTAGTATCAAGAAGCTTAAGAAATGCAAGTTTCCACATGTTCGATGGACGCAACCTTTTTCTCTTACAAAAAAAAACTTTTGTACTTGATGTTGACTTTTTTACTTACTCGGTATTTCGTGTACCCGGAACATCCCTCGTTATGATTTTTATTCCATTTGTTAGGAATAGTGAAGTGTGACCCAGTTTAGTTCAGTACATAGTCATAGTATATGTGAAGCCATTTTGTTTCGCCATCTTAAATTCGTACGACAAGTTTACCAGTTTATCTCTATATCACACTTAATTTTGCACAAAAAATCAAATTAATTTAAGTAGTATTTTAAGGGTGATTTTTTAAATATTTTATTAGCCCGCTATTTTTGAATTCATATAAAAATTTTACCAGTTCATTACTATGTAACACTTGTTTTTGTGCGAAATTTGAGATAATTTTGATAATTAGTTTTTTTAATAATAATGTTTTCAACATTGTCCCGACATATTGGATTTTTAACAAAATATTACCAGGTCATCTACATATGACCCTTAATTTTTGACTAAAATTTGTCAATCTGGTAAGTAGTTTTTAAGCTATGCCGCGAAATGACAGGCAGACCGTCGGAATTGACACTAAAGGAACACTAAAACGTGAAGATTGTAAAAATTGATGTAAAACCTGAGAGAGTGATTTTTTTCACGATACAAACATTTTATTTAGCCGCCATTTTTCTTGATTTAGTAATACAGTAATACAGTCTTACTAGTTGATCCCTATACCACAATTAGTTATGGCACACAATTTGAAATCAATGCAATGAGTAGTTTTTTCAAGCTGAATTTTTAAATATTTTATTATGCCACCATTTTGTTCCTCCGTCTTGAATTTGCACCAAAGTTTTACCAGTTGATTTAAAAAAAAAACCTTCATGTTTGTGCAAAATTTGAGATACATTGGATAAATAGTTTTTTAATAATGATTTCTTAACATTTCACTAAGCCGCCATTTTGTTCCGCCATATTGGAATTTTACCAAAATATTACCAGGTCATTCTCATATGACCCATAATTTTTGAGGCCAATCGGAGAAGTAGTCTTTAAGCTATGCCGCGAACTGACAAACCAACATACAGAACGACGGAATTGATAAAACATATTTTTTGGCACAAAGGGACGCTAAAACGTGAAGATATGTAAAACCTGAGAGGGTGATTTTTTCACGATAACAAACATTTTATTTAGCCGTAATTTTGTTCGGCCATCTTGAATTTGTACCACAATTTCACTATCCCTATACCACAATTAGTTACGGCACACAATTTGAAATCAATACATTTCCCAGGTTATCCTTAATTATTGACCAAAATTTGAAATTTGAAGCCGTCGGATAAATAGCTTTTTAGACCCACGGAATTGAGAAAACATGTTTTTCGGCATCTAAGGACTCTGAAACGTGAATATCTGAAATTAAATCTCGGAGGGGAGAAGTGTAACGTCCCGCGCATGCTTCGACGTACCAACCAGGTTGGAGATACGAAGCTGACGAGGAGACGACGATCTGTCTCTAAATCTTACCCGTACGCTTGTCCAAGTACGTTCTCTGCTCTGCTACCGGTCTGAAACACGTTTTGATGTAATCCTATAATTATATCGATGTGTAACAAAGTACTGTAAATGACGAGTAATCAAACGGAACTTTATTTATTGAATGTCTTGGCTTCTTATTAGTTCCCATATGTAGCAATTGCAGACGAGAATTATCAGTTTGGTAGAAAAAAAGCCACCGTGACGGCCTGGTTGTGAATAAAAATAACGTCAACGGGCAAATGAGAGAAATAAAACGCCGAAATATATGGTTGGATCATTTATCAAGAACGTTTACAAGAGTATTTTTGAGCCAGCAGTTAAAAGGATGAGAAAAAAGTGGCAACGCTACTAAGTTTGGTACCACGACCTATACGCCTCTGAGAAGTTTATGCTGCCCGACCCAACCGAATAAAAAAAATACGAAGACCTCCACGTTATTATAGTGAAGAATTTTAGAAAACAGCTATTTACTTGGCGTGAAAGGAAAAATGTTCATGAAGCCCAGCAAGAAAGCAGCGAAACCGTGGCCGAATGACAGGCGAGGATATGCAAAATGGCGTCAAATTGTAAATTTGGAGACATGCTTTCAACGTTTATAAAGGAAAGATGGTCATCGGAATCTAATCAGAGAAAATATGAGCCCGTTGTGAAGAACATGAAAAACCCTCCATTGGAAATCTCAGAGAAACTGCCTCAATGACAGCCAGGTCATAGAATGGGTGAAACAATAGCGTTTAACCTTCAAAACAGTCAACTTTCCAAGGGCTATAGTCGAGCAGGCGCAGGACAAGAGGAGCAAATGTCAACATCGAATATTCATGGCCGAACATGACAGTCAATGAAGAAACGAATTTTGGTAAACAAAAATGTAAATTTTGCGGAAAAAATCATTCAGGTCAGTGTGTTTATTCAAACTTTATATGTTCGAAATGTAACCGAAAGTAGCTGAAGTATATCATTTAAATGAATAACTTACTTTTATTGAGGAAAATAGGTTCGAAAACGAAAATTATAAAAATGTAGGAATTCGGAAGCAGACTTATTCCTGTGTTATGGAAGTGAAACTAATGGAATTGGAAATAGACGTAACCTATACAGTTTCAGTATTAAATTAAATATTCATTATTCGGAAGGTTTTTTTCAGGTTGATACTGGAGCTTCAGTGTATGTTATCAATAAAACTTTATTAACATTTAAATTAAAAAGACATGATGCAGTTTGAAAGTATTATGACAATTTAAACATTTAAACATTCTAGTTTTATTAGAATATTAGTGAAACATAGAAATAAACAAACTCTAATCAAGTTTTATGTAGATTCTAACATATATATAGTATTTTAGAGCGTGACTGGCCAGATACTTTTGATGTATGATTTGACTCGGGAGTACCCGGAAGTGTTCGGTAAGGTATTTCAACAAACTGAAATGAATCGATTGTCATTTGGGTTACCAGTATCTAGTTTTATTTTTCAAAAAGATATTGAAATTTTTTTTAAATGTATGGACAACCTTCCAACTTCTTTGTATGATGTAACGGAGGCTTCTGAGCAAGAACACTTAGAAAATTTAAGAAAGATATGTCAAAAATTAAAAGATGCAGGTTTAACATTAAAATAAAAAATGTCAATTGTTTAAGATTCTGTATAGTATTAAGGTTAGGATTATTGTCGAAGCCCCTAGACCGTATTTTTAGTATAGTAGTTATTATGGCAAATTTATATCAAATTCAGCTCGTATTTTAAATCCTATTTATCTACTATTAAAGGAGAATGCAAAATTTTACTGGAGTAAAGAGTGTGAAAGAGCATTTATTCACATTTAATTACTTTTAAGCTGTTTTATTTCAAACTATCTTTATAAGTTTATTACATGGAGTGTAACGTTTAAAAATAAAAATATAATAATAAGAATAAAGTTTGTAATAAATGAAAAAATCCTATTGTTACAATTTAATATAATATAAGACCAATTTGAAATAAATATTTAAACATTTTTATTTATATATATTATATTTTTTTATATATATTTTTTATTGCGTCTGATTTAATTCTAGTTCACTACGATAAGGGATTACCATTGATAAGGACATGTGATGCAAGTCAACATGGGATAGCGGCAATATTATCGCACAAGATGAAAGATGGGATTGGAAAACCATTATTACGTATATTTGTAGAATCTAACATTATTCCGCAAATTTATGAGAGTTGGTTCCAAAGATGAGCGACGTGGTTTCACTAAACCAATGATTTGCATGTATTTGCTTTTTGCAAAAGCACCCCGTAAATCTGAACTGAATCCTTGGAGAGTAAAGGATGCTCCTTGTAAAAGGGTGCACATGGATTTTTATGAACCATTTTGAGTGAAAAACATTTTTAATAGAGATCGATACATATTGGAAATGGATGAACATTTTTATAATAAAAACTATGACTTCCATGGAAACAGACGAAAAAATTAAGATGATTTGTTTGCATGATAAGTATCATTCTTTCATTACGCGTGCAAAATTTATTTACAGCATAGACTTTCGAAAAGCTCTCTCGCAGATTCCCCTGGATCCAGCTGCTCGTGAGAAGTCTACTTTTACCTTTCCGTCGAGAGGTCTTTTCCGTTTTAAGATTGTTCATTTTAGTCTTTGTAATAGTGCTCAGACATAACAAAGACTGGTAGATGCTTTGTTGGGTCCTAAATATGAATCTAACATCTTCACATATTTGGATGGCATTTTGGAGAGCATTGAGTCTTCTTGGTTTAGGGATATTTTCGTACAGGCAAATTTGACAATGAACTTAAAGAAATGTGAATTTTTTAAACCACGACTCTGGTATTTATTGAAAGGGAAAAAAAAAGCAAGCAATCACTTGATCTTCTGAGGCAGGGAAATATTTTTCAAATATTAAGAATTCTCTTATCCCCGCTCCAGTTTTATGTTAATCTGACTTTACAAAGACTTCTACTATTTGGTGTGTCGCTAGTGATACAAACCTAGGACGAGATGTTTTGGCATTACTATTTTCTTTATTTAGATAAATTTAGAATGTATGTTGAAGGCACTAAGTTTAGGTTTATTACAAATCATCTGTCTTTTCTGGCTAAATAATCTTAAATATCCGCCAGGTAGGTTAGCCAGATGGTCGATTAAACTTCAACAATATTTGTTTAAAATTGCTCATCGAAAGAGTGCTTCTCATAAGTTCCCCGATGCACTTTATAGGATTCAGTCTCTACCTCCAGACCGTAATGAGGCCACCATCAATAATCTACCACTCGACAAATCTAACATTATGTATTCTTATCTGTTCTCTATCATTAGTAATATTTGCGAATGGAAAATTGTACAAAAACACTTTCGCATTTCAGTTATTAAGAGTTGTCATGTTCCTGTTTTCATTTTGGTTTCTATAAAATCCTTTCGCAAGTTGAGGAAACTTACTATTGGTCCAAAATGAGATAAGATGTTAATAAGTTTGTTAGGTCATGTAAAATGTGCTAGTCACAGAAAATTTCATGATGTTCGCCTTTTGTTGAAATGTGTACAGAAAAATCTGTTCAGTATCTATTTCAAGTAATTGCCGTGGATATGCTGAGATCTAAAGGTGGAAATTATTATTTGCTTATTGTTGGCTTTTATATGTTAAATATATATATATATATATATATATATATAAATATATATATATATATATATATATACATATACACAGGATGGCACCTTTCTAGGAATACTTTTCTATAAATCCCGAAAACCAGAAGAAACCCGATGCGAGACCCGTTAGGCCCAGTCAAAGGGGTACGTCAATCACCCTTTTCAGTCAAGTCAGTATCAGTAAAGTCAAGCAGAAGCTCCAAGAACCACAGGCATCCCGGAGAAGACATTTAAAACAATAGTTTACAAATATCAAAAAACAGTACGGCCCCACCGAAGAGGTTTAATCCCGTGCAGGGCTCAGAGCAACAATGACAAGTCAAGCAGACGGTATTCCGACCATATCCTCGTAATTGACAACTAACAAATCAATTACCAGAAAACGAAAGACCGTTACAGCTTCTTTGATTAAGAGAAAGTGGCAGCTCTTGCGGACGGGGCCAGAGGAATGCTGATCCCACAGTACCTCAATGGTGGTGCAGGTGCTCGGATTCTCAAAGAATATTCGTTAAGGAGGGCTCAGCTCACATTTCTTTGCAATACAAAAGATTATTTTATACTTTTTTTTTATAAAAATATCAAATATACAAATCACGGTGGATAAATCTTCCAAAGATGTTGCCACATGTTCAGTTATGACAAATTCTTATATAGAATTACTGCTTTGTTATATGGAACGACGTTGTATAATAACAGAAAAACTTTCCGTGACTGAACGGTCAATTAAAACTTGTTTTTACCATCAAACGAAATGTACCTCACAGGTGACATTTTTAATGAAGTAAATGACTAAAGCTTCAGGTAACCTTGACTTGCTAGAGCACTTTTATGGCGTTGCAAACCATAGAGTCCTCTGCAGTGCATTTCGATGACTGTCTTGTCAATATTATTTAACTTTTTAACCAAAAATTAAATTATTGAATCAAATGCCCTGATTATTGTAACTGTTTAATATATTGTATTGTGTTAAATATATTTTCTGTTCCAGAATTATTAACAACATTTAAAGGAAATAAACAAGAAGTCAAGAAAGTAATTAATAAATAATTGTAAATTCACTTTGGCTGCCTTCTTTCAAGTCAATGTATAAAGGTAGGAGGCAATTTGTAAACTTTCCTCTACCGATAATATGTTTCCTCGAATGATCAAACACAATACTTATGATGTACCCCAAAAGAGAAAAATCCTCATGATGAAGATGAATTTCTGAAGAAAATGTAGTCTAGAGATTAATAATTTTGGTTTTATGGTATACAGTAAACGACGAAAATATAGAATATATAATTTATAAAAACACTCGGATATGAGCATATTTTACACATATAACTATATATACAGGATATCCCAAAAATCAAATCAATTTTTTGTATTGGAAAACATAAATTTGCAAATTTACGAGAAAATCTAGACATATTCGTAATTACACGCTTCAACTTTTTTCCAAAAAAATTTACTCTTCAAAATTACCCTTTTTATCTAATCATCCAAGTACTTGTACCAAGTTTCAAATTGAAACATCCAATAAAAAAACGCGACTGCCTGGTACATGTTTTCGTGGTTATCCGGTATACCTACTTGGGTCACAATATATGCAATACAATGACAATATTACGGTACGGCTCTACAAAGATTAACACGGTTATTTGAGAATTGAGGTTGATAGAGTATTTGCATTGGAAGACCAAGTAGAATATTATATTCCAAGCACAAATCCAAATGTTTAAGGTAAATAAAATAAATGTAAAAAGACATTTTTCTAAAAAGATTTTTTTTTACTTTTCAATTTGATAGTTTACTACTAAAAGCTTTATTTAAATAATATTTTTTAAAATCTATTTAATTTTGTACCTTTTAGCATTATTTTTTAAGCACGCCGTATAAGATATTCACTATTGGACACCATGTTATTGTATTGTTATCGGGTTTATGTTTGTGTACCAAATATCAGTCAATTTTGATAACGGGAACTGTTTTGTGCTTGTTGGCATTTTTTTTATGCAGTCTGTATCAGACAATATAAGACAATCAATTCTCAATTTTGTTAGGAAGGTAAATTTTTTTCCTGGCGAATTGACCGTTTTGAAGATATAAATTTTTATTTTCCCATTTTTTTATAATTAACCCTAAACGAAACTTTAGAATTATACTATAGGCAGGCACTCATTAGACACGTGCCTAGGGCCTATTTTCAAAAAATTTTAAATGTATTTTGAGCCCCTGAACAATAACTTTTAGTGCGTAGAGCTTCGCCAGAATAGGCAGAAAATTCTTAGATTTAAAAATAATTTTCCAAACATCAATGGTTTTAAGTTGTTGACGATTAAAAATCTCCATCCAGGTCACTTTGATGGTTTGTAAAACGCTTTGACTAGAGCAAAACACGTTTTGAGGTGATCGAAAAAATAACAAATCAGCTTCAACTTTATACCAAGTTTTATACCTTGATCTTTAATGATAACAGAAAAATTTAAAAAAAAGCTCTGCCATAAGAGGTCATGTGCAAGAGAGAGTCGGAGAACGCTCCACTACATAGTGGAGTCAATGGGAAAACATTGTCTCTTATGGCTGGGTTTTCTCAAATTTTTCGGCTATGTTTAAATATAAAGGCATCAAATCTAGTACAATTATAATCAGCAAGTTGCCCATTTGATGTACATAATTACAGATCGTATACCATTTAAAACAACGAAGTTAATGCTCATTTATTATTTTTCCAATCGTCTTTTGTTTGTTTTTTTCCAAATTCTAACGATTCCCATAAAACTCAAGAACTTTTGTATTTAATATTTTTTTGATAAGTCACACAATTCTCTAGGGAACCGTTTAAATAATTTATTTCATTCTGTCCAGTAAATCTATTTACCCAGTACTGACACTGACAGGATAAAATAATATACCATACGATACACATCAGTTAGGTGTTATTACAGAACTAGTTTATAACCGGACTTGTAACGTAAATTATTATATAACCAGACACCCTGTTTATAGTATGCAATAATCAAATTATTAAAAATTAATTTATTAAAATTTAAAGAACTTAATAGCTAAATAATACAGGGTGTTATGTATTCGACGGGATAGCATTGGTATTTCAAAATCCATAAGAGGTTGGTAAAATTAGAGAAAAAATGCGCAACTGAATTTCAAATAATATATCGTGGATAAAGTGGAAAAATTCCGACTAGTTTCGGAGATATCTGTGAAAAACCGAAAATTGTAATTTCCTTTTTATTTTTTTCACGCTGCATTTGAAGAGATATTACAAACATTAATTTTACACTTTTATTGTAATTTATAGCCACTTTTTTTCCTCTACAACTTGGTGCAGTCAGTGTCAGTCAAATTCCGACGTTTGAACTTTGAGATCTCATCATGAACATATCTTTTTAAATAAGGACTTTTATTTTTTATTTAATTCTAAATGCACTCATGCATTTAGAATGTTTAAAATTATCCTCTGTGGATTTGGCAAGATTTTGGTTTTCTGTCTCTAAAACATTGTCTCTTATGGGAAAATATTTTGTTCAAAAATTAATTGTGCTACATCGTTGGTTTTGGAAGGCCGAGTTCTTGGTAAAAATGAAATAAAAAACCAGATCCGTATTTAAAGAAATGAAGCTGATGATGAGATCTCGAAGAGGAAACATCGGATCTTAAGAATGAACAACCGCAACAGAAAATATCAATAATCTAGAGAATTTCATTTAGCTTTGTATTACATCAGATTACGTCTGCAACGATTTACTACTGTGATTTCTTGTTTCCTATTCACGTCAGTAAACTACAGCTGTCCTTGTCTGGCTAAAGGCACCGACCGACCCAGACATACGGCTGCTGCTAAACGGCTAAACGCAATGTAATTTCTTTTATTTCGAAGCAGCTAGGCGTCCTGCCTAGCTGGCATTGCTGAGTACAAATCTTCTATTATGACAATAGTCAAAACTCAGATTTTAAGTGGACCATGCAAATTTTTAATCAAAATCCAAAATTAAAGATTTTCAAAATAAATTAGATTAGGTATTTAATGGCCAATTTTGAAATATGTTTGCTACACATGTATTATATTACCTGGTAAACAGAGCTACAAAGTTTTATAATAATTACATTCTACAGGGTGCCCAGTTTTCGTTGGCATTATTAGCAAATATACGGGGTTGGGGTTAAGGATATTTTTATAGAAATCATTGACATAGTTACCTTTTTACTTCCCTCGGAAAAGGGAAGTAAAAATTGTATTGTATTTAAAAATTCAGCCCGAAAAAACTACTTAATAGTTTGATTTTAAATTGTGTGCCATAACTAATTGTGGCATGGGTATCAACTAGTAAAATAGTGTACTAATTCAAGATGGCCGAACAAAATGGCGGCCAAATAAAATGTTTGTAATCGCGAAAAATCACCCTCTTAGGTTTTACACATCTTTACGTTTTAGCGTCCCTAGATGCCAAAAAATAAGTTTTATCAATTCCGTCCGACCCTCTACCGGTCTGTCTGTCTGTCAGTTCGCAGCATAGTTTAAAGACTACTTACCCGATTGACTTCAAATTTTGGTCAAAAATTAAGGGTCATATAGGGATGAGCTGCTAACATTCTGGTAAAATCCAATATAACGAAACAAAATTTCGGCCTAGTGAAATGTTAAAAAAAAATTAAAAAACTACTTATCCAATTTATCTCAAATTTTGAAAAAAATATTATGTTAGCCCCAACTGGTACCATTTTGATAAGAATCCAAGATGGCGAAACAAAATGGCGGCTTTATAAAATATTTAACAATTCAGCCTGAAAAACTGCTTAATGGTTCGATTTCAAATTGTATGTCATAACTAATTGTGGTATAGGGATCAACTAGTAAAATTGTGATCCCAATTCTAGATGGCCGAACAAAATGGCGGCCAAATAAAATGTTTGTAATCAAGAAAAAAATCACCCTCTCAGGTTTTACACATCTTTACGTTTTAGCGTCCCTAGATGCCAAAAAATATGTTATCAATTCCGTCGGTCCGTCTGTCGGTCTGTCTGTCTGTCTGACAATACGCGGCATAGATTAAAGACTACTTACCCGATTGTCTTGAAATTTTAACCAAGAATTAAGACACATATAGGGATGATCGGGTAATATTTTGGTAAAAATACAATGTGGCACAACAAAACGGCGGCCTAGTAAAATGTTAAAAAAATTATTATGAAAAAACTTTATTTAATAGACTTTTGTTTTTTTTACTGGATCCTAACCCCAAATAATACACCACTCTAAGAAAATAACAAGAGTATTATTAACTAAAATCATTTAGAAACTTAATATCTGGGAAATATATGCAGACCAACGGAGTAGGTAAAGACTGATAATATGGGTTTCATGCAGGATATAGGATTTATATGTGTCTTGAGGATGCAACAATTAAGTTACAAAACGTCGACAATTTGAAAAAAGACACTCTAACAAAAGTTTTTAATCATTGTTTTGCCATATTGGATTTTACCAAAAGTTTACCAGGTCATCCCAATATGACCCTTAATTTTTGGTCAAAATTTGAAGTCAATCTGGTTAATAGTGGTTAAACTATGTCACGAACTGACAGACGGACCAACGGAATTTAAAAACATGTTTTTTTTCACCTAGGGACGCTAAAAGGTGAAGATATGTAAAACCAGAGAGGGTGATTTTTCACGATTACACAAATTTTATTTGGCCGAAATTTTGTTCCCCCATCTTGAATTAGTAACACAGTTTTACTAGTTGAGTCCTATACCACAATTAGTTATGGCACACAATTTGAAATCAATGCATTAAGCAGTTTTTTCAAGGTGATTTTTTAAATATATTATTATACTACCATTTTGCCAAAACTTTACCAGTTAATTCCAACATAATATTTAATGTTTATGCAAAATTTGAAGTAAATGGAATAAGCAGTTTTTTCATAATAATTTTTTTAACATTTCATTAGGCCGCCATTTTGTTTTGCCAACTTGGATTTTTACCAAAATATTACCTGGTCATCCCGTTATGACCGTTAATTTTTGATACAAATTTTAAGTTAATCCGGTAAGTAGTCTTTAAGCTATGCCTCGAGCTGACAGACAGACAGACGGACCGACGTAATTGATGAAACATATTTTTTGCCATCTAGAAACGCTAAAACGTAAAGATGTGTAAAAGCTGAGGGGGTGATTTTTTCACGATTACAAACAGTTTATTGGTCGTCATCTTGAATTAGTACCATAATTTTACTAGATGATCCCTATACAAAACCATTAAGCAGTTTTTCAGGCTGAATTTTTAAATATTTTACTAAACCGCAATTTTGTTTCGCCATCTTCGATTCGTACCAAAATATTACCAGTTGATTGATCGTTTTTTGCAAAATTTGAGATAAATTGGATGAGTAGTTTTTTAATAATTTTTTAACAATTAACTAGGCCGCCATTTTGTTTCGCCATATGGAATTTTTACCAAAATGTTATTAATTTTTGACCAAGGTTTGAAGTTAATCGGGTAAGTAGTGTTTAAGCTATGCCACGAAGTGACAGACAGACAGACACACAGACAGACAGACGGACCGACGAAATTGATAAGACATTATTTCTTGCATCTAGGGAAGCTAAAACGTAAAGATGAGTTAAACCTGACAGGGTGATTTGCCGCGAAATGGCAGACAGACAGACATACTGACAGGCGGAACGATGGAGTTGATAAATCATATTTCTTTGGCATCTAGAGACCCTAAAACATGGATGTGTAAAACTTGAGAGGGTGATTTTTTTCAAAATTACAAACATTTTATTTGGCCCTCATTTTGATCGGCCATCTTGAATTAGTACCACTATTATACTATTTGATCTCTATACCACATTAGTTATGGAACACCCTTTGAAATCAAACGATTGTTTGTTCAGGCTAAATTTTTAAATATTTTATTAAGCCGCCATTTTGTTCCGCCATCTTGGATTCGTACCAAAATGTTACCAGTTAACTCCAACATAATACTTGATTATTTTGCAAAATTTGAGATAAATTGGATGAGTAGTTTTCTAATAATAATTTTTTTAACATTTCACTAGGCCGCCATTTTGTTTCGCTATATTGGATTTTTACCAAAATGTTACCAGGTCATCCCCATATGACCCTTAATTTTTTGCCGAAATTTAAAGTCAATCGGATAAGTAGTTTTTTAGCTACGCCGCGAACAGACAGAGAGACCGACGGAATTGAGAAAACATGTTTTTCGTCATCTGACCCTGAAATGTGAAGATCTGAAAGAATCTCGGAGAGTGATTTTTTCACGATTACAATAATTCCCATTTACGAATGAAGTAAAAAATACTATATTAAAATATTAATTAATTTTTAAAACCAAATACTGTAACTATATAACCTCTAAAAGCTGAAAAGAAAAGTTTTTAGTTTATTTTTAAACCAATTAGGAAATGATTTTGGAAATCACCTAGAAAAATGTTGATTATTGACGTATGGTAAATTTATAATTAAATATTAGTCATCTAAGTATTAAAAAAAAGTGGATTAAAACTTCACATTTTTATGAAATTTTGACGTTCCTTTGTTATTTCTAAACATGTTTTGTATGTTTTTTAAAAAGAAAAAAATATAATAATTGACTAGTTTAGGAAGATCACTATAGACTGGTTTGGGATTTTCTTAGAGAAAAAACATGTTCGGCCATAATTTGTTCCAGAAAATCGACCAAAATCGTGTTAAATTTCAGACGTATGTTCACCCTTAAATATTAATACATCAGCTTGTAGGGAAGGAAAAGTGGCTATAAAGATGTAAAATTTATTTTGTAATAACTCTATACAATTTTGACATTAAGGTTCATTTCAAATTATTTCTATCACATATTTTCTTATATACAGGGCAATGCATAAAGACGTAACAAGTCACGGTTATATATTTCCTAGATATTCTTGTGTATGTTATATATCCATTTTCAACTGTTTACCAAATATTGACAATTTAAAATTGACAACAGTAATACATTTTGGCAATTTCACAGGCTATAAGATCTAAACCGTTTGAGACCAAGAAAAACGAGTTGCACATTACTTTACTTTTTCGTAAGTTACCGATTAACACCAACTTAGAATTTAACCTGAGGTTGAAAGTGTCGGTTAATTACATTGACGTACTGTCAAATTGTCAAAAGTCGTCAATATTTTCATTTGTCAATTGACAATATTTGGCTAAAGATAGGTATATGCATGAAAAATATCTAAAAGTTTCCGTAGAATCTACAAAGGAAATAATATTAAGGGCGTCTTGTTCAAAAAGGTAAAACCATGACTTGTCACGTTTTTGTGCAACACCCTGTATATAAGAAAATAGGTGCGGCAAATAGTTTGGAATAGTTTGGAATAAAACGTTTACATTATTTTTTTATTGTGATTTTAGGTGAAAAAGTTATTCTTCATAAAAAGTTTGTAATATAAAAAATGCAAAGTAATTTAAAACAAAATATCATTTTACATACAGAGTACGAAATAAGCACAAAAATCAAGTTTCCATATTAAAAAAAATTAAATTCCAACTTTTGGAACAGCCGAATTAAAGAAACTGCAAATACAAGTAAAAAAGCTTTTAGAAGTTTTTTGATAATAATTCTTGTTTTTGAGAAAATTATTGTTAAACTACGCCTATTATCAAAAAACTGTAAAAGTTTATAAAGAATAATTTGTTTGTCTAAAATAAAAACTAAAAAAGTTGTCGATAAAATATGTTACGCATTTACTCCCTATTGATCATTAAATTACCTAAAAATACACCTCGTACAAAAAATACTTTCCTCTATCTGATCTGATCCATATCTGAACCTAAAAAAACAAGAAAGAAAGTGGTCCGAGTTAACCCTGGCAAGTCCGTGTGCCATCAGAATGAATCCTGAAATTAATCGAGAAACTGAAGATGGAATTTAATATGTCGATGAGTTTAATCTTCTCCAGTTTAAATTGTGAAGGAACTAAAGAATGTAGAAACACCTAAAAATGTTAACGACAAAGAACCTAATGAAGGAGATTGATAAATGTCGTTTTGAAGAGTAAAAAATAGTACCGATTACATATTTCATTGGAAAACTCGTAAAACTAAACAAAGAAGATTTTTATGAAGTAAAATTTTTACTAAAGAAAAATACAATTTTGGAACTTTTTAAAAATATTCTACTTACTTATTGTTAGAGGACTCCATCAATTGAACCTCGAATTGGAAACATCTTAAAATTTTATAATTTAAAATGATATATGGACTATACAACCTAAAAAATGGTAAAAGAAATATTTATTTCGTAAGTCACCCCGGTTTAAAGAACTCCAAAAGGAATATATAATTTTTTCACAGAATACTCCCTGTTAAGGGATGACCTACATATATACCACATACTTACATATCTTTTTGATTCATAATTAAAATATAACTTACCGATATGAAATACCGATGGAATTTATAGTGTGTTCTTATTGTTTTTGTTATAAACATAAATATAGTTCTGCGACGTGCTACATATGCAGAAGTGCATTAAAACCGTAAGGAAATAAAGCAATCAAGGAAACAGTTTCTAAAATAAAATTATAGTCCCTCATTTCCTCAAATCGTTTGTTTTCATCACGTTTACATTTCCCTGAAGTTATTGGTAATCATGTACAAGAGTAATATGAGATCCGTCGCGAAATATAAATTCCTTCACGAATAGTAGAAACAGGCGTTATTTCTGCTCTGGTATTTTTGATGTTACAGCGAAAAAACTATTTTCTGGAATTTTTTACATACGCTGATAAATTGCGTCAAATATGTTCCACACTTTTTAGTATTTCTTGCATCAATTGATAGCAACGTAATGTAATTTCCATAAATATTTTTAACAATATTACATATATACCGGGTGACAAAAACATACGCGCCACAATTTTTTACGCCTAAGTAACTCTTTTGAAAGTATGGTATGTTTATAAGGTTAGGTTAGATTAGGTATTATTTTTGTTTAATCAATATACTTTTAATAATATGTATTTAAATAACGTTTTGAGTTAAAACTGTAGTAGCTATAATAGTGTTATATTTCGAACATCCACATTTAAGACAATATTATAATTATACGAGATGTTTCACAGGCAATGGGATGTAGACCAATAGGATATTTCTGACATTTAGATATTACGATTTAAATGAATTGTCCATTTCGGACGAAATGAAGCGGGGATAGAAAGTAATAATTTTAATTTCTATTTCTTTTAATATTTTTACATGCTGTTACCCCATGGGACACCCTGTATATATACGTATATGTTTTATTATTTATTATTTACAAACCGAAGTAATTTTGATTAGGACAAATTGTTAATGCATTTTAACATCCTACTAAATTTAAACTCGGCAAATTTGTAGTATTTTAATTGCAATAGGAGAGGGTTTACACTTATTCCTAAAATAAAAAATTAATTAATAACATAAAAATTTGAGTTCGATAATACACTTGATTTAGATGAGAAGTTAATTATGTATACTAATTTAAACAATCTCCTTGCATAAAGATACAAACATAAAAGTTAATCACATCCGAATAATAATAATCTAAATTAGTAAGTAATAATAATAAGTTAAGTATTCCTATTTAAAATTTACAAGGGGACCAATAGGGCCTAAAAGATGTGGCTTTAAGAAGCTGTCATCCCCTATTACGGAATATCCCACCATTAATTGTAATTTGAATGCCAGAACAGAGATTATAGACAAATATAAATTAACATAAATTCTAACAAATACGAATGCTATAACTTTTACGCAAGAAAACGTTCCCAACGCGCTAGTGCAAGTAGATGAACATGTCCATTTTTATTCTTTTATTATCTGTTATTTAATTATGATGAAATATCCAAGGGTTATAACAGACGTATGAAAACAATTTTTCGGATATAGTTTTCCTTCAGGGCGATAACTTAACTTTCGTAAAATGATCAAACACTGAATTGAAATAAACAATGCTAGACCTGTCTTGACAAAATCATATCCTTATTTCCAAATTCATAAAAACCAGCTGGAGAAACTCGAAATAGGCGACAAGTATCCTCTACCAAATATACCTCCTACATCAGCTCAGAAGATATGAGTGATTTATGACACTGGATTTAAACTCATGTTCCAACAAATCAATTTTATCCCAAAAAAGGTTTCCAAAACAGCATTTATCTTAAAATTAGAGATTATGAATTCCTATGAATGCCCTTCAGCTTGATAAACGCCCAGTGCCTCTTTTAGAAACTCATGAACAACATTCCTCGGCACGAATAATTGTTTAATTTATACGGTCATTGTAAGTCTGCTGCTCTATCGCACCCCACTATACTCGTACTATTCACGAATATAATACCAACCGCAAAAAATAACCAAACAACTACGAATTTCTATGAAAAGAAGTGAATTATCTTGGCTGTCTTAGGATTGAATTTAACCAAACGTCTCAAAAGTTGTATAAAAAAATTCCGACATCTAAATCGCCAAAAGATATTAAATTCTTTTTAGATTTAGCTAGGTACTACCGACAATTAATTTCTTATTTTCTCCAGATTTCGAAGCAATCTAAACTTCTAACCAAACTCTTAAACAATTTTTCCTTTAACATCATGTTTCAGAAGAGTCAGGGTACATACAGCCGAAAATTATGGGTGTGTCTAATTTGCTGATCCAGAATGAATAATTTCCAGGCACACAGCTATAGGTGAGTCAAAATTGGTACAGGTTCTAACCATCGATAGTACTTTCTGCAAGGAGTACTACCGATCTTCTGTCAATGTTCAAAAGAGTACTTTACTCTTAAACATTTTTACAAAAATGTTGCCATGTATTAGGCAAATAACAATAGATAAGTCAAAATTTTAACAAATACTAACCATCGATAGTACTTCTTGCCAGGAGTATCACCGATCTTCTGTCAATGTTCAAAAGGTTACTTTACTCTTAAACGTTTTTACTAAAATCTTTCCAAGTACTAGACAAATAAAGTCAAAATTTGCATAAGTAATAACTATCGATAGTACTTTCTGCCAGGAGTACCACCGATCCTCGTCAATGTTAGTAATTATTTAAGGAGAGAAGCGCCTCCTCCTCCTCATTATGCATCTACCCCTCCTCCTCATTGTGCATCTACTCCTCCTCCTCTTCCCTAATATTGGAAACTATTGAAACTACTTCGTTAGCTTAGCCTCGCCGTAGAACGTTATCCCATCTGTTAAAATAGTGGCCTAGGGGAAACATAAATATAAAGAATCACCACTTAAGCTCAATGTTAACATGGCATTTAGTACTGCAAATAACGAATTGACATCAACAATTCAAGAATTGCATAGTGAATTTAGCAAATTACTATATGAAGTTAATGAGCATCAGATGACAATTCGACCATCTTTTTCTTCATTTTATTCTGAACTTTCAGAAGATTATTCAAAGGCAGAATCGTTGTGTGTTAACTATTTAAAAAATTTTGATTTGTTAGAATTTGTGCGTAAACTGATAAACTTAGGCTTTTATAGTGAGGTCATAAGTTTAAAAAAATGTGTTCAAAATTCAACAGTCTTGAAATAAATATCAGCGGCAGAAGCTGAAAGACATTCTTACTTGTCAATATCTCAAGAAGGTTTAGTCTAGGAAATTCTGTAATTGTGATGGAAAAACTAGTGACCGAAGTGCTTGAAGAGTTTGTTATGTCAGAAGCTTGCTCAAGATATTTAGCTTTTGCTGGTGATGATGATAACGTGAATGCTCAAGATTTAATGAAAAGTCACAAATATTTAGAACATGCTGAATTTTGTAAAAAAATAGTGCAAGAGTGTAAAAACTTTTTAGAAAACAATTTTTTGCTGATATTGACAGTTTAGAAATACAATATAATTTTAAAGTTATGTTATAATAAGTTGAAATAAAACAAAGTACATAAAGCTAATATTATTTTTATTCATTCATAAAAAAATTATCAAACAAGTATAAAACGTTTGAAAGTGCACACATACATAATGATTTAGAGTGATAAAAACGTTTTGGTTTGGATGCCATTAAAACTAGTTGTTCATCTAACTCAATAATTGGCTTTTTAGAATATTTTCTTATACACTCAGCTTTTTTCTTCCCCTTAACGTAAACAAATTCCGCCGTCAATTCTTTGATTATATTTGAAAATTGATGCAGTGGGGTATGTCCAGAATTCCAGTATATACAATGATAATTTTTCATTAACCAAATAGCTTGCTTATATTTTTCAGGCGAAAGAAAGTTTAAAGGAAAAGGTTGTTTAAAAATATAGTGATTTATTTTATCGCCATCGTAAGCTGCCAATTCTTTAGGTATAAATTTATTTTTTTAGTCCTTAAAACCTTGAATGTCTAATACTAGCCTCATATTTTTAATTTTGAAAATTTCTTAAAAATAATTGTTTTTTTGGAGTAGGGTTGAGGTTTTAACTGGCCAATTGTGTCTATTAGTTTTTAATAGTTCTGGATACTCAATTAATTCCCAGCTTCTAAACGCTATTATTATATCAGTATTTTTGTCTATAATTTTTGTTAGTGATAGTTCTTGAGGAATTCCTACTGATATATGAGGTATATTCCCTGTAAGTTTGTTAAGAGTAGTTTTTGGATTTTCCTTGTCATCTGTGGTTGAAATGGCATTGTTATTGGTACTATCCCTAACAAGTATGAGCTCTTGTTTCGAATTTAGTATTACCTTTTTATAGTCTTTGAAGAATCCCATTCAAGTTTGAAGGGGTATGCAAACATTAAAAAAATCCTGTTTTTCATCGACGATAGATACCATTGTTGTCGTAGTCGCACCTGTTTGAAGAATTTTAACAGGATGCCAACCTGCATTTCGTAATTTAGCTGACTCGTTTTCATTAAATGAAAGATAACCTTTTAGAGTTGATGTGATACCAACATTTCTAACCGAATCTATAGTAACACCATTTAATTGGTATCTTATTTCTTTAAAAAGAAAGGCAATTCCATTATTTATTAAACTCAACGTTTTAGAAACTGTTTCGTCCTCTCTAGTTAACTTTCCTTCTATGTAAAGAAAACTCTCACAAGGAAGGGTGTATTTTTCAAATGGACGGGAATTATTATCTCATCATTATTTCCTAATTTGGTGGGTAAATAAGGTTCATAAGAATGAATTTCCGAATGAGTGATGGAATTATCAATTAAAAGCTTTTCTGTAGCATTAAGTATATTCATATTAAAAGTTTAAGTCGTAGAGACTCCAGAAACTTTTTATTTGCAGTTGTTAGCTGTCTAACGTTAACAGGTCTACTAATTTTTTTCTTGACTAATTTATGCCTATTATATGTTTTTAGAACAATTTTATTTGGAATACTAAAATTTCTGTTGTATAATATAACCATTTTTAATTTAGTTTTTTAAGGTGCAGTCTAAGTGTAACCGTTTCGTCCCGAAAATTCACTATTTCCCCGTTTTGATCTAATATTCTTACAGTAATTTTGTCTATCACTTTCACGGTTACAGGAAAATATATAATATTTTGTGGACTTTCAATTATTTTAAATCCAAGAGAGACGTTTGGAAAAAATGATGAATAATATGAACGGGTCTTCCGTTCAAGTAGGAACCTTCAGCAATACTGCAGTCGATACATAGTGAATTAACTTTTATAATTTCTGCAGGAACATCTGAATGTCTACTCTTTTCATCACCTCTAATAACCTCATCTTTAAATCCTAAAATTTTACCTATACTACCCTCTTTAAATGTGATATTTGTAGAAGACTTAATTACCGATTGTAGAGTATTATTATTTGCAAATAAATGAAACGAAATCCCTATTTTATCAAATTGTTCTATTAAATATTTATTAATATCTTGAATTTCATAGCTTCCGGAAGGGATTTCAATAAAATCGTTACCATCCCCATAGAAAAATTTATTATTTTTTCATCAATATTTGGAATAGCATTAAAAGTTTCAAAATTAGTTAAACCTATAACATATACTGAGTCAACATCTAAATAAATTGGAGGGTTAAAATCCGCAGGCAACGTTGCTCCTTGAGCAGAGAGCGCTATTGTGAACGACATTCTAAGGTATTGTTTTCTTAAATGATTCTAAGATTATCTATTGTGTGTTTTTATAAAGAAATGTTAAACAAAGTTGACCACAATTTGAAGAATTGTAAGACTGGTAAGAGTTATGATTATATATAATTTTGTTCTTGCTGCCATCGCTAAAAAAATAGTTATAATCTCTAAAGGGGGTCTTAAATTGCCGAAACTATCAAAATAATTGATAATTTTATCATTTTTAATATAAGCAGTCCAATCTGTACCTGCTCCATTACTATTATCTAAATTTATAATACCAGTTTCATATTTACTGATAACATTTGGCATATTATTCCGTATAAATACACCACGAAAATTTGGAATTTGTAATTTCTTGACATACTTTCTTAAATCAATGTTAGTTAGTGGTTTGCGAGGCCGCATCTTTAACAGTTTTTTTGTTTTAAATATAATCCACACCCTTGTTTATAAGGACGCAAAAATAAACCTTTTCCAATAGATAATTACTCCATAACTTTATTATGTCTTTTTTGTTCTTCAAGTTTATTTTTAGCGCTCCTCGCCAAATTAACGGCTGAAGCAAGTCCAGCAGCACCACCACTAAGTGCTCCTAAAGCAGATAATCCTGCAAAAAGAGGGATTAATGCTAAAACTCCGCCGGATTTTGGAATTGGGATAATTCGATTTGTGGGATTTTTTACTTTTCCTTTATAATTGCTGATTAAAGACAACGCATCTTGAGCTGCAACACGTAAATTTTTATATTTTTTTTCCGATTATTCCTTTCTTAGCTTTTTGAACTGCAGAAATTTTTTTGTTTGAACCTTTTTTCCTTTTTTTTAACTTTATTCCACTTTCTTTTCGTAAACCCATTCCCAATCTTGATTCAGCTTTTATAATTCCAGTTATTCCTAAAGCAACAATCTTTTCACCGATTGGTGCCTCAGGTGACTTGAATCTTTCAAATGCCCTTGATGCCAATACCTGATCCGCTTCGTTGCGATGTTTTAAATCAGAAAATGTATAGTAAGCAATATCGTGTTGTTTGCAAGCTTCGTCTAAAGGATTTTTGCTCTTATCTCTTCTAACAAGCCGTTTACCTAGTTTGGTTCCTGGACCACAATAATTGTATGATGGAATGTGTAATTCGAGTGGTAACTTGTTAATTAAAGTGTTTAACGAACCACCTCTCGTCATGAGCTTTGACCTCCTAATATGTTTACATCTACTTCGTCTTCCCATTTTATATATACTGAAGCTTAATTGAGGTTATTTATTTAAATGAAAAACCTGAAGATATTTCTCAGATACACATTGATTTTCCTAAAATGTGGTTAGAAAAATAATCTTTCTCGTTGCCAGTCAAAAATCATGATGTCAACTTAAATAATTTTAAGTTGAATGTTCGAAAAGAGCTTTAATTGTAGGACCTTCTGGTTCAGGAAAAACCAATGTGGTTGTCGCTCTTTTAATATCAGAAAATGGTTTACGTTTTGAGAATGAATATATTTTTTCAAAATCCTTGTACCAAACGAAATATGAGTTTTTAAGAAACGTAATGGAGACTATTAAAGAAATAGCATATTTTGAGTCGACAAACGAAGAAGACATTGTGTCTCCTGCCGAGGTAAAACCCAACTCTGTAATAATTTTTGATGATATTGTTTGCTGTAATCAAAGTATTATGCGAGATTACTTTTCCTTTGGACGAAATAAAAACACCGATTGCTTTTATTTGTGTCAAACCTATTCTTCAATTCCAAAACAACTAATTAGAGATAATGCAAATTTATTAATTTTATTTAGACAAGATGGTACGAATTTAAATCATGTTTATGATGATCATGTCACCTCAGATATGTCATTCAAAATTTTTAAAAAAATGTGTTCAATGTGTTGGAAATCTAACTATGATTTTTTAGTTATTGATAAGGATTGCTGTTTAAAATCTGGAAGATATCGAAGAGGATTTGACAGTTCTATACATTTTTAAAACATATATAATATCTAACCTTTATAATCGACTTTAGTTTATGACTCGTCATATTTTAGTCAACATGAATGTAAAAGTTGCAAAGGAACTGCTAGAAGCTCGAAAAGCTGTTAAACGAGATTATCAAGCACTAAAATCAGATTTAGCAGAGAGTAAAGTTCGACAAGAAAAAGAATTAAAACCAATAACTGAACCTTTGCAAGAATTAATTAAAACAATAAAAACCGAACCCTTGGTAAATCGAGAACTTCACCATCACTTTTTTTAATTCCAGAAACCGGCAAACGTAGTTTTTCAACTACAAAAAAAAGACCAGGAAGAAGACAAACGAATATTTATAATAAATATCTTCCTCATGATATTCCATCATTTCTACAAGATGAAGACATTTTACAAAATTATAATGAAGATGTGTTCTTAGATGAACCAACTGGTACTCAACCCAGTCGTCCATCCGAATCATCTTTTATTGAACCCACGGCAGCAGATATAAGACAGGAAATACTTGAATTAACTAAAAGAGGTGACGTTTACGATACGTATCTCGAAGTGTATCACCCACTCGTAAGATCATTTGTTGATTACTCGATTAAGGGTAGTCGTGAACTAGATCATACACATGGTTTTGTTCACGACCCTTTACTAGAAAAATGGAAAATCGGAGATTCTACTGTTGAGTTTAAAGATGAAAACTTAAAACTTTAAGATCTAATTTATAAGGGAACTACTGGGTTGTACGAACTACTTTTTTTTAAAGATCCTAAAGGTTACAAACCTGATGATGTAGAAAATTATATGGACATATTAAAACGAACAAATGCTTACAAAAGAAATTATGACCCCAAAGAGCAAGTTCAAGGAACCACAGATCCGAAATACATAACAATAATTAAACCGTATTTAATAGAAAAAAACATTATTAAACCTACAAGATCTTTTGCATCTAGCATTTCAAGTATCTCTAGTTTCAGTACTTTAAACAAGTTAAGACCTCCTCAGAGACCACGATCCACGTCATCAAAAAAAGGTGGAGCGATGTTAAACTTATCTAACAAAAAAATTGACTACATTTATTTCGACAATATTAATGAAATAGTTGAAAGATTGAAACCACTTGTATCATCGCAAATGGCGGGTCATACAGGTCATCAAAATGAAATTGTGTCAATTTTAGAAGAACTTAGGGAAGCAAAAGTAATTAAATAAAAACACTGCATTGCAATAAAATATTTATTCCTCGTAGAACTTTCATGCCAATATGTCGATTGACAAATTTGGGTCACATATATTAGATAGAGATAAAAATAAATTAAATATAAATGCTTCTTCTCAAATTTTAAACGTTGTCAACATCGCCAAAACAAATTTCTTTTATAACATTGTTATGCCCTTTATTGGAACCTATGATGCCTCTAAAAGAAGTTATCAACTACTTCAAGATGGAAGATTAATATATTAATTTCCATTTACTTCAGGTGAAATAATCAAAGTTGAGAACCCCAAAGATGCGGTTTTATTAAAAATAAACAATATTCCTATTCCATATGGAAAGCGAATATATATCAACCAGAATGATGCAATTAGTTTTCATCCTCAAGATAGTGTGACTATACCAACTTTTTATGGTGAATTAGTAATAAAATGTCCGATAATTATTGAAACTTAATCATTGTCCAATTTCAGTCATGAGCAATAGAATTAAAGAAGATGTTGTTAATGAACTTCATAGACCCAGCAGAAAAAAATATAGACGAAGAAGGGTTATTGTAAAAGGATTAAATGATCTATGGCAAGGTGATTTAGTTGAAATGTTACCATACTGGAAATCAAATAAAGAATACAGATACATTCTTGTAGTTATCAATGTGTTTTCAAAATTTCTGTGGGTAGAACCAATTAAATCAAAGTCTGCAAATGACGTGACTTTGGCGATGCAAAAAATATTACAGAGAGCAAAATATAAACCGAAAAATCTACAAACTGATATAGGAAAAGAGTTTTTTAATAAAAATTTTAAAAATTTAATGGTTAAATTTAACATAAATCACTACAATACTTACTCAAACATGAAAGCTAGTGTCGTGGAAAGAGTAAATAGAACCGTAAAAACTCTAATGTGGAAAAAGTTAGTTTACGTGGAAATTATAAATAGGTAGACATTTTACACGAAATTGTAAAAACCTATAATAATACAGTTCATTCCACTACTGGAAAAAAAAACATTTGAAATCAATAAAAACAATGAAAAAAAGTTCTGACATCATCTTATACATATAAGAAAACAATTGATTAAAAAACCAAAATTTAAAATAGAACAAAGAGAAGCTTTTACAAAGGGTTACACTCCTAATTGGTTAAATGAAATTTTTAAAATATATGAGGTTAAATTAACAAATCCTAGAACGTATTTAATTAAAGAAAAAAACAATTTAGAAATTAAAGGAGCCTTTTATGAGGAGGAATTACAAAAGGTCAAATATCCTGACGTGTCCCTAGTTGAAAAAGTTTTAAGGCGAAAAGGAAATAAAGTTTTAGTAAAATGGTTAGGATTAGATAAAACTCATAATTCTTGGATTCTTAAAAAAGATGTATTGCAATATATTTTTATATAATTTTAATTTTTATAAACAAATAAAACATTAACAAGTACTTAATTGTTTTATTTCAAATATTTATTTAAATACATTAAATCTTTCCCTATAAATTATATTTCTATGTTCTTTATCCAAAATATTGCTAATAATTTTTTCGTATTCCAAAATCCTATTCTCAAATCGCAGCCTGTCTAAATAAAACTTTTGATATTCACATATTCGAGCATACCTATATGCAAACTTCCACTTTACTAATAAATGAACTTGATTGTTAGCTTCATTAAAATGCACTGATTTCTTCATAATATTTTCTTTTTACGGTATTTTTCTTTAGCTTATTTTCCAATTCGCATGGATGCATTATTAACATTTCCAACATTGACCATTCGTAAAAAGGAATATCCTGATGACCCCACGCAAGTGTGTCGAAGCTGTTAGGAATTTTAAATCTTTTATCATCAGAAGAACTTAAGGCCAATTTACTTACTAATTCGGTGTAAATTGTATGTAAACGAGATTTAAATAAATACATTGTACAGAAGGTTTTTGAATTATTTTCAACAACATCTTTGTAATGAACAAAATCTAATTGTTTTTTAATACTACTGGTTTTAATTCCCTTGGCCTTCTTAAGAGTATCACTCTCCGTTTTGACACAATATGCTTTGCCTGAAGTGCCGTAAAAACACTTTATGGGTTCACAAGCATATTCATCTTTAAACTTCCATACTACAGATTTGGTTATTGGCATTTCATGAATATTATTTGGTTTATAATTTGATGTGTCAAATTTTTCTATATTACGTTTTAAATCTTCATACACATTTTGCGTTTGTATTTCTAGTATGAAAGAGTCTGTGTCAGTGTACAAAAGTTTAACTTTATCTTCATAAAAAGGCTTCAAAAAGTTATAAAAAAATCATACATTACAGTTTTTGAAATATCTAAAATTGAAAATCCTACGTAAATTGGCTTATTATATTCTACTAAAACTTTTTGAATTTGGATAGCAACTAAATTCTCAGAAAACACAGTTAAATCTTTAAAATACGGTTTGGCAATTAGATTTTCTGGGCCATCTTTTCTGTGATTTTTTGACCACTGTGTAACTAACCTTATGTCAATTCTTTTATCGACATTTTCCGAAGTTTTTCCATATATACTGTTATTTGCTAATTTATAATTATTTTTATCAAATTCATTTTTAGACTCATTGCGTAGTTTTGTATTCAAGTCAATATATGGTGACTGAGTGAACCCTAAAACTCTATGTACCCTAGTTAATTTCAATCCATGTTCAATACACTGTTTTAAAAGTGTATAATGAATTACATATTTTACTTTATCTTTTAAATTTAGTATTAGCTTTGTGCAGTTCGAATTGGGGGGTTTATAATTTTCAGGACAAAAAGGAAAGTCATTATGAGCATCATGTAAGTCCGTGGAATACTCCAAATCAACTTCAAGCACATAGCCTTTCTCAGAGGAGTCTGAAAGGTTTATAATATCTAAATTGTCTATTTCTGATTTTGAAAACCATATGAAATTTTTTTGTGGAAGATATTGAGACATTGCTTATCCATAAAGATTGGTAGCATCGAGATACATAATAAAATCAGTAGGTTTTAAAGGATCGAAATCAGAAAGAAATAATTTATTTGCAACGGCTTTTCTACATGCGCAAGTACTAACAGCACCTCGCACACTACTTTTAAAAAATGTAACATATCAGGGTCCGTCAGAAGTTCTAATTGAACACCTGTATAGCGTAAACAGGAATCAAAACTCAAACCGGGAAATGTATAATAATGTGCCGGATCTAATTTATAGGTGTTCATACAGGTTTTTCTAAAATTTTGAAAAATATCTGCTAAAAGTAAAACATCTGATTTTAGATAAATATCAGAATTATCACCTAAGGTGTTACAGTTAAATAATTTCCACACTTTTACTGCCCTTTCATATTCTTCTTTGCTAATATGTTCATTCGTCAAGTCATTATAAAATTCCTCTTGTTCAGGTAATGCGGTTTTATTTAATTTTGTAAGGTCTTTAATATAACTGTACGGAAATACCCCCTTTAGTCGAATATATTTAAATTTTTCAATATCAGTAAAATATGTATGAACTTCTTTACACTGATTATCACTTAGCTTTTCAGATAATTTTGCAAGGAAATAAGGTAAAAATTGAAAAGAATCAATGAATCTTAAATTTATATACTTTCTTTTTTTTAATCCCAATTTTCGGTCATAATAATTGTCTACTTCTGTATGTTTCTGAAAGGAAATATATTTTTCTTTATTTTGTGCTATTACCGACAACTGCTCTTGACTGTGGCATATATTTTTTATAAATAAATGGGAATCGTAATTTTTTAAATTATGAAATATGACTGGAATAAAATGTGGTTGCTTATAATTTAAGATGCATAAGGAATGTGCAACTCCTCTATATTTTACGGTTAAATGGCAATGGTCTGCCACTTTTTCATTATCATTTTCAAATGGTTTGTTGCAAATGTGAGACTCGCTTGAATACTGATAGCTCAATTTTTCTAGTTCAGTTAATTTTTCCATTTTTTTTTAATTTCCTAAATACTTAATATATAAGTCATGAACCTTCCTTTCTAGAAAATTTATGAACACTTGAGCACAATTAAGTCCTCTGTATAATTCTAGCTTTGAAACATTATCATCAAACGAACATTTTAAGTAATATGCAAATGAATAAGGGACATGTCCAAATTTTTTTACAGTGTAGGTTTTATCTAAACCTAACTCTACATTATCGATGCTATCAACAGGTTTAAGTACACATTCAAAATCGGCATATATGACAAAAGGAACTTCCATTTGATTTTGAATATTTTCAAATTTAAGAATATGTCCCGGTACTTTTTCCCAAATTTGTCTTCTTTATAATCTTTTGATGGTAAATGTATTCTTATAAAATGGTAGTCAAAAGTATTATGTCTAGTTAAAGATTCTTCTGAACTAAAATACTGAAAACATCCATCACATAGATATTTTTTTCCATTATGTTTTGAAACTTGACTTGATATTAGTCTACTTAAATCAGAAATATAACAGTAAGGAAAATTCCCATCATCATCACTAATTAATAATAAATTAATATGCTTTGGTTTTTTAAATTTTGAATAATGCAGTAGACCTATTACTTCATAACTGAACCTAAAGTTTTTTCTTATTTTTTCCAAAGAATAAATATTAATTGATATATTGTTCTGTCTTTCAAATTTTTTTACGTCCTTTAAAGCTATAGGAAAGTCAATACCTGAAGTATCCAAGATTGTTTCGAAGTGCGGATATGATTGGATTTCATATTCCAATCCAGTTGGAGGATACATTGCAGCTATCACACACCACGCCATACAATAATGGTCCTGATTTCGAAGGTTAATAACAGCTCGCTTAAACTCGATTTCTTCCGGTAGTGGAATGAGGAAGAAGAACGCAAAAGTTTCAAAAGAACCCATCCTGCAACAAAAAAAATGTATTAGAATATATTAGATTTTTTATGATTTTTAATAAAATATAAAATGGTTTTAAAATATTTAAAAAATTACCTAAATCTTTTTCTGCTAAATCATCAGCCTTTCGGTCTATTATTTCACACATTTCGTTGATGTTCGATATAATATCTGAGCTGGTACAAATAACTTTAAAAGGAGTATTGAATGACTTGATTGCGTGAACTCCGTTACCATGATTGAAGCAAATGCCAAATAATTCCATATTTAATTTTAAGCATGTATGTGTTTCAAGAAATTTTTCTATTAACCTTCTAATTTTGTCTGATATATTATTGAAAAACAGTTGAATGTTTACATATAAGGCTTCTGCTAAAATTCTGTATCAAAATCTTTTATCAAAAGCAGATTTAATAATTTCTACTCCACTTTCTTCGCCACTCAAAGCTATGTTATTCTTGTGTGTATTGGTTCGAATGTGGCTACCCCATAGTGATGTTCTAATAGATTTCTTACAATGTTCACAATATTTGTTGCTTTCTAAAACAAGAGCATTCTCTAAATAACTTAACATTATAATAGAAAATCACCAAGTAAATTCAAAATACGTTTACAGTGCAAAAATAAGTGCTGCAGTGACATAAAAATAGATTTAAAATAGTGCTGTCAATATTTCATAGAAAATTTCACACCTTAAAATGACTCTAAAACTGCAAATCGTAACTTAAATTTACATTTAAAATAGGTGAATTTGCAATCGTAATAGCGTACTTATATTTAACGAAATGAATACCAATAAAATTTCGTCACTTTAACTGAAAACACTCTGTATTAAGTATAGAAAAATTCTATAAGTTGAATATATAAAATAATGTAATAAATAATATGAGTTTTAAAAACAAAGTATTGCTTTGCGTTGCCAGACGTAAAAAAAATGTAGAATATACTATAAAAAATAAACTCTTACCGTCTTTCTTTTTCAATCTTTGCTCCGATGAATTTTCCAAAACTTCTAGTTGTTGTTTGCCCCTTGCTGATACTTTTACACACTTATTTTTTATGTGACGAATTAAATTGTCTCTTCTAGTAAAAAATGTGTTACAGTTTAAACATTTAAGATTCATTTTGGGCTGAAGTAAAAAACTTAACTACTTCTCTTCTTGGGAAGCAGTCATTAAGTTTCTTACGTACTGAGTTAAAACTGTAGGAACAAAACTTAAATAGGATTTTAAAGAAGGTTATAGGAGAGAGAGGGCGATAAAAAAAAATGTGTGAGTATTTTTTAATCCATAGAATCTGCCCACCCATCAAATATACATTTAATTCTATTCCAAATTTCCTTTTGTTCGTTATCGATGAAATTATTTTTTAATTGGGAGTCAAACAAGTTGTTTAAACAAAAGCCAAAAGATTTTAATTTTGACAAAGTAATCCGTGATTCCCTACTTTTAGTTTTTTTTTGAATGCCAAAATGAATTTTTTTGACGCATCGTTTGTCTGTTTGCGTCGAATTTGTCCTATGAAAATAAAATTGCTCAGATGTTTTTAGTTCTGGAGAAAATGGTTCTGGAGAACATAGTCGCAAATTTGTACTTTCATTATGCGTGAATTCTGCCTGAGAAATATTACTATACTGGGACCCTTGGAGAAAAATTGGACTTGTGATATGACTATCAGAATCAGATAAAACAGAAGTGAAATTCGGAGGTGAAATATTTTTGAAAATGTCATTGCTTCGACCAACTGAGAAATTCGAACCAGAAGGTGATCTATTATCACAGAATGTGGGTTCATTAGAACAATTGTAGGTAAAAGGGTCAACAGAAAATTTGGAATTTGAAACATTTTCGGTAACGTTTAAATATTGCAAATTGTTATCGCAAGCTATGGTATCAATATTAAAATGGAAGTCTTCTGAATTTGAACTGTCATGATTGTCGGCCGAAAATATACCTAAATAGTCTTTCGATTTTGTCATGTCTTCTAAATTTTGTGAGTGAACCTCTAAAGGTTCGTCTTCAATAAATTGTAATATATCTAAATCAGAATTAGTTTCCAAGAGATTCTCAATCGGTTCCCAGTTGCTTAATCCCTCAGTTACTAATTCTGGTTTAAATACAACGCCTGCTAAATTTGAATTAGAATTTTGAGAAGAGATATTGCATGATTTGTTTTTTGAAGATCCTATACCCAAGTAATCTTTAAATTTAGATATGTCTTCTAAAATTTCGTCAGTTGGTTCGTCAATAGGATTAGAATTATTGTCCTCTAAAATATTAATTAGCTCTTGGGTCAGGATGGTATTAGAATTAGTTGTTTGCATTTGCTGTCTTCAACAATATTTTTTTTATTTATAGAATTAAGTTGTAAACGAGCATTATTTTCTACCACACCTTGCACTATGTCCCTGAAAGATCGGCTCCTTTGGCTTAAATTATCGCTTGAATTTAGAATTGCAGGAACATACACATTTTGCAAAATTTGAACTTTTTCACCCTCCATTATTGTAAATTTGTAAAAATGTAAAAATAATCTTATATGAAACGGAACGGAAAGAACGGGAAAAGTTTTAACTCGACAAATACATGTTACGACGTTAAACGAAACTTAAGAACTGCTTAACTAAAAGCATAAGACGGTCGAGTTTATAAAGAGAAATCGAAAGTTTCTAGATTGGTTTATTAAAGGTCAATGCTATGGCCTACATGCAACTCTCTAAACATGACCTCGTTCACATGTCCGCTTTCCCCTTGTCACCTTACCCTCTCCCTCTCCCTCCCTCTGCAGTGGATGGGGAGGGGGAGGGGGAGGGGCGCAAAGCGACTCAAGCCGCCTTCTAGGCCGCAACACCCTCCCTTCCATGGTGAGGGCGGGGGCGCGAAGGGGAGGGAGGGGCGGGAGTCGATTCCCCTCACGCACCCTTCCCTCCCCCCCCCATCGCGCCTCCGCCCTCACCATGGAAGGGAGGGTGTTGGGGCCTAGAAGGCGACTTGAGTCGCTTTGCGCCCGAGGGTCCAATAATGGCGGCAGAAATTTCTCAGAGTGGTAAGTTAAGTAAAATATTAATCTTAAAAATTTGTATTATGATTTTTTGAAGAATTTTAAATTATTTTTGTGGCTTTCAAAACAATCGGACTATGACGAATAATGCTGCTTTATACCCGTAGAAATTGAGTGTTTGAGTGTACTGTTTAGTGTATATAGAAACAAAAAAATTAGGAACAGTGTTAGTTAATTTATTAGAGTGCTTAGAGATAATAGAAAAAATAGTGAAAACGAATTTTTAGAGACAATTAAATTATTACACAAATTATTTTATGGAATCTGCATGTATCTAGTCAACTGTAAGTAATAATATTTTCGTCAACTTTTGATTATTAATTGACTGCTAAAAAAAAATTTACACATTTTTTTTTATTTGCACATATAATATTTGTGGCAAATTTTGCTTTGTTTATTTCACATACCTAACATGTTTATTGTATATAGAAACAAAAACATTTACTAGAACTACATATTTAGAAAAATAGGAACAGTCTGTTAAACTATTAAAATGCTTAAAGACAAGTGAAAAGAGTGAAAAAGAACTATTTTTAGAGACAATAAAATTAGAAGTAGTGTACAAAGATTTATACAAAATTTAAACAAAGTTTAATACGTTGTAATATTTTGGTTACATTATGTTTTAATTAAGTGCTTAATACAATGCACACGTCGTAATTTTATAGTCTCTTAAAGAAATTCGGAAAAGCAGATTTAAATGATCTAGTAATAGCGCAGTTAAAAATAATAGTGTTTACTAATAGTATTTTATATTGTGTTTTTCAACAATATTTCAGCAATTACTGCATTACAGATAGACAAAATAACACACCAGGCCCTTTTTTAATTTACATACATAACAAGTAAAACATATATTGATTTGTATTTGTATATAGCTTAAAAAATATACGTGTCTTTTTAGTCACCTAATAAGCTCCACACTAATTAACTGGGAGTTGTTTTATTTAAGTGAATGTAATAATACCATAAAAAGGCTATATAACACTAATTTAGAATTATTTGAAAAATATAACCTTAATAATATCCAAATGTTATAAATTTCGGTTAGCTGTATTTTTACGAATGTCGGTATCTGGATTCTGACATAGGTATAAAAATAAATAAAAAACAAACTAACATTCTATATTTTATTTTGTATTAGCTGCAAGTGAATTTAAAGTTGTAAATGTAATGTTACAAGCATGTCTTAAATTGTACATCCTATTTTTACGGGCAATATTTTCATCCCCAATAAAGTTATTATTCTTCAAATATTTACCGTAGAAAGGATTGTTGGGAAAATTGTAACCATGGAAAATATTCATCGAATAGAATTATATGGAGATAAAAATATCAGCCCTTAGTATAATAGTTCCATAAACATATGAATTAAGTTTTTGGAACTTCGTCAACTTCTATTTGAATTGTATTTACATTACAAAAAACACAAATGTCTGAAAGTATCATTTGATACAATGATTTTGAACAAATTGCACATCTAATATCTAAATCTGAATATCTAACACTTCGTTAATAATGAGTGTTTATATGTTCGTGAGAACCATTTCCAAGAGACAATTGATGTATGTAATAACAAAAATAACATAATGTATTTTTTTTATGTCTAATACCGTACGAACTATCACATAACTTCGAACAATACAAAATATTTTATCTATGGAATGTTCACGAAATATCGGTACTAACGCCTTTTTTGCCGTTGCATTTTCATCAACTTGGTCAATTTCTAGATCTGAATCACACGATTCAATGTCATTTGAAATAAAATTATTTACATCTTGAAGCTCCAAACGTTCTCCTTCAGCAAGGTTGACGTGTACACAGTCATAAATGTTCACCACTTCCAATACTTCATCCGGTAAAATTTCATTCACATTAGCCATGTTTATAGAGTTAAAATGTTCTTAAAATAAACTTTCACTTCACTAAGATTCAAGTTTTTAAATTTCATTTAGGTGGCAATAATGCAAAGAAATGGTTTCAAAATTAAATAACAAAATGATACAGCAATACCCTTTTCTACACAATGGACACGTTAAAAAACTGTCCACGGTCCACTCGACTAAACAATTAAGGCAAAATTTATGATCACAAGAATTAGGTCTGCATCTTTTTTCATTTTTTAAAGGCATATAGCAAATAGGACATACATCGGAAATTTCTTCTGTCTTTTTTATTTCTTTTTAATTTTACTTGCTTTAAAACTCTTCGAGAGCCCCTTTTTTTTAGACATTTGACAAGTTTCAGAAATGTTTGTTACTTTACATTTACAACTTTAAATTGAAGCAGCAAAATCGTATTTACCCCTTTTAAGCTTTAACTTTAAGAGGGGAGTCTCTCGAAGTAATACTATATTATTATCCATAGCTTAAAGAAATTACCTTCGGCGACAAGGCTAAGTTAACGAACTCGATTAAATACTTTTCAATATTAGAGAGGAGTAGGAATAGATATAATTTTAAAATGACAGGGAGGAGGAGGAGTAAATGCATAATGAGGAGGAGGAGGCGCTTCTGTCTTTAAATAACTACTAATGTTCAAAAGGGTACTTTACTCTTTAACATTTTTACAAAAATGTTGCCAGGTACTAGACAAATAGCTATTCATAAGTCAAAATTCGCACAGGTACATCGATAGAACGTTCTGCCAGAAGGACCACCGATTATTTATCAAAGATCAAAAAGGTACTTTAATCTTTAACAATTTTACAAAAAAGTTGCCAGATACTAGACAAATAACTGTAGGTGAATCAAAATTTGTACAAGTACTAACCATCGATAGTACTTCTTGCCAGAAGTACCACCGATCCTTCGTCAATATTCAAAAGGGTACTTTCCTCTTAAACATTTTTATAAAAAAAGTTACCAGGCACTAGATAAATAACTGTAGGTACATCAAAATTTGCACAAGTATTAACTGTCGATAGTGTTTTCTGTCAGGAGTACCACCGATCCTCTGTCGATGTGAAAAAGGATACACTTTACTCTTTAACATTTTTACAAAAAAGTTGACAAGTACTAGACAAATAACTCTAGGAGAGTTAAAATTTGCACTCGTACTAAACATCGACAGTACTTTCTGCCAGGAGGACCACCGATCCTCTGTCAAAGTTCAAAAAGGTACTTTACTCTTTGAAATTTTCACAAAAAAGTCGCCAGGTACTAGACAAACAGCTATTCATAAGTCAAAATTTGCACAGGTCCTAAACATCGATAGAACTTTCTGCTAGAAGGACCACCGATTATCTGTCAAAGATCAAAAAGGTGCTTTATTCTTTAATATTTTTACTAAAATGTTGCCAGGTACAAATTTTAACTCACCTAGAGCTATTTGGCTAGTACCTGGCAACTTTTTTGAAAAAATGTTAAAGAGTATAGTACCTTTTTGAACACTGACAGAGGATCGGTGGTCCTCCTGGCAGAAAGTACTATCAATGGATATATTCCTGTGCAAATATTAACTCACCTAAAGCTATTTGTCTAGTACCTGGCAGCTTTTTTCTAAAAATGTTAAAGAGTAAAGTACCTTTTTGAACTTTGACAAAGGATCGGTGGTACTCTTGGCAGAATATACTATCGATGTTTAGTACCTGTGTAAATTTTGACTCATGTATACCTATTTGTCTAGTACCTGGCAACATTCTTGTAAAAATGTTAAAGAATAAACTACTCTTTTAAACATTGGCAGGAGATCTGTGGTATTTCTATCAGAAAATACTATCGATGTTTAGAACCTGTGCAAATTTTAATTCATGTATAACTATTTGTCTAGTACATGGCAACATTTTTGTAAAAATGTTAAAGAGTAAACTGTCCTTTTTAACATCGACAGAGGATCAGTGGTACTCCTGGCAGAAAGCACGAACGAAGGATAGTACCTTAGAAAATCTTAACTCACCTAGAGCTATTTGTCCAGTACCTGGCAACTTTTTTGTAAAAATGTTAAAGAGTAAAGTACCTTTTTGAACTTTGACAGAGGATCGGTGGTCCTCTTGGCAGAAAGTACTATCGAGGTTTAGTACCTGTGAAATTTTTGACTCATGTATAGCTATTTGTCTAGTACCTGGCAACGTTTTTGTAAAAATGTTAGAATAATGTACCCTTTTGAACATTAACAGAAGATTGGTGATACTACTGACAGAAAGTACTAACGATGGATAGTACCTGTGCAAATTTTAACTCACCTAGAGCTATTTTGCGACTTTTTGTAAAAATGTTAAAGAGTTAAGTTCCTTTTTCAACTTTGACAGAGGATTGGTGGTCCTCTTAGCAGAAAGTACTATCGATTTTTAGTACATGTGAAAATTTTGAGTCATGTATAGCTATTTGTCTAGTACCTGGCAAAATTTTCGTAAAAATGTTAAAGAGTAAAGTACCCTTTCGAACATTGACAGAGGATCGGTGGTCCTCCTGGCAGAAAGTGCTATCGAAGGATAGTACCTTTGCAAAATTTAACTCACCTTGAGCTATTTGTCTAGTACCTGGCACTCTTTCTGTAAAAATGTTAAAAAGTAAAGTACCTTTTTGAACTTTGACAGAGGATCGGTGGTCTTCTTGGCAGCAATTACTATCGATGTTTAGTACCTGTGCAAAATGTTGACTCAGGTATAGCCATTTGTCTAGTACCTGGCAACATTTTTGTAAAAATGTTAAAGAGCAGAATGCCCTTTTGAACGTTAACAGATAATCGGTGGTACTCCTGGCAGAAAGTACTAACGATGGATAATACCTGTGTACATTTTAACTCACCTAGAGCTATTTGTCTAGCACCTGGGAACTTTTTTGAAAAAATTTTAAAGAGTATCTTTTGGAACTTTGACAGAGGATTAGTGGTCGTCATGGCAGAAAGTACTATCGATGTTTAATATCTGTACAAATTTTGACTCATTTATAGCTATTTGTCTAGTACTTGGCAACATTTTTGTAAAAATGTTAAAGAGTAAAGTACTATGTTGAACATTTACAGAGGATCGGTGGTACTCCTGGCAGAAATTACTATCGATGAATAGTACCTGTGCAAATTTCAACTTACCTAGAGCTATTTGTCTAGTACCTGGCAACTTTTTGTAAAAATGTTAAAGCGTAAAGTACCTTTTTGAACTTTGACAGAGGATCGGGGGTCCTCTTAGCAGAAAGTACTATCGATTTTTAGTACCTGACAACATTTTTGTAAAAATGTTAAAGAGTAAAGTTGTTTTTTGAACTTTGACAGAGGATCGATGGTCCTCTAGGCACAAAGTACTATCGGTGTTTAGTATCTGTACAAATTTTGACTCATGTACAGCTATTTGTCTAGTACCTGGCAGCATTTTTGTAAAAATTTAATAGAGTAAAGTACTCTTTTGCACATTGACAGAGGATCGGTGAAACTCCTGGCAGAAAGTACTAACGAGGGATAGTACCTTTTCAAATTTTAACTCACCTAGAGCTATTTGTCTAGCACCTGGCAATATTTTTGTAAAAATGTTAAAGAGTAAAATACCCTTTTTAACATCGACAGAGGATTGGTAGTACCCCTGGCAGAAAGTACTATCGATGAATAGTACCTGTTTCTAATTTTAACTCCCCTAAACTTATTTGTTTAGTACCTGGCAACTTTTTTGTAAAAATGTTAAGGAGTAAATTACCTTTTTGGACTTTGACAGAGTATCGGTGGTCCTCCTGGCAGAAAGTACTATCGATGTTTAGTACTTGTGCTAATTTTGACTCATGTATAGTTATTTGTCTACTACCTGGCAACATTTTTGTTAAAATCTTAAAGAATAAAATACCTTTTGAACAATAACAGAGGGTCGGTGGTACTCCTGGCAGAAAGTACTAACGATGGATAGTACCTGTGCAAATTTTAACTCACCTAGAACTTTTTGTCTAGTACCTTGCAACTTTTTTGTAGAAATGTTAAAGAGTGAAGTACGTTTTTGAACTTTGACAGAGGATCAGTGGTCCCCCTGGCAAAAAGTACTATCGATGTTTAGTACCTGTGCAAATTTTTATTCATGTATAGCTATTTGTCTAGTACCTGGCAACATTTTTGTAAAAATATTAAAGAGTAAAGTACCATTTTAACATCGACAGAGGGTCGGTGGTACTCCTGGCAGAAATTACTATCGATGTTTAGTACCAGTGCAAATTTTGACTTATGTATAGCTATTTGTCTAGTACCTGGCAACATTTTTGTAAAAATGTTATATAATATATTGATATTTGAATATTTTCAGAGGATCGGTGGTACTCATGGCAGAAAGTACTAACGATGGATAGTGCCTGTGCAAATTTTAACTCACCTATAGCTATTTGTCTAGTACCTGGCAACTTTTTTGTAAAAATGTGACAGTAAAGTATCTTTTTGAACTTTGACAGAGGATCAGTGGTCTTCCTGGCAGAAAGTACAATAGATGAATAGTACCTGTGCAAATTTTGATTTATGTGTAGCTATTTTTCTAGTACCTGTAAAAATGTTAAAGAGTAAAATACCATTTTGAACATTGACAGAGGATCGGTGGTACCTACTCCTGGCTGAAAATACTATCGATGAATAGTACCTACCTGTGCAAATTTCAACTTACCTAGAGCTATTTCCCTAGTACCATGGCAACTTTTTGTAAAAATTTTAAAGCGTAAAGTACCTTTTTGAACTTTGACAGAGGATCGATGGTCGTCTAGGCACAAAGTACCATCGATGTTTAGTACTTGTGCAAATTTTGACTCATGAATAGCGATTTGTCTAGTACCTTGCAACATTTTTGTAGAAATGTTACAGAGTAAAGTACTTCTGGCAGAAGAGAAGGTACTATCGAAGGATAGTACCTGTGCAAATGTTAACTCACCTAGAGCTATTTGTCTAGTACCTGGCAACATATATGTAAAATTGTTGAATAGTAAAGTACCCTTTTGAACATTGACAGAGCATCGATGGTACTCCTGGTTGAAGGTACTATCGAAGGATAGTACATGTGCAAATTGTAACTCACCTAGAGCTATTTTTCTAGTACCTGGCACTTTTTTTGTAAATATGTTAAAGAGTAAAGAACCCTTTTTAACATCGACAGAAGGTCGGTGTTACTCCTAGGAGAAAGTACTATCGATGGATAGTACCTGTGCAAATTTGAACTCACCTAGAGCTATTTGTCTAGTACCTGGCAACTTTTTTGTAAAAATGTTAAATAGTAAAGTACCTTTCTGAACTTTGGACAGAGGATCGGTGGTTTTCCTGGCAGAATGTACTATCGATGTTTAGTACCTGTGCAAATTTTGAGTCATGTATGCTAATTTTCTAGTACCTGGCAACATTTGGTTGCATTATGTGTAATAGACTTACGTCACAATATGAATACCGTAAAAAATCGTATGTAAAAAAAATCTGCAGTTATTAATCAACACTAAAAATTGAAAAGCAGGGTAGCTGTTGAAATTAAAGTTAACTCAAGCTATGAATAAAAAGCACACGCATCGTTTTTC
This sequence comes from Kuschelorhynchus macadamiae, assembly GCA_030620095.1. Taxonomy (NCBI): domain Eukaryota; kingdom Metazoa; phylum Arthropoda; class Insecta; order Coleoptera; family Curculionidae; genus Kuschelorhynchus; species Kuschelorhynchus macadamiae. Next base: position 441,212 of record JAUTXW010000099.1, read on the forward strand.
AAAAGAGATCTATAGAAAATAACAGTATGTGGGTGTGAAGAATTTGCAAGAAATGGGACGTATGTGGACTCATCGTTGTGCGTCTGATATTCTATATTTAAGAAATATGGGTTACTAAAAAGCTAAATTTACAATATCAGGCCGGAGTCCAGCCTATCCAGCTATTTTTAGTTCGAAAAATTATGCAAAAAATTACTTATCGCTACGAGTCTAATATTCAAGATATTGGATAAATAGGATGTAATAATGACGTAAAAATACGTATTATCAGACGTGTATCTCAATCTCTGAGCTTTCTATTCATTTTTGAATCTGCAAAATTTTAAGACCAGTCGGACTTATCGCTACGCGTCTGATAATTTAATGGAAGTTGGTTAATCATGAAGTGAAAAATCTAGATAATTAGACAGAATAGTCAGTTGGTAATCTTTATCAGACAATTTTTTTTAGAAAATACTTGTTTTTAAATTTAATAAGGTTGAAAATAATAAAAAGAAAAAAATTTGATCATTTTTAGATAAGAAAGCGATTGCATGCACTTCATATGATTTAAATAAAAAGTCCATAAAATTGTAGAATTTTTCTGCGGCAATAAAGCATACTTTTAAATCGACCGGGTGCCACAAATAAGTGGCTCAATCTTATTTCTTTTTTTTTAAGAACCTATTGGAACGAAATTTTGTTTGGGTAAAAACAATCATTTTGATTGTTTTTACCATATCAGTGTGACCGTATAGTCTTTTATTTTCGAATTTCTGCAACTAGATGTTGATTTTTTTTTAAATAACCATATATTATTTATGTCATTTTGATATGCAAAGCAATTTTTATTTAATTTTTATTTTATAATCCAGAGTGCTGTTATTTAGCAAAAGCGATTGATGATAAATCTTCCAAGTACCCTGGGAAAAATAAAATGTTTCACTTATTCATTTACTAAAGATTTATTAGACCCATTTAAATATACCATTTAAACAAGTTTTTAAAAAATACTCATAACTCACGTTCAGTACACACGGGTGTTGTGTTCCGTCGTTTTTTGTTTTTTCGGGTGTTTTACTGCATTAAATTCCCAATTTGTTTAGTGCCGTGGAAAATACATCAAATCTCATCAGATCGACCAAAATTAATTAATAAATATTTCATCTTGCTTGCTTTTGAGCTTTGTTTCTTGCTGTGGAATCCGAAATATTTCAAACATTTATAAGATCTATTTATTCACACTCCAGTGATAAGGAAATAACATAAAAGTGCGAAAAATAAGTAAACTTTTTTATGCTTCTGTTCGACGATTAAAATTTAGTATTGTTAAAGTTGCCATAGTGATCCGAAATGTACAAATTGTAGTACAATTGTCATTTTGTGATTTTAATTTATCTCTATCTCCAATAATTTTACTCTGAAGATAATGTCACTCTTAAAGTGCACGAGCTGCCTTAAGCAATGCATTCTGAAGGCCAGACCCAAGGACGACGAACTTTTTGGAACTCCATGCGACGGCTGTGAGCGAAGTTTTTGTAAAAAGTGTGCTCAACTGACAACAACAGAAACCCATGCAATCTCCTTAGCCCAAAGGAATATCTTATTCTACTGTAGGCAGTGTAAGCTACTGGTAGGAGACATCCACAAATTGAAAAACCTTCAAGATGAACTGGCCAATCTTAAGTTGAAAGCATTGGAGAAAGACATATCCGTTGAAAAATTGGAATGTAAATACTCTGATAATTTGCAGCAACTTAATAAAGAATTATCTGGCCTCCTTGCTGACAACGCAGCAAAAGATGCTCACATTAAGAGACTGAAGGAGGGGTCTCAAGACCGCGCTCCTGAAAACGCCAAGGACGAATACATTTCTAACGTTAATCAGTATGCTAAACTATTGATCCAAGTTGTATAAATTTACAGCTAAAAAATGCAAATAAAGCCCTTCTTAACGATATTAAGGAAATCCAGTCCAAGAATGAAGTGTTAATGAGGGAGCTCATTGAATTGATGGTCTTAAAGAATAACCTTCTAACTAGCATTGAAGTATTGGAAAAGGAAAATGAACTTTATGGTAAGGAGCTGAAGGAGGCCAAACTGGAACTCTTTGAAGCCAAACAAGTCTCACAAGATACACACTCAAGCCCCAGTTCAAGTCAAAAACGGTCATTTAAGCTCACACATGAATCCCTAAATATTACTGTGTGCGCAAATAAAGAGAAACATACAGTGCTGCTGGTAACAGATAACGTTGGTGAACATCTATATGCAAGTCTCCGTTTTATCCTTGGTGATGATTTCAATCTTGAAGTAATGTGCAAACCCAATGCCCCATTTAATGAGCTCCTTTCAAGTGTACGTGGCTTTGCCAGAGACTATACATTTTCTGACTGTGTAGTAGTTTTAGGTGGCATTAACAATTTTGAAGTAGATCCTATGATAATTAAAGCGTTGTCAATTGATATCGCTTTCACAAATTTAATTATATGTACCATTCCTACAAAATTTCATGGGCGTATCATCAACAAATAATATTTTAAATAATATTTTAAGAATCAATCATAGTTTCAAGCAAATAATTGATAAATTGAAATGAAGTACAATTGATAACGTAGATTTATTAGACTTGTACAATAGTAACTTAATCGATAGGGACTATATGAGAAATCGTATTTATTTGAGCAAAACGGGTCGTTTTAAAGTTTCTAACTCAATTAAAAATGCGATTTTATCTTTTGCTTTGTTGTTCTTGGTGGCACTGAGAGTTTCGGGGATATGGATGGTGACGCGAATGGTCCCTTGGTGGGTAAAACTGATGCATCTGAGGTCCTAGTCTGCGGTGACACGGTTATGTCTCAAAATTTTTCAAATCTGGAATCTAATATTCGGGATAATGTTGATCCCAATAGCATACAAAATATATCTTTTTTAGATCCCGCATAGGCAAAACTGATGGGCCAATAGTATCTGTGTCTAAGTCAATGAATCTCCGTGTTGCACATATAAATATTAGATCCCTCATTCCATCATTTGCCGATATAAAGGAGTTACTTGTGTTTGGAAAATTTGATATTTTTGCAATTACAGAAACATGGTTATCCCCAGATTATCCAGATTCACTTTTACATGTTTGTGGTTATCAGCTTTTTCGTAGTGACAGAATAACTAGGGGAGGGGGCGTTGGTGTATATATGGCTGACTGTATTAAATGTAAAGTCATTGATATCTCCGCGGCAAGTGATGGAATGTGTCAAGTCGAACAACTTTGGATAGAATTGTCTTTGAAAAACAAAAGAGTTTTAATGGGAGCGCTTTACAAACCTCCATCAGTCAGTTTTAGAAACATATTTTGTGTTGAAAATATATTATCCTCCCTGTTGCCTTTTTTTGATTATACCCTTCTCTTGGGTGACCTGAATGTTGATCTTCTAAGTGAGACGGTAGAAAGCAATCAGTTAAGATCTTTGTTACATATGTTTAATCTAAAACAAACTATCACCGACTCAACAAGAATAACGAGAAGCACATGTACCCTTATTGATATTCTTTGTGTAGACAGTAATGCTAATGTGGTAAACTCGGGAACTAAAGATTTGCTTAATCTTACAGATCACAGACTTATTTACTCTACTATCGAAATTGAAATACCCAAAAAGACCGCAAAAATAATATCCTATAGAGACTTTCGCTCTTTTAATCAGCAAGAATTCGACATTGAGATGCAAAGATTCAATTTCGATGATGATGCTTGGCAACGGGGAACCTTGGAATGTAGACTTCAAACTCTTAATCAGCGACTGACCGACGTATTCGATAGACACGCACCCTTCGTAACTGTTAAATTAAAATGGAAGTATAAACCGTACAGTACAAACACAATAAAAGAAATCATTCAAGTAAAGAAAAAAACATTTAATAGATTTAAACGCACTCGTAACATTAAGCATAAAAACTTCTACATAGATATTAAAAACTACCTTTCTTTCGCAATATGCAGTGAAAAAAAGGCATATATGTCATGTGAACTTTAGAGAGCCAACAAAAACTCCAAAATGCTTTAATCTCGACTTAATACATGGAATGTTCATTCAAAAAATTATTCTGAAATTCCTAATCATTTAAAAAATCTACAAGATATTAGTAATCAATTTGCTGATGTTAGTAGGTTGGCCACTCCGGTTGATGCTGAGGTCCGTGACTTCTATAATACTAATAGGCTAGAGAGTCTAGATAATAGAAACTTTTCTTTTAGGTTCATATCTGAATATGACGTTCCCCAAGCTTTCTCTCGCATCAAATCCAAAAGTATTGGCGTCGATGGAATAAGTTACGTCATGCTTCTCTTTGGTTTGGTCTTGAACATGTAGTTTCAATTATAGCCAGATTATTCAATCAGTGCCTTCAGGAAGGAGTGTTTCCTGAAACGTGGAAAACATCTATAATTATACCCATTCCTAAAAATTCAAAATCGAGTCAATATCTGAACTAAGGCCCATCAGTCTATTGCCAATCCTGGCTAAAATGTTAGAATTGCTAGTTACTGATATGATAAATGACTATATTTTGAGTATTGGCCTACTGCCTGAAGTTCAGTCAGGCTTCCGGAAGCACCACAGCACTGCTACCGCACTCACCAAGATCATTACAGACCTTGTAACTAATGTCGATAAAGGTATGGCCTCCTGTCTCATACTTCTAGATTACAGCAAGGACTTCGATTTAATTAATCACTCTCTGCTGGTGGCTAAAGCACGTTATTGTGGTTTCCCCGAGCCTGTGTGTCAATGGCTTGCCAGTTACCTATACTCCCGTGTGCAAATAGTTGAGTTGGATGGAGCCAGATCCAAGCCTGTGACTTTGCAGCACGGGGTTCTTCAGGAAAGCATTCTTGGTCCTCTGTTATTCAATTTATATACTTCTAATTTACCCAAGCAGGTTCGTTTCTGCTCCATCCATCTCTACGCGGATGATACACAATTGGTTGCTGGTTTTGAACCGGAAAATGCTTGTCAAGCTTTTCAGCAGATTAACTGCGATTTGAAATCTATTTTAGAGTGATCCATTGGGCATGGTATGTTGCTTAATGCAAATAAAAGCAACTATACGGTTATTGGCACTAATCAGATTATAAATAAAGTAAACATGCACAACTTTGTTTCGTTACATATTGGTGAGGATCTTCTACCCTCTGCAATATATGTATATGTATACTTTAAATTAAAAAGTTTGTATCAGTTTAAATTTATTCTACCCAAAAAGGTTAAACTCTTACTAGTGGAATCACTCATTTTTTCACAATTGGATTACTGTTGTATAGTCTATTACAATTATTTAAACTTGGAATTTCGTAACAAGATTCAACTGGCCCAAAACGCTTGCATTCGTTATGTTTATTGTGTATACAAATTTTCTCACATCACTCCCACTTATGTACAAAACAACTTGCTTAAATATGAATATCGAGTGATGGTTCTATTTGGTGTATTTGTATACAAACTTTATAAAACAAAATGTCCGATTTATTTATGGAAATATATTGTAGCAAGACAGGAAATTCACAATCTAAACCTAAGAAATGTTATTAGATTTAATCTACACCAACATCGCACCTCTAAATTTAGAAACTCATTTGCTTTTCGGGTGATACAATTGCTTAACTCACCTGTATTTAATTTAATTACTCAAAACGCTATTAAAATCTTTAAGACCAAATACAAGAATGAGTTACTGAATTTAATGTCCTAACAGTGTAGTAAATTACCTTTGAAATGTTTGGATTTTGGTAATAGGTATTAATGTTTTTATAGTTAAGTTACTTTATTTTTAGGTATCATGGAAGAACGCCCTGCGAATGCTACCTTTTATGTAATTATTTTTGTATATTGCATAATAAATGTTTTTCTATTCTATTCTATATTTTGCTGGTTGATCTAGATAGTCAAATAGATAATTTTTTACAAGTAATTTGACTGTACTGTGTTGAGTTTTGAAAAAAAATCAGCAAATAAGGCCATTATATAAAGTTAGGTTCAAACAATTAAAAACGTATTTAAAAAAAGTAAATCTGATTTGATTTTTTAATATACTTTCTTAGGAATTACTCCACAGAACCCTCAGATGCACAAATACTGTGTTAAAATTCACTACTTTGCAGCAAAAAGCTTTAAGGAAAAGAAAAAGCACAAAACTTCAAAATCGCCAAAACGTCTAGTGAATGAAAAGAGTTACCAAGAAATAAAAGTCTTTGTTAAATAAGTTAAAATTAGAAAAAAATTCAAAAGTAGTAAAAACCTACATAATAAGTAAACATAATAAGCAAACCAATATAAAAATTACAATATTTTCTACTTAAATTGCACTCAAAAATAACACTTGATCAGACTTTTCCTTTCTTTCATTTTTTTTTCTTCACGGGGCCATTGTTGGGTGCTTTATTAAACTTGTAAAATACGTGTATCTTACAGATTTACCTAAAAAATGCATGGTTGAGCGTTTGTTTTGTAATTACAACGCATTTGACTGCATTCAAATACATTTATCTCATGGAGCCACTGGCCTACGTGTTTGGTAAACTAAATGTAGGTTTCTGGCAACTTAAGGAACATTAAAAAAAGAAACCATCTACGCAAAAATGAGTCATAATGAGTCCCATTTTTTACAAATTTTACAAAATCAGGATGTCATAATTAACCATGCATCTATTTATCAGACGCGTAGAGACAAATACACATTTCGGTCCCGGGCTCCAGAGTTATATTCTATATTCTATAGCAGTGCAGGAAAGCTTTCTCGAACCACATTACCTAGATTCCATTAGGTTTTTACACATCCTCCTTATTGGAAACATCATTCGACTTCCTGACCTGCTCTGTAAAACAATGTGGTTAGGTTAGGTCGCCAAAAGACAGTTTTTATAGGCAGTAGGCAATACCATTGCTACCACGTTCGAATCTGCTATTGCATTTAAAAATCTCACATAGGTCAATATTTATGAAATCTGGTAAGATTTTTCAAAAAATAATCAATCCAACACAAAACCAAGAAAAACGCAAATAAGTCAAAACCATTGCCAGATTTTGTTCAGACCTTCTTCACTATCTCATAGATAGCTAGTGGCATAGCTAGCATGGGTGGCACCCGAGGCGGATATTGATGGTGTCACCCCAACAATGAAAAATGTTAATTAAATAAAAAATCCGATACACATATACATATACATTTTCTGAGAAGTATATGTGTTTTAATTTTAATGAAGGTACAAATAATAAGGAGATAAGGAAACTGGTGAGACTGAAAAAGAGGTATCCGGATTAGGTGGGAAAATTACTAAGATAGAGTAATGAAGAAAAAGGATGATGAAAATTGAGAAACGTATCGCAAGATCGTAGCAAGCGGGAGTCCCTAGTCTCTGTCTAACCCTCTGCGAGAGAGGCGAGTACAAACACTTAAAATCTCTTCTTTCTAGTTTTAACAGCCGCAAAATCGGAAATCACTTGTTCAAAATTTATTTTGTGTTGCCTCATGTTCTGTTGTTAATATGCCAAGATTGTTAAACCTCGTTTGGATCATTGATGCCCGCAAGTAATTTTTTATTAATTTCAATTTACTCAAATTCCTTTTACACAAGGCAACTGCTACGCAGATTGTCATAAATAACTTTAATGCGATCATAAGATTTGAAAGAGGTTCTGTAAAATCCCATTCCACTAGGCATATCAAGAGGTCTAGAGATAACTAATCACTAACTGTAACATTGGCCGCTTTTAAATGTCTTCCCAACCTTGGAGGAGGAGGAAATCTGCCACTGAAACCTCATCATAAAAATCATCAAATTTTGACACAGCTGATTTTAAATGTTCAGTGTTTGCCAAAAGCAAAGTTTTTGTCTGCACAACCTCGAACAATGAAGCTACATTTTGAACAGGCTTTAATCTAGATCGGAGTTCTATATTGAATGTGTCAAGATATTCCAACATATTTGTTTTTTATGAACTATGAAATTCAATAGAACTCGTGTTTCTATTGAATTTTCGTAGTCCTTTGAACTCATTTTTCTTCAATATAAAGACCAAGTAGCTGTATTTTTATAAACAATTGATCAACACCCAAGCCTTTACTTTGCAATGCAATCTGAGTATAATTTATTTCTCTTAGTACATCATTCCAAAAGAAAAGATAGCAAAGAAATGTCCGCAGTCATAAGATTTTCAGCAGCACCTCTGGTGCCTAAATTTTCTTGTTGATCACACAATTCCTCAATTGCAGCCAGAACCTCATCAAATGTTTCTGCCAATACTTTTACTGCAGCATAGTGAGCACTCCAATATGTTGTTGAGAGTCTTTTAACAAATGCTTTGCTGTGTTTAATAGGCACTTCCCAGTGGCTAGTGGAAGTTGAAAAGACATATGAATTGTCTCTACTGAGCAAATGAGTGTTAGCCATATAAATTAATTGAATGATCAATACATCCAACAAAAATGGCTTTATTGTTATTTGCTTTAATAGATTAAGATTTTATTTTTTATTAGTGCTAAAACCCTTTGATAGATTTTATTTCTGTGAAATTCGCTCTTTTACAAAATGTACCAAATTAGGGGGAATTTGTTTTAAAATGTATCTACTTACCACACCACCCAAAATATAGAACTGGACATAAAAGACGGTTTTGGAGGAATATTCGACCGAGCCATACAGCCATTCAGTTTTAGCGATGATGTATATAGACAAGCATGTTCATACAGAAATAATGTTGAATTTTAGTCCTGACTTCATTTTATGGAATTTGTGAATATTTTTTTTGCAGTCGGATGTCACCCCCTAATCGCTATGCTATGCTAGCTATGCCACTGCAGATAACTATGACATGTGTGAATCCAGGCAGATAACTGAAAATGCTAAACTCCAATCCTGCTGACATCTGAAAATAATGTCCAGCTACTTGACCCAAAAGATTGTCTTATCACATTCTCAGATCCTCTCTGTCATTGTTAAACGTTGAGAAAAGGAAAACTTTTCTTCAATAAATTTGTTTTTAAAACTGCAACCAAAATGAAACGCATTCGTCAAATTAATTTGCGCCAATTCATGGATCAACACCACATTCTAGGACTAAAATAATTCCAACCAAAATATACACAAAACTTTATATGAGGCACCTCATACAAAAAAGCTTATCCCCTCTAACACAAAGCATAGAAGATCTCTTAATTTTTAGTAAGTGGAGTCGTCCCTAAAAGTTACTGCAAGGTAACATTTTTTTTTGTAAAAATGGAAGTTATTGATTTTTTTATATTCGAAATATTTTTTATGCTCTATAAGCCTGAACTAGAAATTTTGTTTAAAAAAATATACGTAACAAATTAATACAAACTAACAATAATTATTTAATAACTATTATATAAACGGGTATAATAAAACTAATAAAAATAAATTTATAAGAATGTCTCGTACAGGGCATCTCGCCAAAGCAGGCCACTTTATTTTTTGATTTAGCTAGAATTGAAAAACCTAAGTTATGTAGTTTTTTTTTCAATAATACTTGAATGTGAAATTAAAAAAATAGAAAAACTGATTTTTAGAAATGTTTTCACGTGGTGTAATGTAGGGGCGTTTGGCAGTTGGGACAATAAAAGGAATTTCCACGTATTCGGTTTTTAAAGTTCACTTCCTGTTTAGCCGGAAACGAAATCGGAAGCCAGGTTCGTGTATAATTCTATGAATTTTAAATAAAGATCCATAAAGTTCTTTCTGCTGACTTCAAATATATATAAGATTATCTCTTAGAATTTTCTAGATATTTGTATTTTAGTTTACTAAAAACTCTTTTCCAATACTACGTTGTAGCGAGTATATCGAATATCCAAAAGAAAATATGTAACCTAATATGTTTTCGAAATCAGGAGGAAAAGATCTATGGATGTGCCCTAAAACTAAAAGGGGTTATGCAAAAGAAATTTGCTTTCGGAAGAATATTTCAAAAACCAATTTTTAGGCCATATTTTTTCAATGTGATATTCTGGCAGCACGGAAAAAACTACTACTACTTTGAATTTTTATTCTAGTTAAAACATAAGGGAGCAAAACTGATTTGCCGGCGCTCGCGAAACACCCTCTGCTTGCATACACGTATATTTTCTTATAACCATACATGCTAAAAATAATGATCTAAAGTTTTAATACAAAGAAAGATAAAATACTTCATTTCAATAATTTTATATTATGGTACAGGAGTGTTCCCCCATTAAAATTTAGCAGAGAGTCTAATGTAATCGTCAAATCAAAAATGCAGCAAACGTATTTTCCTATAGTCCATTGAGGCAAGCAACCCATTATTTGCCTGTTCAAACGCCGTATCCCCTGTTAAAACATAATGGAATATTTATTAAAAACCTGGATGAAGATCCGATAGACAAGTTGAATTCGCACATGAAGTTGATTTTGAAAATGTAAGTACATTTGTATTTTCTTAGGCAATATTCATAAATTACTAGAGTTTGACAAAGAACACAAATTCTATAAACCCTTAATTTGGAGCTAATTATACATTTTTTAGGTATTAGGTACTTACTTTAAGTGCTTTCCTAAAATGGAAAAGGGAAAGTTGTTGATAAGAGTTTTAAGTACTTGCAGTTGAGAGTTGAGGCCCTGCAACAAGCAATACATCTTGCGAAGTAGAATGTCCTTCTCTGTCTCTAGATCAATGGTAAGGAGAGTCCGGGCCGAGATTCTTATTTCCCTAACTGGCGGGGTAACGGAAAAACAATAGAAATTTTGTTGTCACAGCAAAGTATTTAATTTATCTATAAAATAATGACGAATTTCTCACAGTTTGATATTGCTGGAAGAAGCTTAATGTTTGGATCATCAGTAAGAAGAAAGCCTCTCTTTTGAACAATAATCTGGTCTGACCAAATTCTACCTTGGCAACCCGGCTTTCGCATACCAGTACAGGGTTATTGGTTATAAATGTCACCCCCGCTAACATCTTCATTTTTAAAAATAGAAAGCTCATTTCTTTACTAAATTGTAGGAATCATCTAAATTTTTTTATTGAGAATATAAATATGATACAGGTTGTTTCACAAAGACACACCGAATCTAACTTATATTTTTTTAAATGTAACACCCAGTATATTATCGAAAATGTAGATTTAACTCGTAAAACTAATAATTTTGTGTATTTAAAATTTTCGCGTATCTTCAACTGTTTTCGAGCTAATGGCAGTTGAAAAATGAAAATTTCACATTTCGAAATGCTGTCAAATTTGCAAGGATGAAATTATAGTAAAACGGTGGGCATTATCTTATCTTTTTGAAACTCTATTTAATGACACTAATGCCCGATCAAACGGAGAATATTAATTTTTGACAATTTCAGAAAAAAAAATCTTTAATTTCACAATAATCTTGAAACTAGTAACCTTGTCTAATAATTGCAACAGCAAAATAGTTAAAGATGATTAAAAATGACGCGCACTTTTCTATCTTAACTTTTCAAAAGCTATCGTTGCCCTGGGAAGATAGTAGGTTATTATAAGTAATTTCAGACCATGTTACCTAGCTTGTTTAGAGAGATACAAAAAAAAATAATGTAGTAGAGTTGTGAGGATTTTTGTATGTTTTACAAATAACTGAAATTGAAAACAGAGAAATCAAACCTCGCATTACGGAGTTATGAAAACACTGATCCTCTGATATAGTTGTTAAAAGTTTATTTTTAAAAATGAGAGATACAAGTCATCCCTATTAATAATTATATTATATTTAGTTTGGCCAATTTTAAATAAAACAAAAATGAAATCCGGAAAATAAATAAGCAACATGAAGATGACAATAACATTATCTTTTACGCTGCCTACGACAATATTTAATAAAAACTAGATTATTGAATTGTATGTTCCACATGCCCCCCATTTTGCTCAATGCATTTCCTATAAATTCTCTTCTGCCTTTCTATAGCTGCCAAAATAGTTCCCTGATTGCGATGATTTAGTATTTTAATTTCTTGGGTTATTATTTGTCTTATAATATTAACCGTTAGCGGGTGTCTTTCTTCTCCCAACTTTCCTTTTAAGAAGCCCCATAGAAGAGTATTCATTACGGTCAAGTCGGGGCTATTTTGTGGTCACCTCATCTGGCCAAATCTACAGATATAGAACGAAAAATTTTCGTTTAAAAATGCGGTTACGTCAGCAATATTGTGGACTGGAGCGCCATCTTGTTGCCAAAATATATCACAATCACTTTGAGCCAAATTTTGAACTACTGGTCATTAGCTCTAAATAATTATGCCCGTTCATATTTTCATTATAAAATATTGGCCCTAAAACTCTATCGTTATGAATCCCACACCATACGTGCACGGATTGTCGATTAGAGTGCCGTATTTCCCAAACGGCGCAAGGATTTTCGGGAGCCCAAAAGTGCACATTCTTCCTATTCATCTGTCCAGACAATTTGGTTGAAAAATTGATCTTGTTGTGTTAAGCGTTGCATTATTTCTTGACGAAAGCGTAATCGCGCGGCCTTATTATTTTGGCTCAAGGTTTGAACAGGTAAAATTTTCTATAGATGGAAATTATATTTTCACAAAGTTTTGTGTATCTTATAGTATATTTTGCCTAGAATTTCAACAGTATTTGGAATAGAAGCGTTGGGATTTTCTAAAATTAGATAACTAATTATTAAGGAGTATTTAAAAATAATTTGTGCCAAAAAATACCTTGAAAATAAAGAAGGATCTCGAATTCTTCATTTTCATGTTGTTCATTTATTTGAATTGTTCTCTTCTTTCGTTTGAAAGATGATTCATATGAAACTTTCTGATAAACTCTTAAAAATGTTTTATTGGTAGGAATTCTCCTTAGTCCTTCATAAAGTCTTCAGTATTCCCGTACGGCAAGTTTAGCATTATAATGATTTTTATATAAAGCTCGTAAATTTCGTGTTTTTCATTCTCTGAATAAGACATTCTGATGCTCACATTAGCAAATTTGATTGAGTAATGTCAAAGCCTACTATATAGATATATCTGTTTATTTAACATCATGGCCAACTTAGACAAAATATATTATAGGTTACATATTTAGATTTAGGTATGCGATGTTAAATGAAGTATAGTAAAATTTTATTTAGAATCCCGCAATAATATACGAAAGAAGGTTTTATTTTGGAAAATTGATCCAATGGGTTTTGACAGCCCTTCAAAGTCCCAAGTTTTAATTTTCAACTGCCATTATCTCGAAAACAGTTGAAGATACGCAAAAATTTTCAATACAAAAAAATTTTAGTTTTACAAGAATCGAAAATATTCGATAATGTACCTGGTGTTGCTAAAAAAAAAAGTTTAACTCGGTGCGCTTTTTATATTGTCGATAAAAAAATTCAAACGATTCCCTACATTTTTATTAATCTTTAACTATTTTGCTGCAATTATTAGATAATGTTGGTTGGTAAAAAGCCAGTGATACTAGTTTCAAGATTAAATGAAAATTGAAATGAAAGATTTTTTCTGGGACTGTCAAAAACTGATATTCTCCGTTTGATCGGGCATTAGTGTCATTAAATAGAGTTCCAAAAAGAAGGTGCACACCATTTTACTCTAATTTGATCCTTTCAAATTTGACAGCACTTCGAAATCTCAAATTTTCATTTTTCACCTGCCATTATCTCGAAAACAGTTGAAGATACGCGAAGATTTTAAATTCACAAAATTATTAGTTTTACAAGTAGAATTTAAATTTTCGATAATATACAGCGTGTTAAAAAAATATAAGTTTGATTCGGTGCGTCTTTGTGAAACACATAACGACTCAGATCCACGTAGTAGTATATATTTATCCTTGTTTTAATATAGATACACTTTTTTACATCATCTCAAAAATAACACCCATTTAGGGGCTAACCAAAATGTAATCCAATTTTTGAAAACTAATACATCAAAATTTGTTAAAAAAAAGCTAAAAAACTCATCGCCCGAACCATGATTAGAACAAGGGATGTGCCCTTGCTGTATCTAACATAAATACGTAATTTTAACATATCAATAATAATATTCGTATATACATAAGGTTAATGTCACAGCTTAAATAAGTAGTTATAATAGGGGAGCGCCTCCTCTTCCTCTCTCTCATGTCCCTCATTCTTAACTTCCTCCCCTTTTATTCTCATTCGCACGTATTTTTAATTTTTTCTCTTTGTTCTCCCACATTTGATTTTGCATTCTTAAGTCTTATAAATAGGTGCATCAAGATCATTTTAGTATGTTAATGACTGTTAAAAGAAAAAAATCTGTTGAATAAATCTATTAATAATAATATTAAAATAAAATGAGTGAATCAGTTGGAGAAAGAAATCGATCCATTCCGCTTCAGACAATTAGCCTCGAAGAAATTATACCAGGAGTTCAAGAAGAAAATATACCATTAGTTCGAGAAGAAAATAATGGGATTGTTTTAAAAAATTTGAACAAAACTGAGAGTGAAGAGAAAAAAGTGTTTTGTGCTATTTGTTTTGAAATAATCGAATATTATGATTCATGTAGACCAAATACATGTTCCCACATTTTTTGTTTAAAATGTATTTTAAGATGGAATGATGAAAATTGTTGTTCTATCATGGTAAACAATTGTCCTGTATGTCGCACTAGATATTACTATTTGGTACAAATCTTCAAAGATGTAATTAGACATCATTTTGTTGTAATTTTAAAAAGAGGATAATATTTTTTTTATAATTTGTGTTTGTGAAAACTCTGGTAACAAATAATTTTGTAAAAAAAAGTAAATGTAAATATATATATAATAATTGACACACATTTTTTCCTTTTCCTATATTGAAACGACAACAATGATCTAACAAGTTTTTTAATACATACTAATTTTCACATTACATAACAAAACAATTGTTATGGGTTTACACAAAAAGTGCCACGCCCTAAAATGGACCCACTTTTGCAAATCGAAGCTTAAATTTTCTTATGGGAATTTACATGTAAAAATGACGGTTTTGATTGTCGGACCAGCATAGCCTAATCTACTACTTTTTAATTATACTAATAATATTAATATAATTTGCATCAAGTAAGAGAAAACTCAATTGAATACAGAAACAAGCGTTAACAAAATGTTATGCTAATATATAACCGCTTATAGTAACAGTTGACATTTTTTAAAATTAATATTGTTGACGTATTCTACTTATTATCTTTACAATTTATGTTTAAAATTAATATTTTTGACATTATCTACCCATTACGTTTATAACCTATATTTAAAATTAATATTGTTGAAATACTCTACACATCACCTTTACAAACTATGTTTATTATTAATATTTAACAACATAATCTTCTATCTCTTTTTTTTCATTTTTATTGCAGTAAAAGCAAGCATGCTCAGGAATTAGTAGAAAAAGATGTATCCTACAAATAGCACAATGTAAATCAGAAGCACTAACAACATAAGCTCTTTTGTAGTGGCAGCTCACATGATCGGACTCCCCTCTCCGTAAATATCTCATGTGAATTGCACTACAAGGAAGGCAAATAGCAAATGTTCCTAGTCTTCGACTTTCAATTTTAGAGTAGCTTTGTATAACACATACATCTTTTTCTTCAAAATTATTAAATAATTCACTAGCCCTAAACTTGCTTACTTTTACGTCAGCCTCGGTTCCTAAATTTAGCAGTTGTCCATCCATGACCACTCCTTCGTCAATTTCCTGATCATCTTCCTCCATCTCTTCTTCTTCCTCCTCAATATAATTAATGTCGATGTTAAACAAGAATGATCTTCTAACAAGCCTAGATGATTTGTCCAAAAATGAATGTTTATAAGTGATGGAATCGCCTTCCAAGTTAATAAAAATTTCTTCTCTTTCTTCAATTTGAGCGGCGTTCTCCACATTATTTTCTTCAATTTGGTCAGCGTTTCCAATCATATCTTCTGCCATCGTTAAGAGCTTCAGATTTAGATAGATATATTTGATAAAAAACAATTTTGGTTATAGGTTATAAATAATATCGAGAACTGATATTACAGCGAATGATACTGTATGATCGTCGAGTGGATGTTCTTAAGTATATATCCCATCGACCACCACTTTTACTACCTGCAATACTTAAGTTTTTCCCTTTCCCTGTCAGTTTCCTGGGGGGGGGGGCTTCGCCCCCCTCTTCGCTCCGCCAACCCCATAAGGGGGGAGACCCCCTTAACCCCCCCTCACCCTCACCTTATCTTCTTTCTCTCCCTTCCTTCTTTCTCTTTTTTATATGTTTCTCCTTTTTCCTTCCTTCTCCTTTTCCTTCCTTCCTCGGAAATTCAGGGGTCCGGGGAGGGGGGGAGGGGGAAGGGGGGTAAGGTTGTTGATCGGCTTGGGAAAGTGGTTTTTAGAGATTGTCGTTCAACTTTAAGTAGGACACATGTGATTAACTTTTGCATATAAAATCGCCTCAGCGAAGAGACGAATGCAATTGATTTCTGCATTCACACTGTGCAGAGCTCGCGAGTTTTCTGGTGTTTACATTGTGTCTATTTGGTAATTTTTTAATTTTTATTTTTATTTCTAACATTTTTATTTGGCAAGATTTAATTCTTATATATATTGGTGACATTTTTATGTACATTTGTGGCATTTTTATTTGTTATTACGATTTTTTTCATAATGGACAATTTTTTGGCATCGAGTAGCAAAATAATTGACAATGACTTTGACTTATACACATGTACTCAAATGCAAAATTTTGCAAACCAACAAAACAATGAAACAGACGTATTTACAACTAGTCAACAACAAACTATTCAGGACTTGAATGAAATTATTTACAATAGCCAAGTTCAGAATAATGCCAACAAACACAACAACGAAAAATATTTATTTACAGCTACTCAACAACAAACTCTTGACGATCTTAATGACATTATTGACAACAAAACGGACTTAATTACAACAAAAACTAAACAAACTCTTGAAGAACTGAATGACATTGACGAAAATCAATTCGAAAATTCTAGCTATGAGGATATTGTTTGTTTTCAAAAATCTAATCCAAATTATTTAACATTAAAATCGCCAATTAATTCTCCGTGACCAATTTGCTCTCCTTTTTTTTTAGTGAAAATTCTGATTCGGAAGAAGAACAAATTGATCAAAATTTAAGTTTGACTATTTGTCCTATTAATTCACCATATGATATTGTAAATTCTGATTCGCAAGAAAAACAAATTGATCAAAATTTAAGTTCGGCTATATCTTCTATTAATTCACCATATGCTATTGTAAATTCTGATTCGCAAGAAAAACAAATTGAAGCAAATTTAACTTCGGATATTTCTCCTAATAATTCACCAGTTGAACAAAATTCAATTTCGAAACCATCATTTATCATTAAAAAAAAATTTAAAATTAATAAAAAAAATAAAAATAGCAAACCTTAAGTGTCTGGGTTTCGCTATTCAAAATTTAACTAATTTGATCACAATTAAAAAGGGAGACGAAAGTACGGTGAATTATGTTAAACAGGCCTTTGACAAATTAGTTGACTCATTTGAAGAAATGGATTCATAAAGTCAATTAATTTCTAATGCTTTTTTCAAAATTTGACTATAACTAAATAAAAATGCACAATATTAATTTTATTATTATACAAAGAACTTCAAAAATGCAATTGCTTTTTTCAAAATGACTATAACTAAATAGAATTGCACAATATTAATTTTATTATTATTATTATCCAGAAAACTTCAGAAATGCATAAGTGTGTAACATGTAATAAAGTCTTCACTAGAAAGGATAATTTATTGCGACATATTAAAAAACATGTTAACGGAAATTCCACAAAACTCAACAGTTGGTTGAAAAAACCAAAGCTTGTTAAAGGTAAGAACATTTTATTTTTCATGTTATATTTTGTAAAATATTTTTTTCTTAATTTATAGATTCTACAAATATTGTAAAATATTGTAAAGAATGCAAGAAAAATATAAACCAAAGTCTATGGGGTGGACATCTTCGATCTAGTGTGCACAAGAACAATTCCAAAATAGGCTTGGAGGAAGGTGTTGAAATTATCAAGTCAGCATTCAGGGAACGAATAATATCTTATAGGATTTCCTCACACCAAAACTTCATAGATGTGAAAGAATATTTTCAACATTTGGAATACAAAATTGCACATCTAATAGATCAAGAACTGCAGAAACATAAATGTATCAAGCTAAATATGGAACTGTTCGGTTTCTATTTTAACCCCTGCAGCGACAGCTAGGATGTCAAATCTTTTAATGCGCCGTTCCAAGTCATTTGCCAGGGATATCAGAAAAAAGAACTGTTAGAGCAAATCTGCACCATTATTGACCAGAAAGCTGACGAATTTGCAGAAAGAGATTCAGGTAAAGAATTTATTTTCGATTTTACAACAGCAACAAAAAAAGTAATTTTTTAATTTTTACGTTGCAGGATGGGCTTTGATGAATTTACTTCATTTGGAAATTAATGTTAACAAGCACAATCCGCTGAGAGCCTCATCTTTTATCGAACTTCCTCAAGAGATCAAGAGACGTCAAGCTGTGATCAACATTAGGAATGATGACAACTTTTGCTTCGCCTGGGCAGTTGTGTCTGCTCTTCACCAACCAAGCGGATTAGATTTTGAAACTTCATCCTACCCACACTACTCTTCTGTTTTGGATATGTCAGGTATAGAATTTCCAATGTTGCTAAAGAACGTTAAGATTTTTGAAGAAAAAAATAACATTTCTATTAATGTATATGGATTAGAAATTATAAATCCTAAAAGGGGGTATGAAGTAATTGGTCCACTTTATTATTCATCGAATAAAAAAAATCAACATGTCAATTTATTGTTAATAAGTGATGATGATTAAAAAACTTTTCATTATTGCTATATTAAAGATTTATCAAAACTAGTTTCTGCACAAATTTCTAAACATCACGGAAAAAAATATATTTGCGATGGTTGTTTACAATATTTCCCTGCAGATTTTGAATGCATTTTAAAGCCTTTAAATAATGACAATGTTGATAAAAATCCTAATACTTCATACACTTTAAAACAATATGAACATATTCCACATTCATTTGTCTATTACATTAAATGTTCCTTCGACGATAATTATTCTAAATTTGAAAAATATAGAGGTCAAAATTGTGATACATTATTTATAAATTCTTTAGAAAGAGATGTGTATAACATATACAATAAATATTTAAAGGCTCCTAAAAAAATGATCCCTTTGAACGAACTGGACAAAATTTATCATAACTATGAAAAAATTTGTCATATTTGTAATAAACCTCTTTTAAATGACAGGGTTGCAGATCATTGTCATATAACCGGTCTTTATAGAGGTCCAGCTCATTCACTCTGCAACATAAATTACAGAATACCTAACTTTATTCCAGTTATATTGCATAATTTGCGTAATTATGATTCTCATCTATTTCTTAAAAAATTATGCTTAAACAAAGAACAACTAACAGTTATCGCACAAAACAAGGAAAAATATATTTCATTTAAAAGCTTATTCATGTGGATAACTATTTTGATAAAAAGACACAAAAGGCTAAGAAAAAAAATATATCATTAAGGTTTATTGATTCTTTTCAATTTCTATCCCATTCTTTATCAAAACTCTCTGAAAGCTTAAAAGATGAACAATGTAAGGAAATAAAAAAAATTTTCAATGATGAAGAAAGATTTAAACTTATTCGGCAAAAAGGTGTATTTCCTTACAATTATATTGATGATTATTTAAAATTAGAAGAAACAACTTTACCTTAGAAAGACCAATTTTATAATACTTTAACGGATGAGCACATCAGTGATGCAGAATACCAAAGAGCTGTAAAGGTTTGGCAATTGTTTAAATGTGAATCTCTTGGTCAATACTCCGACGTTTACTTACTCTCTGATACTTTACTTTTGGCAGATATTTTTGAAAATTTTAGAAGCACTTGTTTATCCACATATAAGCTCGATCCAGCTCATTTTTAAACTTTTCCAGGTTTATCCTGGGAGGCGTGTTTGCGTTATACTGGAATAGAGTTAGAATTGTTAACTGATCCAGATATGATACACTTTTTCAAAAAAAGCGTTCGCGGTGGTGTGAGCTCTTGCATTTGTAGAAAATCTGAAGCTAATAACCCATTTCTTTTAAATTTTGATCCTTTAAAGCCAACTAAATACATAATTTATTATGATGCAACAAATTTGTATGGTTATGCAATGTCACAGCACATTCCAACGGGAGATTTTGTTTGGTTAACAGATAAAGAAATCAGTGATTTAAATATTATGAATATTTCTAAAAAATCTAATAAGGGATATGTTTTAGAAGTTGATTTAGAATATCCTACAAGTCTACATTCCTATCATAACGATTTTCCGTTTTGTCCAGAAAACTTTAAACCGCCAAATTCTAAATGCATAAAATTAATACCCAATTTAAATGATAAATCAAAATATGTTATTCACTATCAATTATTAAAACAATGTTTGGAACATGTACTCAAGTTAACTAAAGTTGATAGAGTTTTACAGTTTTCTCAATCTGATTGGTTGAAAAAATATATAGACTTGAATTCAAGATTAAGAAATGATTCAAAGAATGAATTTGATCGTAATACTTACAAGTTGGCAAATAATAGTATTTATGGCAAGACTATGGAAAATGTTGATAGGAGAATTGACGTAAGACTTGTTACAGAGTGGGAAAAAAATAGAAGAAAAGATGGTGCTGAGAATTTAATTGCAAAACCATATTTCAAGGACTTAACAATATTTTCTGAAAACTTGGTAGCTATTCAAATGCAAAAGATTCAAGTTACTTACAATAAACCAATATATGTAGGCTTCTCAATATTAGATATATCTAAAACTGTCATGTATGATTTCTTTTATAATTTTTTAAAACCTCTTTATCAGGAAAATATTTCACTTTTATACACCGATACCGATTCGTTCATTTTAGAAGTCACAACTCCAAATATTTATTCTGACATGATAAAAAATATTCACAAATTTGACACATCTAATTATGAATTTAATAATATTCATGAAATGCCTATTACAAACTCAGTTATAGGAAAATTCAAAGATGAATATGCTGGTGAACCCATTACTACTTTCTTTGGTACTGGAGCAAAAGCATATTGTATTAAAACGGAAAACAGTTTAACAAAAAAAGCAAAACGTGTTAAAAAAAGTGCAATTAAAAAGCAGTTGGATTTTATTCATTATAAAGATGTTGTTGAAAATCATTCTAAAACCTTTTGTTCAATGTATGTTTTTCGATCTAGACAACATACAATTTTTACAGAGTTAATTAATAAATTGGCTTTGAGTTCCGAAGATGATAAGCGGTATAAAATTCCCTATAGTTTTAATACATTAGCTTGGGGACACCAAGATATTGCTTTGTATCAATGGAATGCAGAACATGAAGATTTAGATATATTTATGTAGATATTATAAGGTATTTAAATTTGTTGTTTTTGAAACCAAAGTTAGTCTTCATAAGTCTTTCACAAAATGTGCTTAGAAACTTTTGACAAAGAAATTGATAACAGTTATTTTAAAACATATGAAAAACGACTTTCCACTTTTAAAAAATGGAAAGGAAAATTGCGACCAGAAGTGTTAGCTGGAGCTGGCTTTTACTATACTTCAATCAATGATATTTGTAAATGTTTTTATTGTGGTATTGAAATTTTTGATTGGTTAAGTTATGATGATCCTATTGTGGAGCATAAGAAATTTGCTAGGAATTGTGATTTAAATAACTGTTTATGGAAAAATAGGAATCGAATAATTGTAACCATTCAAAATAAGTCTTCAAGCTACACATTTTATATAGTATTATTAATATCCTTATTTATGAACTTTTACATATATTTAAATTAAGTATTTTATTGTTATTTTTTTACAACTGCTTTTGCTTTCGTGGTGAAAGTATCTGCTTAATGTTAATAAATTTGGAATATAATTATTAATTTGTTTTAATGACTATCAGTAGATCTCAATTTATTCTTCTTTATTTTATTTTCAAAAATGTTTTTTATGTTCATCATCCCCCTGGCGTAACACAGTGTGAAATATGTTTTTCTAATAAAACAGACGTCACTCTAAGTAAATATTGTAAATTTATGAAAATTGGATTAATTAACAATAGTACAATTAGTTGGATGGAACGAATAAATGGAAATGAAAATGCAAGTAAATTTTTTAAAATTTTGTATCATTATCCAAATCGATCTATTTTTTATACAAATTGGATAGAAAGGTTAGAGTTTAAAAATAATCAGTTACAAATTTTAACCCCCAACTGTACCAATTATTATGACGGATTCAAAAATTATTACTTTTCCATCATTAGTGTTACATTAAACTTTGCATTATTTTTATACATTACCATTTTAATTATTTATCTTTATTACAAATTTCAAACTGGAAATCTATTTTTTCATTAATCCATTTTAATCGAAACTTTAAAGAAAGTGGGGATGAGAATATTTAAGTACAAGAATAACACAATATGTTTCAGTCTCGTTTAGTCATTATGAACAACGCCGTGGTTCATAAACCTTTGGAAACGCTTCTTAATTCAAAAATTTATTTTTTAAATAATTCTTTGTCAAAATTTGTTCTTGTTGGCATTAGTTTAAATGATTTTTCTCCAAAAATTGTAATTGGTGGAAAAACTGGATTTTCAATCGCACTAACCGAAGAAAATTGGAAAGACATTTGTGTTCATCAAGGAATTATTGTAAACAATTTCTACTTTCCTCAAGTTGATCAAACCAGTGTGAATATAAACAACATTCATCTGCAGGTTCAGAAAATAAATGATACCCCTGTTCTACAAATTACAAAAGGCCCACACTTCATATACTTAGGACAAGAGTCTTTGGACAATTTGTGGCGATTAAAGGAAATTATTGATTATAGATTATCTATACTTAAAAGGCAAGAATTCAATACATATTTCAAAATATTTCAAAATAATATTTCAGCTGATTGTGGCGACTTGTGTACGCATGTTTATAATATAATAAGTCCAACAGAAAATCCTAACAGTGAAAATGTTTCAACTATGGTGGAATTACTTGCTTTATATCCTGAACAAATGGAAAACAAATTGAAGCAAAATGGAACAAAAGGAAAATATTACGAAGAAAACAATTAAAATGGATCAAAAAGAAAATATTACGAAGAAAACAATATCTTTTCTGGATAAGGTGCATGTGTTAGTGAAGTGGACAGACAAGCCCGTAGGAGTAACTTTCAGATTTGGTACTTAGATAGACTCCGTTTTGAAAAAAGAATAAATGATTGTAAACTTATTCTAGATTCGATATTATCTGAGGAACATAGAAATAAAATATATTTGACACGTTTTAATAAAAATTGTATTTGATGTTTTACTTAATAAAATTTTTGTTTCCTAAATGTGAATTTTATTTGAAATTAATTAGCACATTAAGACTTTGTAATTTGTATCAGCTAAAGCATAAAGTGAGGAACAGAAATAAAACAAATTTAACTAAAATTTAATTTCAATTTAATTAAACAATATTTTTTTTATCAATCCATGTATTATATTTTTTATCAAGTCCTAACCATTTCACATAAACTTTGTTTCCTTTCCTTCTCAAAATCTTCTCAATAAGATACACATCGGTATGCTTTACTTTTAGTAATTCTTGCTCATAAAAACCACCCAGAATGTCCTGATTATCTTCGTCTTGAATTAAATATGTCCAAGGGTTTGTCATCTTAACTTCTTTAATGTGGAATATCTCATTTGACCAATTTGGTGTGTAACCTTTTGAAAATGCCTCTCGATGCTTGCTTATTCGTACGTGATCACCCACTTTAAACTTTGGAGATTTTATATCTAACGTTTTAGCATGAGTAAATGCAGATTTCAAGATTCTATTTTCATTTGTTTTATTTACTTGTTTTGGCTTCATTCCTATTGAAGAATGTTTTGTAGTGTTATAATCTTTTACAATATCCGCTAATATATTAAACCATTTGTAATTTCCTTGAATGTTAAATATTTTCCACATATTATTCTTTAAAGTCCTGTTCACTCTTTCTACTATACTCGCTTTCAAATTGGAAAACGTGCTATAATGGTTAATTCGAAATTGTTGCATCAAATTTTGAAAATTTACATTGAAAAACTCTCTCCCTCTGTCCGTTTGCAAGTTTTTTGGTGGAGTTTTTGCACTGATTAATAATTTTTTCATTGCCGCTGTTACGTCTTTTCCAGATTTAGATTTTACCGGTTCGGCCCAAACATACTTAGAAAATACATTTATGGTAATCAAGATATATTTAAATCCCTTATTAAATTTGGCATAGGGTAACATTTCAACCAAATCAGCTTGAAAAAGATCATTTAACCCTTTCACTACCACCCTTCTGCGTTTGTAGTTTTTTCTAGCAGGTTTATGTAATTCATTAACGACTTGTTGTTTAACGGTTGTCATGACAACAAACTTGTTTATTCAATTTTAAGGAAGTTCACTTTCTATGTTTTGTAATAATTCGAAATATAACTTTTATATGTTTTTTCCCATTCATTCAATTTATCAATTTGTATTGTATAACTTTTTTCATTTAAAACTTTACTAATTTTAGTAATCTCCTTTTCTAACGCATTAAAGGATTTTTTTATCTCTCCAGTTAAGAAAGTAGTTGATCTACTATCACTATTTTTGAATTCCTCCTCTGTTTTATTTAATTCTTGTTCTAATTTCTTAATTACACTGGACATTATATTTTCCAAGGAAATATATTGTTGATTTTCTTCCAAAGTGAGTTGGTCAATTGTTCTACTGTTAAGAATGCTATTTTGATTTCTTTTTTTTTCATCATCTAACCTTTTTATAAAAGTTCTTAATTGTTTAATTTTTTCCTTGTGTTTTTCAATTATTACTTCTCTTATATTTGTTTCCATTATTTTATTAATTTTGTTGTTGTTGTTTTGTTAATTTTTTGTCTTCCTTTTTAACATGTTCATTTAAAAATTGCAAATCTTTACTTATTTGATTTAGCGTTAGCAACTGTTTATTAATGTTTTCAATTGAGGTATAACATCCTTTAATCTGGTTTTCATACTTTAAAAAATTTTCATCAAAAACCTTAAGCTTTTTAGCAAAGATTTCATTATTTGTTTCATTTTCACCTAATCTCCTTTTTAAATTATTAATGTCACTTATTCTCTCTTGATTTTGTTTTGAAATATGGCGTCCAAATTTATCAACTGTCATGTTGAGCTTTCATTAAACAATAAATATGATTATATTTGATAGCTGTTATTTATAGTATTACTTTATCTTCTCTTAATTCTTCAATAATAGAGATAATCTCGTTACTATGAGCATTATTTCCCGCATCACTTGATGAAATTAATAAACGTAGCCTATCAACAATTTCGTTTACATTATTCCAGTATACATAGTCTGTATTTGATCTGTTTGTTTTCAAAATTAATCCCTTTCCTGTAGATTTGGCTCTAGTTGTTCTAAACGGAGGTTTTGGTTTGTTAAATGCTGTAACTAATCTTGGCAAGGTTTTTGTCTTTGTAATCCCCTTTCTTTGTAAATATGGTCCTATTATTGTAACATATTTGTGTGATGTATTTCCTTGAACTTGTTCATTTGAATCAAAATTCCTACGATATACATTTGTTTTGGCTAGAATGTTCATGTAATTATCTAAATCTTCCTTCTTATAACCTTTCGGTTCTTTTTTGAAAAGCAATTCGTATAAACCAGGCGTGCCTGTGTACGTTATTCCTCCCACTTTAATGTCTTTTCCAATAATTTCTACCGGTATCTGTATTAAACCAAAAGAAAACTTATCCGTTTCGAGGTCATGAACTATTCCATAATAATGGTCAAATTTATGTTGTGTATCTTTCACACCCTCATCAATATATGATCTGGGTAATTCATGAAAATCTGCTAAGTAATCTTTATATGATGGTGTACCAACATAGGTTTGAATTGTTTTTCTAGTTTGTTCCAATATGTCTGACAAGTTTAAATTTGTTGTTGTGTCACTAGAAGGATCTGAAGTTTCTGCTATAACAGTTGATGACAATGGTTGTACTACAGGAGAGGAAGAAGTGATACTACTGTCATTTAAAAATGTTGGTAGTTCTGTAGGGAATAACGGAGTTTTTCCTGTTTTCTGAATATTTTTCGTCGGAGTTGATGTTTTATAAAGCTTTGTAGGTGTTTTGAAATCTTCATACTTTGAAACTCTTTCTTCTTTTAAATCGAATGGTTCGGATTTACCAATACTTGAAATTAGCTGTTTAAGTGGTTGTGTTATTGGTCTATAAGTTTGCTCTAATTCGGACTGAGCAGTAGAAGTAGCTAATTCTGCTTCACGGCTTGTCTCGATCTTATTAATTCTCGAGCTAAACGTTTATCCATGCTGTACAAGTTTTAAATGAAATAAAACTGCAAATTTTTTACTTTTATAAATATATAAAGGAATCGAATTTACTCCTATATCTGCCGTGATTTACTTCACAATCTTTGTCAATTACAAGAAAGCCATATGGATCCATCCAACAGTTAGCACAAATATTTTTAAACTGATCAAATGTCATATCCAATATACAGTGGTCATTATATATATGTTTTAAACTCAAACAGTCCTGTTTAAATAAAATTAATAAGTTTGCATTTTCTCGAATTAGACGTTTAAGGATTGAGGAATATCCTTGAAAAATAAAAAAACAATCGGTGTTTCTATGCCTTCCATGCGTGAAATAGTCCTTAATAATAGATTGATTATGACAAGGAATATCATCAAAAATGATAACGGAATTTGGCTTTATCTCATGAGGTGAAATAATGTTCTCATCGCTATCATATTCAAAGTATCCAATTTCTTTCATAGGCTTTAACAACTTTCTTAAATATTCATATTTTGGTTGATCTAATGACTTTGAATAAACATAGACATTTTCAAACCTAATTCCATTAGGATGCTCGAGCAGTGTAAGCATAACGTTGGTTTTACCGCTACCACTGCAACCAACTATAAGCCCTCTTTTTGAACCACCGCAAAATAAGTCACCATGCTTTCTCAACTGTTTACTTAAAAATTTTTTGTCATGATTATTTACTGGTAATGAGAATTTTTGTTTTTCAATCCTCATTCTTAATCACACTAGTAAATATTTTTAGCTGTAAAAGTATTTATACCAGAAAAATGTCAATGTGCTTTTAGTATAAAAAGAACTTCAATGACTGTGGGTCGTCATAAGTTGAAAAAAACTATTAAAACACGTAATAGAAAAGGCTCTGGTTTAGTAAATAAATTAATTAGTAAACTACCTTTCGAAGTTCATATACCAGGATATAATTATTGTGGTCCCGGCACCAACTTGGAAAAAAGATTAACTAGAGGTGACGTTGGTATAAATCCATTGGATTCCGCTTGCAAAGAACATGATATATCTTACTCTCAGACTGAAGATTTATCAAAAAGACACATATCTGACCAAATATTAGAAAAAAAAGCCTGGGATAGGGTAAAAGCTAAAGATTCTTCTATTGGTGAAAAAATTGCAGCTTTAAGTGTTGCAGGAATAATGAAGGGTAAAAGAAAGTTCGGTTTGGGATTAAAAAATACAAAAGGGGGTAAACTTAAATTGAGAAAAAAACGTATCATTCGAACACCCAAAAAAATTGGAGGATTTCTACCTCTTTTGTTTCCCATTCTTGGCGCCCTGGGTGCACTAGGTGGAGGCGCGGCAGGAATTGCTAAGGCAGTAAATGATGCTAAAGCAGCTAAACAGCAACTAGAAGAAATACATAGACGTAATATTGCAATGGAAAATGCTTCTAAAGAAGGCAAAGGATTATATATTAGACCATATAAAGGAAAGGGACTATTTATTAGACCTTATAAAGGAGGATCCGTCAAAATGAAAGCAATCAGACAAAAAAAAAACTCAAAATAAGTTTTCCAAAAAGAGCACTTACGAACAATGATATTATTAAATATGTAAAGCTGTTAAAAATAACTGGCTTTAGAGGTGTTTTTATGCTCGATGAACTTCCAAAAAAAATTAATCTGAAAGAATGTGGTATTGTAAATTTGGATAAAAAACAAAATAAAGGATCTCATTGGACTGCTTATATTAAAAATAACAAAAATGTAATATATTTTGATAGTTATGGAAATTTAAAACCACCTTTTGAACTTCTCAAATATTTTAATTCGAATGGCAAAGTGGATGTATTTTATACTTATGAAAATAAACAAAAATTTAATTCATATAACTGTGATCAACTATCCCTAAAATTTTTGCAAAAAAATATATAAACTCATTATTTATTGTAATATCTCATTCATAAATAAACTGCAATGTCTACCACAATTGCCATATCAGGAAACAGTTCTGTTTTGTCTGCTGATTTTAATCCGCCCATATATTTAGAAGATGAAAAACAATATTACCTGGGTTTAGCTGATTTTGAAACGTTTATGACTATCCCCAATATAAAAGAAGGATATAATAAATTTTATATAGATAATAAAGTAATTGTTATTCCCGACGGAACTTATGACATTACAGATATAGAAACATACATAAGAGAAAGTATAGAAGATTTATTTCCGAATGAAAAAATGTTTTTTCTTTTAAAAGCAAATGTTAATACTCTAAAAACTTTTTTAATGTGTAGTAGAATAATTGATTTTACCAAGGAAGATTCGATAGGAAAAATGTTGGGTTTTAATAGCAGGATACTAGAAGCTATGAAAGAGGAAGAATCAGATAATGTTGCAAAAATAACTAAGGTGAATGCTATTTGTATTGACTGTAATATTTGTGTCGGTTCTTACAATAATGGTAAACCTGTTCATATTATTCACCAGTTTTATCCAACTGTAGCTCCAGGGTATAAAATAGTTGAATCTCCTTTGCCCATTTTGTATTTTCCAGTTAGCGTCAAAGCAATTAACAATATAACAGTTAAAATAGTTGATCAAGACGGAGAACTTATCAGTTTTAGAGGAGAAACTATAACAGTAAGGTTACATTTACAAACAAGTGAAATATAAAATGGTTGTTAGATATAATAGAGCCCTTGGGATGAGACTTGCCCCTACCACTATCAACAAAGTAAAAACTTATAAAAAGAAAAAGCCTAAACAACAGTTCAGTATCAAATCCAACACCAACAAGTTAAGACGAGATAATCGTAAATTTCTCACATCCTTGGGTTTCACTGTTTTAAAATAATGAACATATTAAACGTAAACGAAAAGCTTTATGTAGACAATTCCATCGTCAGTTCTGAGCTTCACACATATCAACCATATATTTCTTTAAAATTCGATTACAATGATGAAATAAGGATCCCAATTCAAGAACTCAATGCTTACACTCTACCATCAGATAGTTTACTTTATATCGAAGGAAAATTAACTAATACAGAAGGTAAATATAAGAAAGAATTGCTGTTTATTAACAATGGTATAGCCTTTTTGTTCAGAGAAATCCGCTATGAACTAAACGGAATTACTATAGATTCAATAAGAAATGTTGGATTAGCATCAACCTTAAAAAGCTACCTTTCTCACAATACCAACGAAAGTTTAAAACTGGAAAATGCAGGTTGGTTTCCACATCGGAAAGAAGGTGATACAATTTTAGTTGATAATGATGGAAAATTCTCCGTATCCATACCACTAAAAATGCTTTTAGGATTTTTTGAAGATTACAGAAAAATTATTATGAATATGAAACAGGAATTGGTTCTTATTAGATCAACTGATGATTTAGATGGTGTTATTTTCAAAGAAGATCCGGCACACCTTGTTACTGCTCCTGACACTCCATTGGTTACTTTCGATAAAATTTATTGGAAAGTTCCTCACATTCTAGTTGATATGCCACAACAACTTGCTCTATCAAAAATATTAGAATCAAATAAAGATATACTGATAGGATTCAGGAGTTGGGAACTTGTTGAATATTCTTCTCTAACCGAAACAACCCGTCACACATGGCCGGTAAAAACAACTAGTAAACTAGAAGCTCCTCGTCATGTTGTGATTGGCTTTCAAGAAAACAGAAAAGGGAAAATTGTTAAAGATATGAGTAAATTTGACAATATTACCTTGTCAAATATTAGAGTATATTTAAATTCTGAAAGATATCCTTATCACGATTTGTACTTAAATTTCGAAGAAAACAAATTTTCTGCTTTATACGAAATGTTTGCCAACTTTAGACAGTCTTACTATGGTGTTCCAAATGAACCCATTTTTAATCCTGAGCAATTCAAAAACATTAGTCCTATTACACATATTGATTACTCCCATCAAAAAGAAACAATTCAAACGGGATCCGTAGTAATGAGAATTGAATTTGAGACACACAATGCAATTAAAAAAGATACTTCTGCTGATTGTCTTATTTTACATGACAAATTATTTAGCTACAACCCTCTTACTAAAATTGTGAAACAATTATAAACTTTATCCCCACTATTTTCATATTTCGATTTAATTTAAAGAAATTTTCAAAAGCTTTTAGTTTTAGTCATGACATCAAAACTACAACTACAAATTGAAAAATTTATTTTTAAAATTAATCAACTGAAAGAAGAAATTGCAAATTATTCAAGTAAAAAAAGTCTCATTAAAAAATTTGCTGCTTTGAAAATATGAGATTGGTTATAGATATTCAAGGATTCAAGGATGAAAAAAATAAATTTATACCGAAAGAGCTTGCAGCTTTTGATGGTTATGAAATGACTCATTACATTTTTAAAAAGCCTTTTCCAATGGAGTTTCTTTCACCTGATTGTCACAAGCAGGCGGTATGGTTAACGAAAAATTATCATTGTATACATTGGAATAATGGATTTACTCTATTACATCATTTCCCAAAAATAATTGAAACACTTACGAAGAAAGCAGATTTTGTTTTTGTAAAAGGAAGCGGAAAAAAGGATTTTAAACAGAAATATTCTAAAAAGCCTGTGATTGAAATAGATGAACAAGCAGCGCTAAAGCTAATGGAACCAAAATGCTTCTATCATTCAAAATCACCTTGTATGTGTGCTTTGACAAATGTGTTATTTTTATATGACAATTGTTTTATGAATGAATAAAACTATAAAAAACTTAATTACCTTTTTATTTTGCATTAACCAACCATGATTGAATACAATTAATATGATACCTTAAATCTAATTTTCTAAATTCATTTAAAAGTTCATACTCATTTTTATATTTTAAATAATCATTACAAAATTTAGCGGCTAATTTACATTGTTCCATCTATATTATTAACATATGCTGACAAATCTTGTGCTTCTGCGTCTTCTTCGCCTACAATTGATAAATATTGGAAGTATGCAGCAGATATAATAAACTCTTCATACATTTCAGTAACCATTTGCTCCATTGTAAATATTATTAAATTTATTCTTCCTTTTCAATTTCTTGAAGAATAGTATCCTCGTCAATAAATTGCTTCAAGTCTTTTAAATAGTAACCAAAGCCAATATCTTTTAGATCTTGAATAAGTTGAAAAAAATGTAATGTTTCAATGTATTTGTTGCAACAGAGGGCAGCCTTTACGAATTCCGCAGATTGATTACAATAAAAGTCTATCCACTCCGGACCACTTGCCATACAATATGAGAAATAGGTTTTTGAAAGATTGCTAAATTTCTCCTCTAATAATTTAACTGCAATCAGCAACTCAGCCATTTCATTTATTTAACATAATATTTTAAATATGTAGGGAGACGTCTCTTGCGAATAGGATTAACTTTCCTTGATAATACCTGTTTTTTATCTTCGTATAATTGAAACCTCTTTTGGGTTGCAATAATAGCAGGTATAAATTGGCAATCTTCTCCTATAAATTCTATTAGGTGGCTTAATTCTCCTACAAAGTATGATTTCCCAAATGTATTGAAAAACGTAGTAAGGCTTATAATTCCTTCTAAATAATCATCACAACAGTCAATTGCTTCCAAATAATCTCGTTTCAGTGGATAAAACAGCTTGGTGTATTCATCTTTCGAAATCACTTCAAAGAAATTGAGATATTTAACTTTTAACTGTCTGATAGTTGTAGTTAATTTTTCGCGATTACACATAATTCACTTATTACTTGACACATTTTTTCTTATTTTTTTATACAAAATTGGTGGAAAAATTCAAAAATAACTTTTTACGCAACTCGAGCACAGCTTAGTAAACGTGCCTCGGCATACTAAAATGATCATGATGCACCTATTTATAAGACTTAAGAATGCAAAATCAAATGTGGGAGAACAAAGAGAAAAAATTAAAAATATGATGCGAATGAGAATAAAAGGGGAGGAAGTTAAGAATGAGGGACATGAGAGAGAGGAAGAGGAGGAGGAGGAGGCGCTCCCCTATTATAACTACTTAAATAATATATTGAGGAAATTTGACAATATTAATAGCGAAGAAGGCGTGTTGATTTCATAAACAATATTTGACATTTTCTTGATTCTTTTTCGTTGACAGTAATAATTGGTAGATATTTTGAGCATGGTACGACAATTAGAAAGTAACCATTCACGAACTTGATATAATGTGCGGTACTGCTAACATGGGATAAGTGGTCCCGGTTTAAATCATATTTTTTGATATGTCTGGTAAAGTAAGTAAATTCTTACAATTTCCGGAAGATCGTGCGCCTACGTCCAGAGATTCAGTGCTCTAAAAAAGTATATTGGCCATATGTATTAGCTAATTAGACATTATAATACTCCAATCTATTTTGCTGTGAATGTTAATAAACATTTTAGTGTTTATACTCAATGCAATTAAAGATAAGTTAACTGCATAATGTATTTTCTCCAATCCTGTACAATAAAAAGCCTGACAACTATTTACAGAAGTTTGCGATAATGCACAATAACAATTTTTTCTAAAAAATATGAAATTTAAAACTCCCCAGAGCAGTTTATACTTCAGCAAAAATGATACAAATAGTAAAAAGTATGGACATTTTTAGTAGACTAGTAAACCCTCCAGAGCCAGTTTTACTTATAACTTAGATACAAAGTATGACACTTTTTTGTATTAGGTTTAAAAGTTCAGAACCTGTATATTTCTGCACCATATTTTTACCTATTTCTCTCTCTTGGTAGATCTACAACCCTGGGTGGGTATTGGCTGCAAGTACTATTTGCTTCCATAGAGCCCTGTTATACATGGCTTTTTGTCAGTTAGTCACGCCCATGATTTTCAGATTTGCTTGATGATGTTATCTCTCTATCGCATTCTGGATCTGCCCGGGGGTCTTCTTTC
Organism: Kuschelorhynchus macadamiae; assembly: GCA_030620095.1. Taxonomy (NCBI): domain Eukaryota; kingdom Metazoa; phylum Arthropoda; class Insecta; order Coleoptera; family Curculionidae; genus Kuschelorhynchus; species Kuschelorhynchus macadamiae. The sequence continues at coordinate 474,559 of JAUTXW010000099.1, forward strand.
TACTGGTACTCCTTCCCAAGCAACTTTTATCAGCCTGTGGTCTGGTACCCTCTGTACGTGTCCTGCCCATTAATCTGCGGAATTTTATTTCTTTTATGATGTTTGGTCGATGATATAGTTGTTCTAATTCGGCGTTTGTTCTTATACGATACTGTCCTGAGTTGGGCTCGCGTACCGCACCAAAGATTCTTCTTAGAATTTTTCGTTCTAAATAAGTCATATTATTACCGGGTTTATTTTTGCCGTAGTCTGATGTTCCAAATTACCACAGATCCCTGAGCTTAAAGCTTGTTATCAAACAAGTTAACTTTTGCTACCACATTGTAAAAAATAAACTAAAGTATAAAATAATAAGACTGGAGAACTACGCAATGTACTCAAAAATATGCTAGTGGTAATATAGACAATAAGTATGTTTAACTAGCACATTGTAAAAAGTACATGAAGTATAATATAATAAAACTGGAGAACTAGGCAATGTGCTCAAAAATATAAATTGTATCTTAGATGTAGATATAACCCACGATTTTATTAATATATGATGTATAAAACAGATAAAAATCTAGGATACAATTCATTTCTTTATTAATATTGGTAAGAAATTATGTGAAAACATATTTAAAATAGGAAATCTTTGAAAAAGTTTTGGTTATTAAACAATGTTTTGACCTATAAATCATTGGAGCACCTTTAAGGAGGTATAGTTTAGTAGATCCCAGCATTAAGTTAGCCGTTTTTTACCAATTTAATGTCCATTTCAATATATGAAAATTAGTCATATTTTACGTAAACGGATTTTCTTCGTTTACGTAAAATATGATTCATAAGCCGTTTTTTTCTAACCATTTTGTTTGGGAAACGGTTTATGAAACTTATTGGTCCTAATTTGGTCCTTAAACTCTGAGCTTTCATTTGTGCCCCTACAGAACTCTTTTTGACCATTTATTCCCAAGAAAGCGCCATTTCAAGCTCAATTTTTGAGTTTTTTTAAATAAATAAATAATTTTTTATAATCTTTATAATCATATTTAAAGTTGCAAATATTATTAAAGATATCTAAACGAGAAATGATCGCATTTTTTACAATCAATACTCAATTTGTTTGTGTTTTCTCATACTTCCACTAAGTAACTTTGTAACGTATTTAGTGCTTAAACACAGACATTTTAAGGAGTTTTAGATTTAGTTTTGACCATTTGGTCTCAAGACTATGTCATTTTTACTTGATTTTTGATTTGACTTGATTTCGAAAACACTCCTGATTCAGTTTATTGCAAAAATTCATAGCAAAATGTTACAAGTTTATATTTATGTAACACTTAATTTTTGCGCAAAATTTGGGAAAATTGGATAATTACTTTCTTTAATAATAAGTTTTTTAAAGTTTCACTAGGCCGCCGCTTGTTCCAGTATATTAGATTTTTACCAAAATATCACCAGGTCATACCAGTATGACTCTTAATTTTTGACTGAAATTTGAAGTCAATCTGGTAAGTAACTTTTAAGCTATGTCGCAAACTCACAGACAGACCGACAGACGGATCGACGGAATTGACAAAACATATGTTTTGGCATCTAGGTACGCTAAAACGTGAAGATATGTAAAACCTGAGGAGATGATTTTTTCACAATTAAAAACATTTTATTTTGCCACCGTTTTCTTCTGCCATCTTGGATTTGTACCAAGATTTTACCAGTTAGTTTTAACACAATACTTGATTTTTGTGCAAAATTTGAGATAAATCGGATGCATAATTTTTTAATAATATTTTTTTTAACACTTCACTAGGTCGCCATACCCTGAAACGTAAAGGTCTGAAGAAATCTCGCAGGGCGATTGTTTCACGATTAGAATACTTCCCTTTTACGATGGATGCAACTATTGTTTAAAGAAGTTTCACTGAACTATTTTGCCAAGCTTCTTTGATACAGTGAAAATTTCGACAGTCTAGCCATGAAATAATTATAATACTCAATCGTATTTTTTAACATGAAATAATTATAATACTCAATCGTATTTTAAGGTTTGTTCGTTTGTGTTGTTTGTAACTGAACTGGTGTCACAAAAGTGCAAGATTCTGACGTCCGTAGTTCAGTTTCAAACTGATTGGGACAACGGTAAAAATGAACGCTTTTTTTACCTTCCCCAGATTCAGATTGAAGTTAGAGGTTAGGTAAAAAATAATGTTTTGAACTTTTGCTTAAAAAATAACTATGGAATCATTAATTTATGAAGATGAGACGGAAGCGTTATATGATATTTTGATATCCAGTGATGAAGACAGTGGAGAAGATTGTTTCGCCGCAGCTAGTTTTATTCAGCCAAAGAAGAAACGCGTAGCAATAAAAAATTATATCGAGGTAATATATTTTTTTTGTAAAAGAGAAAGAAAGAGATAATTTTCTTTTACTAATTTTAGGTGGTTAAATCTTATGATGAAAAAATGTTATAACACATTTTCGATTGGAGAGAAATATATTCAAAAAAATAATGAATACATTTGAGAATTCCATTGTGTTTCAGAATTTGTTTAAGACTGGTAAGCTTTTTGATCCAAAGTTAGGTTAACGTAATCTAATAGTGTTTAATTTGCAGATAATAGTAGATGTTATATAACTGCTAAAAACATATATTAGTCATTCTCTGGTTTGCTGGAAATCAGACATCATCCTTTAGAGATGTAAGTGATCGTTTCGATATTGGCATTAGTTCCATCCAAGAAATTATTACAAGGGTTGCAACATTTTTGACTACATTGGCACTTAATGTTATAAAATACCCTTCTGAAGAGAAAAAAGTAGAAACAAGTACTTTTTATCTAAGCAAGAAACAATTCCGTTACGTAATTGGTAAGTGTTTCAGCATTGTAATTGCTCATAAAACTTAAGTATTTTTTCATTTTCTAGTACCTAATCTCTTTTCACTCAGTCAATTTTCAATCAATTTGTGTACGTCAATAAAATAGTTGGACGTCTTAAAATCACACAGATACTAAAATATTTGACTAATAATATGTAACACATTAAAAATTGGATAAAATTACACAATACAACTAGTCATTAAAATTTATAATTTAAAAACTTCTTAATTAAGTAGAAGACATTGAGGATCACCAATTTCTTTATCTCAAATTTAAACATATTATAAAAGATAGCTCACTTGTTTGGGCTGGCAGCTTATTAAAAATGTATAATTTAATTTTAGGTAGCATTGACGGCATGCATATTTTAATAGCTAAGCCAACGAATCGAGCAGTTGACTATTTAAATAGAAAAGATTTCTAATCAATTCAAATGCAGGGGCTTTGTGATGAAAACCTTAATTTCTTTGATGTATTTATAGGATACCCAGGCTCGGCACATGATGCAAGGGTATTTAGACATTCATCGATTTACCAAAACCTTAACAATTTGGGTGGGAATGGTAAGTATATGATGTTTATTATGTTTTTAAACAATTTTTTTTAAATATGACTCACCTATTTTACAATACATAAACTTAAATGGAAGAATTTTATAAAGAGCTAAACCCCCGTATTCACTAAAAAGGTTTAAGAGTTAGCCCAGATCTAATTGATATGGTAACTAAAACTCTTAGTTTACCAGTTGTGTTTTGCTTATGTCCCTGTCATTTTGTAATTTAGACATTTAGAAAAATTATTTGTTCAATTGGTGCTTATGTCATTTTAAACCTATAACTGCCAAGTTAGACCTGGTCTCAATTTAAATCCCTTTAGTGAATATGGGGATAAATGATTTGACAAATATACAGTGTTATTGTATTAAGACCTATAATACTTTTTGTTCCGATTATGTAATTCTTGGGTACAGTGCTTTTCCTTTATCATTAAATCTAATTACTCCATATAGAGAAAATGGGATCTCACTAGACAACAACAAAAATTTAACCAAAGATTGAGTTCAGTGAGAGTTTCTATAGAACATCCATTTGGTTTATTAAAACAAAGATTTAGGCAATTATATCACCTAAAACTTAGAGGCCACAAAAAGCAATGCATGTTTATACAAGCCTGTTGTATACTTCGTAATTTGGCAAATAAGGATGATGCAAATATTTTTGAATCTGAAGAGCATTTAGATGATATCCAACCAGAATAAGAGTTGATAGAGCCCGCATAGAAGAACATGGGCATAACAAAAGAAAGACTTTTTAATGAGCTATTTGGAGGATAACTTATATTTCTGATATATTATAAAATTGGTAGAATTTTCTAGAAAAAAAGCAATTTTTTACATATTTGTAATATATTATGAAATTGGTATAGTTTTCTAGAAAGAAAGCAATTTTTTACTACAGTCAGTAGTTTTTTTTTTTAATTATTGTTGAAAATCACAAAAATTAACTGTTAAAATTTTGATACGAATCGATAGCAACTCAATAAAATATTTAAAAATTTAGCCTGAGGAAAAACTGCTAAATGGATTGATTTTAAATTGTGTGCCATAACTAATTGTAATATAGATATGAACTAGTACAATTTTGGTACTAATTAAAAATGACGGAACAAAATGGAGGCCAAGTAAAGTTTGTAATCGTAAAAAAAATACCCTCTCTCCAGTTTTACATATCTTCACGTTTTAGCGCCCTTATATGCCAAAAAATCGGTTTTATCAATTCCTTCGGTCCGTCTGTCTGTCTGTCTGTTAGCGGCATAGTTAAAAACTACTTAACAGACTTAAATTTTAGTCAAAAATTAAGGGTCGTATGTGGATGACCTGGTAATATTTTGGTAACAATCCAATATGCCGGAACAAGATAGCGGCCTAGTGAAACGTTAAAAAAATTGTTACTAAATGAATTAATTATACAATTTACCTCGAATGTTGCACGCAAATCAAGGGTTATAAAAGAATTAACTGTTAACATGTTGGTATGAACCCAAGATAGTAAAACAAAATGGTGGCTTATTCAAAATTTAAAAAATCTACTCATTAGATTAATTTCAAATTTTGTGCAAGCATAAGTATGATGTAGAGATAAACTGGTAAAGTTGTAAGAATTCTAGATGTATAGATAAATAAAATTTAAAAAAACAATGTAAAAAATATCTTATCCAATTGACTTTAAATTTTGCAGAAAAATTAAATGTAATATAGGGATAAACTGGTACGAATTCAACATAACGTAAGAAAATGGCGGTATGTCAATGCAAAAACTACTTATTGAATTTATTTTAAATAATGCCCAAAACTCAAGTGTGTGTGTGGCATTGTAAAAACAGGTAAAATATTAGTAGGAATCCAATATGATGGAACAAAATGACGTTTGAAAAGACAGTATATCTGTGTCACTAAATGCCTATGAACTGAACTAAATTGGGTCATACTTTACTATTCCTAAACAAAGGAAAGATTCACAACGAGGGAAGTTCCGGATAAAGGAAATAAACGGATTTTTAATTAAAATGTAGGGATAAGGACGAAACCATTCTGTTTTTACTTTTTATAAAAGTTATTATATAAAATGTAGTTACATTATCTTATTTTAGTGTTGTATCACTACTCGATAACTATATCTTTCCAGATATAGTTATCTAGATCCCGAGCTTAAACAATTTAAAATACTTTAAACGATATTAAGTTTTGCCGTGAATATTTTTTAAATGTCTGTATAAAATAAAACAAAATGTTGTACTCTCACCCTTGATTATTATTAAAAAGCCAAAACTATGCGGAGAAAACTAGACACCAAAAAGTGAAGTTATTGCTAATTACAAACTATTAATACATGATGGGCATGTTGAAGAAGAAGAAAAGTACAAAGTAAACTATAGGTACTTTAGTCGAGTATTTAATAAAGAATCTAATATTGGTAGTTCAGCTACGGATGTATGTAATTTCTGTGTCAGGCATTAAAGACAGATTTAACTCCAAATTAATTCAACTGAAATGCAACCATGCACTATCAAAACAATTTTTATAATTTTAAAAGATACACCTAAACAAATTTTTTTTGTTTCGTTTGCACAAATTTCCCAAAGGTTCCAATTGATGGTTTTTGCGCTCAACGGCTTTTCTTTTATGTTTTCTGCGTAACAGATATTTCCCCCTGCAATTCGACGTTTTATACTCGGCTAGAACATCAGGCAGCTCGGGGTTGTATTGAGATAGGTTCAGCTCTATTAGATTAACTAAGACGCTTTGATTTTTCACAAGATATATCAGAAATAAGACTCTTTTCAAATGGGTGTTCTGGACGGAACAAGAACTACCATATTGTTCATATGGATATGGGAGGCTTTAAAATGAGACACCATTAACATCGAAATCCACTATTATGTTTTTTTCTAGTGAGAGGGCACTGCAGATAGAGTTTTTGGATGAGTAGAAAAACTTATACGTGCTCAAAACTACATAAGGTCACGAGACCAACATTATAATTAATATTATAAGTTAGGCTTTGAATGGAAATTATATATCATATCTAGAAAGCTGATGAATAAACTTCAGGGATTTTTTTAAGCCAAACGGATAACAATAAAACGAGCATAGGTAGTTGTGTTATTAAGGTGGAACATTTTTACAGAAACAATGCTGATGGAAAAAAGTTTTTATTGGTACTAAAAAGGGCAAATCCCTTAAACATCTGGCTTTTCCAGAGATTCCCCTATCCGTGAAATAAAACAAAAAAATTGTAAGTTTAAAAAAATTACTTATTTAGCTACATAGGAACAGAAAATTGGCGGCAAGATTTAGATTTACAATGGTTATCTTAAATGGTTTCTGTAAATGTGAGAAGAAAGATCCGTGCAGCAGAATGGTGATTGGTAAGATACCAATATAACCGCATTGTGAAGACGGTGATGGTAGAATTAAGCTCTATTGTTAATAATAATATAGTATGAATCTTTTTTATTAAAGACCTTTAAGAAACGCACGTTTTGTTTCAAATAGAAGTTTTTCCATAGAAATGTTATGTATATATACATATGTGTTTAATTTTATTTTGAAACGTTTCGTTTCTAGATCATTCGAGTCTTCTAGCTAAAATATTATTTGCTACATACCTAGATTATCAAAAACATATCGGCTTATAAATCTGTTTCCTTACAATTTTTAGCAATCAAAAATACTTATATAAAGATACATTTGACAGTCGAAATCGAAAGAATAAACTAACAGTACCAAATTGGTACTCGAAAAAAAACAATTCAATAAAAAATATGCATTTGTTTTACGCGTTTTCATAAAAAATTTTCTTGAGAGCTTAACGCTTTTTGAAAGTCTGATCCTCAAATATCTAGAAAACAAACAAGCTATAGATGTGCGGTTTTCACTAATAAATTTTATTTTACTGGAAGTATGTTATTTCGTTTTTATAACCTGGATTAACGAAAACAAAACGGCTGATCTTCAGGCATTAGACAACTTTGTTATTATACATGGAACACTATATTTTTTCGTAATTATGTTCTAGTCGTTATGCTTATCGACAAATCGAAAGGACATACCTCCAAAAATCACTACATTTCCTGTCTGGAAGTCAAGCATATTGAAATCAGAGCTACTTACACTCACAAACTTTACCTAACTTAAAATTAAATTAAATCATGATTATCGAGAAGCAATAATCATAAAATAATTCTTAATAAGTATGTGCATACTTATTAACTTAAAATTAAGCAACTCGACTGCAAACAAACAAGGAAGTTCAATAAACGAATTTCCGCTTAAAATTATTAGTTTAACTACATTGCGGATGGCAATTGCAAGGAAATAGCATGTGTATAAGGAGGCACTCGACTGGATTTAGTTAAAATTGCCTGAATCTTAATAACTAAACACCATGCCTTATTATTTTAATTTTCTAAGTTAGAATCCCTCTCTTTGCTATAATTTTATTAAAATACATTTTAATTACAAATTAATTGGATGCTGGCTATTGAGATTTCTTAAGCGGCAAGAGAGGGGAAAAGTTTCAATTGTGTCATTTAGGTGAAATTTTGAAAATTTTTTGCTATTTTTCAGTTTTTTTCCCGAGTAATCCAAAATCATACAAATTAAATTTTATTTCTTTTAATCTAAAATAGTCTAAAACAAATTAACTTCTTCGTTGCCACTTTATATTTTCCACAGTTTCACGACCTGAGATTCGACATACGACGTTTTATTTTTGAGGGGTAAATTACCAAATATATTATTCACATTGTTATATGTGAACTTCAATCTATTTTCTTATTGGTACGTTGTATTTTTATAGTTTCAGTTTTTTCGAAACATCAGGAGAATTCTACACAAGTACAGACAGGCTTTGAAAATTATCTATTATCGAAAATGACCATTTGCAACTTAACGATCCTTTAGATCTTAGTGTAGTTAAAATATAAAATAGAAATATGTTAAGAGTGAATTTAAATTCTGGATTCTTCTGCTGCCCATAAATTACGCATATAAGCAGTCGATGTGGGTCACCGACAAAAACCTCATTAATCTAGCGAACGAGCCAGATGTTTAGTCAGTTACAAAATATGGCTATTGACCTTGAAAAACGCGTCGTCGTTTATTAAAAAAAAACCCTAAGGTGTAAAACAGAATATCGGAAAGTCTATATTTTTTCAATAAACAAAAAAATTATTAAAGTTTTTGAACCAGAAAGATTAAAATATAGGAATGTACTGACTTTCCGATGATCTTAATAAAACAATAACAAACTTTTATTCTTAAGTATCTATTATACATACCAAATTTCGAGAGAGTAACAAAAACGTACGGTTTACTTTTAAACGGTAGAACTGGGTTCTGGTTGTTTCAAAGGAACGTATATATGCTTCACACCTTCTTTATTGCAAGACATAGAAGAAAATGTTAAATATGCAAGTAACTCGGATTTTTTTTTTTTTTTTTTTGAAGAATTCAAATTTATTTTCGAAAAAACAGTTGACTTTCAAATAAAAAATATATACAATGAATCCATCAAATTTTTACATATTTTAAATGTAAAGAGCTATATTTAACTAAATTTTTTAAATCACGGAAAATACTAAGCAAATTATATATAACATCTATGTAAAAATATAACCGTTTCCGAAATGTTTAAGGTAAAACATCCAACTTCAAACACCTGTTCTGAAAAATCGATACCTAATAAACAAAAAATACATAAAATAAACAAATAAACCCCATGTTCCTATCCTACTTTCTTATAATCTTTAAAAAAAAAATATTATTAAATAAATAAAAATAATATACTTCATATTAACATTTGGACAAATATTTTAAGTAGGCTTTAAAAACTTATTCAATTGCTAATACACATTATATGTATTTGTTCATTAACATACTTTAGACAGAAATGTGGACTTTATTTGTTTCTACTAGGTATCGATCTTTCATAACGGGTGTTTGGAAGTTGAGATAAATTGGTTATTTTATAATAAATATCTCGAGAACGGTTATATTTTTACATAGAACATGTTATAAATAATGTGTCTAGTTTTCTCGTAGATTTTAAAAATTTAGTAAAATATAGGTCATAACATTTTAAAGTAAAAAAAACTTTGAAAGTTTTATTTTCTTTATTTATTAAATTATTTTTTGAAAATAAATTTGGGTTTTTTATAAATATCCCAATTTCCTAACAACGGAGATATAAAGCATTTTTACTTTCCTTTGGATCCTCCGCACATCCTCCCTGGGCCTACAACCAGTATATTGTTATAAAATAGATGATGGTCTCTTCAAGGGATTACCAGTAAGCAGGCGATGGTCAATCAGAGCTTTTCTAAAATGCATTTTCTTATTAATGGGACAGCAGGACACTAGTAGAGTAATTGTACCTACTCTCTCCTTTTATCTTCTAGTCGCAGCCTCTAAAAAAAAATACTGTCATTTAGCTTCATATTGTGAAGATGTTTTTTAGTTGGTCGTGTTCAAAATTCCTGTTGCAAATTGCAGGTTTCTCCTCGACATTGAGAAGTAGGTCACTGCCTCGCCATTCCCTTGCTGGGTTTCTAGGATCTCCCTCGCAAATTCGTAGCTGTTATTTTTTGGTCTATGTTAACGGTGTACTGAGTACCTGTAGTTCAGAAAAGGTGTGTTATGGAACACTGGAACCATGCACTATGTTAGGCGAATGCCGCTGCCAGTAAAAAAATCATTATAAGTGAAGCACGTGACAAAAAATATTTTTGAATTTTGAAAAATAATGTTTTGTTTCACTGTCTTATTACATAAAAAATGTTTCTTTAAATGTAAAGACACTACATCTGAATTCAAAATAGTCAGAAATAAAATTATCGTTTTTTTTTCGGGGCTCTCTAAATTTTCGCAGATACAAACAAACATCCTTGTTCAGTTTATTACCATTTAGGCTGAATATAATTATTACTATCCGATCAATTTTCTTACAACATAGCTCAGGTCAAAAACATAGGTCAATATTTCAAATTAAATATTAATTTAAAACTTTTTAGATAACATTAACTCTTTTGTCAAAAAGACTGAGTTTCATTTTTACACAAATATTTTTACAAGCAGGTCTGGCTTCAAATTCCGGCTAAAAAGAGTTTAGTTTTAATATATTTGTCTAAACTGTCCCAGACATATCTGAGAAATTACTCCGTATAAAACCAAGGGTAGAGACTCGTTTAACAAGCAAGTATTGAATCTAATTATATGATTTAAACTTTAATAATTTATAGATTATATTTATCAAATAAGGTGTGTTTTATTTAGCTCTTTAAGATTGGTGTTTTCTGCGACTAACTTTAAAAAATATGAATAAATATTTTATTAAAACTACTATAACTTTTCTGCTTTGTGAAGTATCTCCCTCGACTTAATTTTGACCGCAGGATTAAAATTATCACCTCAAATCTTGGTTTCATCGGGGCTATAATTTTAAGTTAAAAAATGCTCAAAACATAGTGGGTATTGAATATTGTATAAAAGAAGATAATTAAGTGAGTATTTACGTAGTGAGTAAAGCCCTCCAACAGATATAGAGCCTACAATAGAGTTAATCTCCAATCAGTTCACCTTGTCATCAATTCAGCAGTCATCCTTTAAAGTTGGTTTTTGATTTCACATTTTTTATTTTTGAAGTATTGGTTAGATATGAAAAAGTGAAGTTCTTGATATAATAATCAAACATACAATTTGTCTTTTATTTCTGTAACGATTGCTCATTCCAAAATGGAAATAATTGCTGAATGAAATCGTCAACTTTTTAGCCCATCCGGTAGATAATCACGAGCAACATTAGCAAACAAATTAAAAAAAAGTGTCTAGCTACGGCCCAGTAGCAAAATATATAATTATTTATTTTGCATCAGCTGAAAGCACTTAATAAATATTTATTGCCTCGCCAAAGACTCAAACATTCTTCAGTATCGATTTTGATAATTAATTTCCAAGGTATCCACATTGCTTATCGCTAATAAATAACTTCTCTGAAAAACTGGATAGGAAATTAGCCACGAGTACATTTTTCTTTGTTTAGTATACCTACAAGTATTAATTATCCCTAACAAATACTGGATGTCAGTTAACAATGTTTTTAACAACAACGAAGTTGATTTTTTTGTGAGGTTGTTGTGCGCATATGCATCGCTTTATAGCCTTTCTTTAACAGAAAAATCGATATTAGCTTCTAAGTCTATATATGTCTTGTATTTATTTTTTTTAGATTTTCAATACTAAAACCCTTGAACAATAAACAGAAATGAAGACAGAGAAAATGATATATGAGTATTTCAATATCTCGGGAAAAGGTTTATGTGTGTTCATATTTACTTTAAAGAATTTGCAGCGAAAATAATCTTTATACCTGTAATGACACAGAATTAAGCATTAGGCTAAAAACCTAACACACTTTTTAAGAAATAATATTTATGTAACTTAAAAATGTGTTTATATTCGTTTAGTAGTGCAAATTTCTTCCTGACTGCCGTATATCTACCCAAAGTTTCCTAAAAGGAATAAAATAATAATTTACTTTTCAGTTGAGAAAATCGGAATCGCTTCAGAAAGTTCCACGGATTTCTTGTTGTTACATGATACAGAAATAGACTTTTATGGCGCTAGACTCGCATCACAAATTTTTATTATAAAATCAATGTTCTCTTCGTTTTTTTCTTATTTCTTGAATTTACCTAATTCGATTAGCGCCATCTACTGACCAGTGGCTGAAATATAGAATATCGTAAGCAGACATAAAATAGAAATAGGGAATTTAAAGAAAGGACTATACCCGCTTGAGTAAATTTACTTTAATGTGGCAACGCTCAACAGTTTTTGTATATTGATCGTCATTAAGGGGACTTGAGGAAATTTGGATATAGACAAATTTGTCATTCAAAACTGGTTATATTTACTTAAATTTGCAATACTATCATTTGTCATAATTTATAGTTCAAGTAAGTTCAATAAGAATAAGGATGTTTCTGCATTATATTTCAGGAATTTTGTTGTAAGAATATTATGCTATCAAAAATCCACTCTCAACTTCTTAAATTTTTCTGATCGATCGGTAGCCTGTAGCACACGCAGTTTCGCCATGAAAATAATTCCTAGTTACTTGGCACTAATGATTATAGTTCAAGAAAAATGTTTTTAATATTTATTTAGGATATATGGACTGTGTATGGTGTGCGTTTGTAATTATAAAATCGGACGACCATGTATATACCAAAATATTTTAGAATTATTATATTATTCAATTTTTGTAAAAAACTTTTTTTTTGTAGCTTTTCTGGATTTCAAGATATCGCTTTCTTGACTTATTTGTTATGAAAGGAATTTGTAGTTATTATTTATAGATCAATATTTACTATTTAAATTAATAGTATTTGATGTCATGCGCAGTAAGAAATATCTACCTCCAAAAGACATTTAAGCCATTTTGTATTCTGTAGAGGGGGCAAGGTGCTTCATTAAACCTACAGCACTTAGGCCTTATTGTTGGATTCCTTGAACATTCTCCCGAGGGTCATTCATCCTAGACCATCAACTATTATAAAGTAGGTTATGTAGCCCAGGGGGCATCGATTAAGGCGGAGGTGGTATGTCAGCGCTGTCCTAGAATGGTTTATCTGATTATTGGAACAGCAGAACAATTACAGACCAAATGTGATACGGAGTCGTTTTTTTTTTGTTAGCAATATTTGCAAAGAATTAAGTCACTCAGCTTATATATTGAGAATCTATTTCTATAACTGATAAAACCCAGTCAGAATCTCTGTTAAAATCGGTAGATTATTTCAATCTATTTCAGAAAGAACTAGAGCCTTTTCACCATCTAGATTAAAACCAGAATCCAAAGCAAATTTTAGTCACATTCATAATATCTTCAAAATATTCGTACACGAACCAGCCAAGAATTTTTTAGCGATAACGAAAGTTCACACGGTATGTAATACACTTGTAAAGTGCTGTTTTACCGACGTGTGTAAATATTAGATTAGGTTAAGTGGTATTACCGACGTGTTTAAATATTAGGCGACAGTGAAAAGTTGCTCAGATTCCACGGAAACTGGCAGCTCATAGGCAATCTAGATTAGAACCAAGAAAACCAAAAATTGTAGTCACAGCCATAAATATTCTTAAAACACTCGTAGACGAACTAGCAAAAAACTTCTAAAATTAGTCAAGGCAAACATGGCAGTCAGCCAAGCTTGTTTAGCCATTGAATACTTTAGTCAGCATTAGCTTGTACCGAGATTATTACAGCACTTGTTAACTCGCCTAGAAATAGTGAAATTGGCAGAGTCGTTGTACTTTAAAAATTAATTTTACGTAAGAAAAGGAGAACAATGGGCAATTACCTTTTATCGACATGTTAGTTATTAGATATAATACTGATAGGTATATAACATCCGACTCATTTCATTGCCGTCAACACAAAATGGCAGCATTTCATTTCATAACTCACAGATTAGACAATTTTCCATTAAGTAAAGAACGTTTTAACAATGAAATGAATCGGATTAAAAATATAGCTAAACGTAATGGATATAATGATAATTTTGTACATAAATTAGTAAACAGACATAAGCATAAGAACATGTTTAAAGATGCCACTACTCTTCAAGCACCTGAGGCTCCCAGTAAGTTCATAGTAATCCGATATAATCCCGGATATACGAAAAGTCTAGAAAAAGTATTTAAAAACGTAGGTTTTAGAGTAGCCTACAAAACGGAGAACAGTTTGAAGAATCTCCTTGGAAATCCTAAAGACAAAGTCGACTTGAAGGAGAGGTGTGGCATCTATGAAATTAGATATCATGACTGCGATCTAAAATATGTTGTGCAAACTAAACGCTCCATAAACATTCGCACATTTAGGATACGGAAGAACAAAAAAGTCAAGCGTTGCCCAACATGTTTTGGAAAACAATCACCAAATTGGAATAAATAATCTTAAGTTAATTAAAAATGTATCTAATAATAGATTATTGGATCCATTTGAGTGTATAGAAATAGTTAAATATGGTAAGAAAGCACTAAATAAAGACAAAGAGCCTATTCCCTATATTCCCCTCTATTGCATTTACCTATAAATAGGGTTAGGATAAGTTACTTTAGTTTATATCATCTGCTGATGAAGCTGACTTGGTTAGAGAAACGCCCGTCCAGAACGTAACAATTTGTGGTGTAGTGTAGTTAGAACTCTTGTATTTTGATCTGTCTTCCACTACAGGTGTGCAGAATCAATTAATTGTAATATTTTGCCGGTCCGCGGATTCGGTAGGAAGATATTTACTAATCCTCATAATAAAAAGTTTGAATAGCACTGGTCTATTTTTAGAAATATTTATAATCAACAACAAAAGTTAAGGTACGAGCGGGGATCGAACCCGCACCTCTTGATCACTAGTCCATCGCTCTAACCAATTGCGCTATCGTACCACTGATAAGCAATTCGTGAGAACTTGTACATATTCAAACCCACCAGTATCATAACCATTGTGGATCCTGTCAGGAACGCCGCGCCCTAAGGTTAGACTATTTGGCAGGATCAACAATGGTTATGACACTGGGGGGGGTTTGAAAATGTAAGTTCTAACGAATTGCTTATCAGTGGTACGATAGCACAATTGGTTAGAGCGATGGACTAGTGATCCAAAATACTTCTGTTCAAAACTGGTCTATCTGCTATTGCCACCCCTTCCTCGGGCTCTTCCTGGATAGTTTCAGAGTCAAACCAATTGACTTATGGAGGAAAAGCGACAAAGATATTGTATTAAGGGACACCCGCCCATATTAGATGAGATAGGCTATTTAGATTAAGTTAGTGGATTATTTGTGGAAAATATAAACCTATACACAGGGAATAGAATAGATATTATAGGAAACAGTAAAGAAGTAAATATTAAAACGTAGTTTCAAATTATCTGATCTTTGAGGTGATTTCTCAAGGGTAAGAATCCGTCTTAACCATAGAAAACCCTAACTTAAGCTAAGGGTGACAAATAGCCTATCTCATCTAATAAGAGCGGCTATCCCTTAAAACAATATCTTTGACGCTTTTCCTCCATCAGTCAATTGGTTTGACTCTGAAACTACCCAGGAATCCTATCGAAAAGACTGTGCCAAGCTCGGTGAACAAGATGATGTTCGAGCGTCTCATTCCTGTCGCGGATCATAAAATGGGGTGCGTCAGAAGAACTGCACTCACATTTTAACATGCTACCACACTTAGCTTATGTTCTGTCCTTGATTTAAATGTTAAAAATGGCCGCCATTCCGCCATTTATCATTTTTTTAATATGCTTGCTATGGGACTACTCGGGCAATAATATCCTGAATCTCCCCTGAAAATTTCGTCCAAACTGGTAAAATCATCGCGGGGTAATCGACGAATAAACATAAAAAAAACAACAAAATGACCGAGATTTGCTTGCTATGGGACTACTCCGGCAATATCCTGAATGTCCCCTGAAAATTTCATCCAACTTAGTCAAACCATCGCTGAATAATCGGTGTACAAACATAAGAAAAAATACATATGGTCAAACTGATAACCTCCTTCTTTTTTGAAGTCGGTTAAAAATTATATTGAGGGTAGTCGGTTAATATTATTTTATTCATACCAAATGTCCCTTTTTCGAAAATGTCAAGTAAAATATTAGATTTGGAGTTAGCACATTTTCATGGTCACCCGGTATGCATAGAATTACATAACGGGATAGAAAAATATAAATTTAATTATAAAACTCGCTGCCTTTATCGCCCTTATACCTGTGTCTTTTTTTATATTATAATTACAAAACAACAGGTGAAGGGATTTGAAATCAATATATATCAGACCACCACCGAAATGTGCTCTACAATTTGACATTTCACTCATCAAAATCGGCTAAGCCGTTTAGACAATATACATAAACAACCTAAAAAAATACATACAGATCGATTAGTTTGTCACAACCAATGTACTGTATTGCTAATTCGAAGCAAAAATCCTGCTTTTGGCACTTATGACAAACTGGCGGAAAGGGCTCCAGTCCATACTGATGTAAATAATTAAATAAGTCTTATGTGAATTATCAAAACATAAAATATCTTAACTTGATTTAAGAATATTTTTTATGTATTTCAATTATCAATAATTAAAAAAAAACATTTACTTTCAAATATGTTTTTTTTTATTTTCCTGGAAATTACTAAAATTTGTATACAGACTATAATATAAATAAAAATAGTAATATCTTGTAACTCTGTGCTGCCCGTTATATTAAGGGTCACCTTATTAGGCTGTTCAGCGGTGTTGCCACTTTCATTTAATGATTTTATCGGAACGTTTTACAGTACAGATTTCTACATTACATCGAAGGTAGAGAGTCTAATTACCGCCTTAGCATCAAACTGGATCCAGTATTTCCGCGCGGGGCAATTAACTTCAAAATACACGTTTGTCTAGAATCGCACAAGTTGTCAGCTTTACCTTGAACTAAAATTGGATCAATACCAAAAACAAATATTATGATTCCTTTCCTGAACGAATACTCCTAACGTTCTTTATTTAGGTCGATTAATTAGAGCTTCTAATATAAGCAAATATAGAGAGGGCCGTGAGTGGATCTAATTATCGGTTGGGATATTAACATTTAGATAGGTATTGTGTTATTTAATATAATCGATTTCGCGCAATGAAAAATGCACTCGTTACAAACCAAATTTTTGCACGAACACCAATAACAAAATGATTCATTGTGAAAAAGTTAACGGAAATGAATCTAAAAACAGTGATATAACATCGTCAAGAAATATAAGTAACAGCCCATCCTACTACAAAACAGGTTCTCAGATGCCACTACGAGAGGGCGATGTAGATGCATCGACGCGAAGCGAAACGAAGAGCGGGAAATCTAATATTGAAAATCGAACGAATTTATGTAAATCTGGAGAAATGAATCATAGTTTCCAAAATGAATATATACTGAACCGCGATGATTTTAAGTTTCGTCCAGAGGTAAATTTAAAAGTTAAATTAAATCGGGACGAAGTGGAACGTTTTGAGTATAAAGAAGATGGTGGCAATACCGGAAAAGAAGATACTGCAAAAAGTAGATCGTCAAACTCATCTTATTTAGCCAGAATTTTAAAAAGACGGAGCATTAGATGGTAAGTATAAAATTTGTAGTACGAATAACAGTACACGTGTATAGCGATAAGAGATACAGAACAACTCTGTGCCTTAACTCTTTAAAAAATCTTCATCTTCGTTCGCCCGTTTCAAACATCGTGATTGATAATCTGAGTTTGATATAGTTATCTGCATGTTCCTGTCTTCCTTTATTCTTATACACGGTTAATATAAGATATAGAAGAAAGTTTTCGCATTGCCCTTTTTTAAATTGAAATAAAAAACTAACCCATTAAAAAAATCGTAAAGTTTAAACATATTTATGCACTGTTGATATAGCTATGAAAATGCAGAATCCAAAAAGTCATATGTACTGATTTTGAACAAATAAAATAAAAGTTTATATAATAAAATAATATAAAAATTAATTTATAAACAAAAATAAAACTAGAAAAATTTTACTTACTCAATTCAGCGTCAAATCAATAATCAGTACCATAAATAGACGTTACTTGAACTATTAGACCATAATATACTCAATATCAACATATAATTTCCCAAACCATAAATTATCTCCCAATACCCACACGTCAATTTTAAAAAAACAATAACAAAAATCAAATGCTTGAAGCCAAAGATTCCTTTAGCTTAATTGGTATCACTTTTCAAAAAAATCTCCGCTGGCATGATGACATCACCTTAATGGCCACAGCAGTCACGAAGAATTAGGTTTCCATTTCCGAAGCTCGAAAATACTTTTCTCCTTGTATACCCTTTACACTTCGCAAATCAGATTCAGTTTTGAGTACTACTCGCATGTATATGGAACAAGGATGTTCCTTCAATCCTTAACGTCCTTGACTCTGTCCAAGGAAGAGCTATTCACCTGATCGATGACCCAAACATCACAAGGAAGCTTGCATAACTAGAGCATCGTTGAATTGTAGGCGATCTGTCTCTGTTTTGCAGATACTACCATGGATTATGTTCTCCTGAATTATCATCCATTATGCCTTTCTTAGTAATTCTTGCCAGGGAGATACGAGCATCGACATATATGCATCCCGTCCAACTCCAAGGACCAAGGACATCTCACTTTGTTCGTTCCTTTATTCCCTTTATGAATTCCAAAGGAAAGCAATTATTATCAAATGCTGGGTTCCTTAGTACCTAAAAATTAGATTTAACTTAAAATTTGCGCAAATATCAAAGGTTACTTAGGAATCACTAGTAAAATTTTGGTACGAATCCAAGATGCCGAAACAAAATGTTAAATTTAAAAATTCAGTCTGAAAAACTTTTAAGAATTAATTATGGTATAGAAATAAACTGGTAAAATTGTGGTAGGAATTCAAGATGGCAGAACAAAATGGCGGCCAAATAAAATTTTTGTCTGTCTCGTAAAAAAAAGCATCCTCTAAGGTTTTACATATCTTCATGTTTTTGCATCCCTAGATGCCAAAAATATGTTTTATCAACTCCATCGGTCTGTCTGTCTGTAGCTAAAAAACTACTTACCCGATTGACGTCAAATTTTGGTGAAAAATTAAGTGTAATATGAGGATGACCTGGTAGAGAGCTAATTCGAATTATTTTAAATTATGCCAAAAAATAAGTGTAGTATAGGTAGAAACCGATAAAATAATGGTACGAATTCAATATGGTGGAACAAATTGGCAATAAAAATATTTGAAAAGGCAGTATATTTGTATTACTAAATGACTATTTGCGAAATTAAATGGGATCACACTTCACTATTCCTAATAAGAGGAAAAATTCATAACGAGCGAAGTTCCGGGGAAAAGAAAATTACCAATTTTTTAAATTATATGATAATAGATATGATTTTGTTTATTTACGATGGATGTGCAATACAGACAAAGCCATGGAAATGTACGCAATGTCCTTTTTTATACAAAAAAATGGCAATATTATATCCCGAGCAACAAACGCCTAGCCACAAATATTTTGCAAAACTTGAAAGAAAACTTCCTGTTCCTTTTACCAGCCTCAGTACCGAGGAAACAGAGTATCAAAAAGGGAGTGTGAAAACGAAATTAATGTTTGGGAAGTTTCTTTTAAATAAATCATGTAAACACTGAAATACTTTTAAAATTAAAATTCAGCTTACGTCAATATACACTATATATATATATATATATATATATATATATATATATATATATATATATATATATATATATATATATATATATATATATATATATATATATATATACACTACCAACATTTGCATAGGGAAACTGCATTCCAAGATAAGTTTGGAATAAATGTGTGCTTAACATAGTCGTCCGGAGAAAGGGGTTGTAAAAGGTGTTGACTCTAATCGCTGAAATTACATACCGGAGGCACCCCACACTCCTGTATCTAAACATGTGGTTATGTATTCTGGATTCAAAAGTAGCAGAACCATTTTTCTTTGAGGAAAATATAACAGGAGTGTCATACCTAGATTTTTTACAAGAAGATTTTCAAGACTTCTTGGATAATCTTCTTTTAGAATCACAATATCAGTGGCGGCTCGTGGTGACTTATATTGAAAGGTCAATAACAAATTTCAAAAATAGGCATATTTAAAATAAAAATAAATATCTTATCTTTAAATTGAGCTTTAAATTCTCTTGAAGTTCAGGTCTACTCTTCATTCTTTAGAATTGGAAAAATGTTGAATGACACGTTCGTTAAAATTGCACGCACATTCCTATTATAAACGATTTCTCGATATTTAACATTGCTAAAGCGGATAGTCTATCTTGGCCCAACTCCTCAACAAAATTTATAAGCCCTCGATTTTCAGACAAAGCCGTTTCATCATGACCACGTAGTGCCAGCTCGAATGCCCCACAAAATTTTACGCAATCTATAATTTTGTTTAAAATATAACGATTTTTGGATACATTTTCATTAAAATCTCTAAGGGATTTTCTATAAGCTGTGTCTAGCTGAGTGCGAATATCAACACCCGAGTGTAGCATAGTTCACCGAACATTTCATGTGATCTGCAGTAAGCGCATGTTTTTTTATTTTTTCTTTTAAGTGTTTTAAGTCTTTAACACCGGTTTTGCACCATAATGAGTCCGACGAGTCTTTAGAAAACGACAACATAACAGTAAAATGAGTTAGAGACTTCACAACCACATATCCAGTTAGCTAAATCGTATATGCTTTTGCGAAAGTTTCGATGAACCTCTTTATTTTTTTCTTTACTAGTTTGTCGTATACTAAGTTCTCTTGTTGAATTCGGTTATTTTCTCTAAGTTAAGTTCGTTAGCACTCTTTAGTCGTTTAATTTTTTGCACTACCGACATTTTATTTCATCTACATTCACAACTCAAACTTAAACCACCTCGAAATTGGTTATTTTTGCAAAATTAAATTCGTAAGCACTTTTTAGTTGTTTATTTTTTTCCTCTAGTCACTACCAACATTTTATTTCCTGTATATTTCCAATTCACACATGGCTCATAAAAATAAAAAATATATATGACAAAAAACAGTATATAAATCAATTTTCATCGATTAAAAACGTCCGAAACAATATCGAGTTAGAATATCGACCGCGCGACCTCTGAACAATTGAACTCCACATGCCGATGTGATGCCCCGACCGATCGATCGAATTATGAGAAGAGACCGGCTGATGACTCAAATCGCGATTTCATATTCCATTTGCTATCACGTTTGGATGCCGCTAGAAGCTGTGAAATCTTCGGGTACTTTCGTCAAGCTTTAGTTAATCAGGGCAATTCGGACAGCCAAGACTAGCTTAGTATAGCGTATTTTATTATGCTTAAGGAACGCAACGAGGCCATTCGAACCGCGCCGTGCTCGGCTAATAGTGTAGCGTATTTAACTTTTCCCAAGGTTCGCGTTTTATTAGAACTATTAGGAGGGACGGTCAAACGAATAATTTATTTTCTGAAATATATTTGGGGGGGTCATTGACCAAATGACCCTATGGAAGAGCCGCCACTGGGTCCTATTACTAAGCCATCTCAGTCGCCTGATATAACTCCAATGGATTTTTCCATATAGGGTTTTATCAAAAACGAGGTTTATCGGATAACCGCAGAAAATGAAGGAGGTCTTAAAAAAAATAGCTGGTGAAAAAATAACTCCAAAAATGCTCTAAAATGTAAGAAAAGTATTAGAAAATCAAAGTCCTGCACAAGAAGCACCGGAGGTTACTTGGAATCTTATTTTTTACATGAGCATTCTTTTCAGAATACTCTCCGGGAAGCTAATACTAGCCCCAGTCGTGGACTATATGTGTTTAGGGAACACTGGTTTTTCTAGATTCGCGTATAGATACTAATTTTGGATCTTGTTTAAATAAATATTTAAAATTTTTAAATAGTATTAATATTAATTAAATGTCCTGAAACTTATCTCAATGGTCAATTATTTCAGAAATGGAAAACAGGGTAACACGTAAACAGTAGTTATTCGGCACGACCATGCATAACATTATAAGCACAAGTATCACGAAAAACACTGGCTTGCGAAAATATTAATTTGTTATGATTGGACCCGTCAATATTATCAGAGGCACTCTCGGCGGTTCGGCAATTTTTCATCCTTGACTCTTCTCTCCAAATCATTAACATAAACTTATAGATGAACGAAAAGGGCAAAATAAGGAAAGGAATAAATAAGGAAGGATGTAAAATATATCGAGGGTGCCAAGACATTCTTATTATAAAGAAAATTTTAATAATTTCGTTATACCAGGGCAGTCTGTATTAAAATTTATTTAGAAATAATTAATAGTATAATAAAAACACAAAAACATTCCAAATAAAAAAGTAAAATATAAATGAAAATGGGAACAATACTTGAAATAGTTTCTTCCTATTTAGAACATTATTTTCTTGCTATATATGTTTTAATTTGTTTTGATTCTTTGTTTTAAAACGTTGTTTGTTACCCATAGTAATAGTCAATTGTTAATTAATGCTTTTCCAATTTTATCTTAAATATTACATAAAATGCAATATAACGTTTCTAAGGACTTTAAATTA
Source organism: Kuschelorhynchus macadamiae (assembly GCA_030620095.1). Classification (NCBI taxonomy): domain Eukaryota; kingdom Metazoa; phylum Arthropoda; class Insecta; order Coleoptera; family Curculionidae; genus Kuschelorhynchus; species Kuschelorhynchus macadamiae. The sequence continues at coordinate 497,146 of JAUTXW010000099.1, forward strand.
TAAAGGGCTGTACTCCTATATCCACGATGATATTCTACAGGATCGAATCGTCGTTAAAGATACTTGCGTAGTATATCATTAGAAAGGAGATAAAAAAGTTATTCTAAAAATGAGAATTAAAAATCCAGGTCCGTGCTTAAAAAAAAGTTGATGGTAGTGGCCCAAACACGAATCGAGATGAAATTTGAAGATACCGTATTGTAGGACCAAAAAAATTATAAAACTTTCGAATTTAAACTATGTCTCAAAAATCAATAATTTTTGAAATATTCGACGAAATATATTTAGAAAATTTTCACAAACCTCCCTGAATCTCAGACACTAACAGGAATTAGGCAACACGGTAAAAAGATCTTGAATGGGCATCAAATCTGCAAATTTTTTTAATTTAACCGTCTCCGAACCACTCACCTTCTCGGAGATAGCAATAGTGGCATCACCTAAAGTAGGCATCCCATATAGTCACTAGTCAGTTTCCGTACCGTCGAGGAGGTTCTGGTAGAATGTGTAACTAATTTATCGCAATTGTAAATTGGCGCCTGAAAAATACTGACAAAATTAACTTGTAAATTCTTTCCATATACATATTTTAATATAGTCAATTTTTGCACCAGTAAAAAAATAGAACTAATATGTAAATAATTTCCCGCAAACAAAAATTACTCAAGTCGCTTTCACGACCACGACTCTATTGTAAATTCTTTTTAGTGAATCCTGTATAATTTGATTATTTAGTTGATACTTTTGCCAAAAAATAATAAAACTAATTAATAAATATCTACACGATGGAAAGAGATATATATAAAATAGACTTGATAAGAGAACCAACATTCGACGCAGAATCTAGAAGACGAGGAATATAGTAGGAATTCCATTTCAATTCCTAGGGCTTTACATACATTAGAAGTAAATCTGGCAATACTGCCACCATAATAATATTTTTTTTAGATTGCTTAGGACTGCTATGAAAACGTCGAAAAACACACAACTAGCAAAGTACTATTTTCGCATGTTGTGAGAAATTATTTCCCATGGCTCAAATCGGTTTGTCATTGGTCCCATTTGCAAAATACTAGTTCATATTCATGGGCGCCGTTATATGAGAGTAAGGGGGGATGAATCTCCCCCCCCTCAATTTTGGAAAATGTGCTCTAATCGTTGAACTTACATACCAAAGGCGCAGCACCCTCCTGTATAATGAACATTGTTGGTTGCTCAGTTTGCATCTCTTTGTATTCTAGTGTTCAACGTGAAAATGTCAAAAAAGAAACATTGTTATATAAGAAATGGAGCGTGCGCAATAAATTTAAGTGTATGTCCCAAATGCATGCGTAAAAAAAATACAGTGTATAACATGTTTGAAAACCACTTTTCACACTCACTTGAACACCAAACTGTCGTATTCGTGTGAAAATTTTATTATATATCAGCTAAATTGCAAAAAGGTATATCTAATTTCGAATGGGAAATACCAAGTATAAGGGTCAAGCAGATAAGTGAAAGCCCTTTGTGAAATTTTCAATTTACTCGCTAAGTGATCTGTTTTTTAAAAATAAAGCGTGCGCCAACATTTTATCTTGCAAAACAGTATCTGTATTTTAGCAGTTAATAATCAATTTAGCTTAATTAACACTATCTGAAGGGTAGTATCGCAATATTCGCAATAGACATGGTACATGAGAGTTGGCAATTAAGATTTTCAATATTGACCTGTATAATCTAATTCTTTAAAGTACCCACCGAACTACCTCGACTCGAATGACGTCACAGTGGTAGACAATGCCCCCAAATGTGAGGGTAAAATATGAGGGTCTTTATACGGCATCTGCCTAGCGCGCGTGGGCCTAATGTATCGGTATATAAGTATCACATTCGTTAAAAGGATCTTTAAAGGGTAGTTGGAAGCTAGGCTTAGCTTTTTCTAGTTAGCAGGGTTGTAATTGCCTTTTTTGAATATAAAGTGAATATTTAAAACCGTTGTGTCCAGGTAATTACACAGCCTTATACATTTTAAGAATGGTATTAATTAATTTATTTTATGAAAAATTTAAAAAACTACTTATTTTTATACTTGCAAAAACCTGATTTTTTAATGTTTATTTTTTCATTTTTTTTTCAGATCTTATCAAGGAAAGTTCCACTTTTCAAACAGATCACTCGTTTTTATATAACACATTTCATTATTTATTATTTTAGTGAACTTAAAAAAGAAATATTTTTTCCAGAAATTAATAATAATAATACCCTGCTAATAACTTTCCCTTAAAAAGGATTAAAATGAGTTTTTGGGACTAAAACATTTATTCTCGATAATGCTGTTTTACTTGATCATGCTTGCATATTTTATATTTTTTAAATATTTGTTTAGTACTTTATTTAGTGTCATAATTACCAAATGTGGAAACATACTGTTTAAGCAGAGGCATGCACGGCTTGCTCAGGGTTTTGTGATTGGTGGAAGAGAGAAAACGCAACTGATGATTTACGTTATGCATCACACCAAAGTAATTGACAAAAAAATAGACATGGTTTTTGATATTCTCAATTTTCCAAATTAAAAAGCTTTATTATCATTTCTTTAGTCACTAATTATAATGTTACCAACTCGTCTACAATTTTTGGAGGCGTGCAGTTAATGTTCATCCGGTTATAAAGACGTGCATGTTTAATCGCAAAAACAACACCCTACCAAAGTTTACTGATTTGTTATACTGAATCAGTATACTTTGACCCTACCTACATCATAGAATTCTTGGAATCAAACAACCCCGATTTTATGAGTTCATTTTATACTTATGCGCCAAAGTTACTTTCGTTTAAAAATGGAACTTTAATGCTTTGTTGATAAATATTCTGTCATAAGCCAATTTTTAATGTTTCTAACAACGATAAAAATTGTTTGTTTTATAACATATAGAACCCTATAAGTTAATGTATTGATGTAGAATAATAGGAATCGGTTCACAAAATTAGAAATAATGCTTTGGATTTTTTAGTCTGAGTTAGCCTAATATCTTCAAATTTATTCACAAACATAAAGGATTTTGTCCGACCCTGTAATGGCTGCATCCCTTGCAACTCTTGGTGCAGTGTAGATTTGTATGTATAGAGAGCGAAATTTGTTGCTGTTAGATATTTTATAACTTGCTCAAAATTATTAAATGTGATATAATGTCGTAAAACAAATATAAAAAGTGGACTTGAAAATCTTAGTGTTAACAGTCCCCAAAATGCCTGATTTACAGGATGAAACTTTCAACTTTTGTTTTGATCGCGTCGTTTTGCAGTTCGGATACCAGTGAAGTGACGATATTTGTTATTTAGAGTGGACAAAAAGTGTTTTGTTTATTATGTTTAGACTTAAAATTAATCTAAGGATACGACTCTACACAATTTAGAAGAAGATTACTTACACAATTACAAACACCAGGTAAGGATTTAAATAATATTAAGGTCGATTTATGCATATCCGTGACGAATCGGTGCCGACAGCTAAGCTAAGCGTACTCTGTAAACTGAAATTTTATTTAGCTAGAAATATTTAGAAATTTAGAGCTCGAATATGTTTAAGCTTTTTCTCACTACCTAGAATTACGCGTACTGACCAAAATCGTAAAAAAGTTTTAAAACCTATTTTAAATTTTTTAGTATTTTATCCCAGATTTTGAGAAAAGGGGAATTACAAAATTTAAGGTACGGGCTAATGTCACACTAATATCCAGAAAAAATAATAATTTTTCATCAGTAAAAAAATAAATAGTTAATTAAGTTAGATTTTTTTGTAATTTTAAAATCATAATTATTTTTGCGTAATGCAAAAAATTACAATACAATACAATTTTATAATGGGACTAAATAAGACTAAACAAAAAGGACCCCGCACATTTCTTATGGGAAATCGCTTTTAGTAACTTTTTCTAAAAATCTGATACATTATAGTTCTCGACCTCCTGATTAAAAGTTCTCATAACCACAACTAATCCTGCGGCTAGTTTTTGACCTACAGGGTATCAAAGAAGGAATTTTGCGTTTTTCATATTTTACGCAAAATTAAAACTTAATGGTCTTTAATAAAAGATTATGTATGCATTAGTAAAAATAAACTTATACAAGGTGTGGCTTTATTCCAAAATTCGGCTCTTTTTATTTTATATTCAAGTGCACCTAAAACACTAAAATTCTAATGTTTATTAAATGCTCTGTTACTATAGAGCAAATGTGTGCAAAAAAGCAAAAAATGTGTGATATATTTATTATAATTAAATGGAAAATGTTTGTAAATCGCTGACATTACAGTGGCCATGAATTTTAATACACAAGTTTTGTAGTGTATTCTAGTGTGTCAGTTTTACTGGCTTCTTCAATATCCCAGCAATAAACTGATTAGATATGGATTTTCACATAATGCAATACGTTACAAAACTTGTGTATTAAGATGCATGGCCACTGAATGTATTGTGTCAGCTATTTAAAAGCATTTTCGCTACAATTTTTTAATTTCCATTTAATACTAATAAATATATGATTATTTAAAAGCATTTTTGATACAATTTTTTAATTTAATTTTCATTTAATACATCTACACTTTGTATAAGATTATTTTTATTAATATATGCATTAGCTACTAATCACAAACATCCTGAGCGACTGGCATGTTTGAACGCCTATTAAGTATTTACAGTCGAATAAAGAAAACATATTTCATACAATATGAAAAACGAAAAATTGTTCTCCATCTCACCCTTATATATACATCCCTGAATTGTAAACTGGTGCAATCCCTAAAATTCGAAAGGTTTCTTTAAAGACATGCTTTAAGTTAATCTTTGAAATTCTAAAAGGTAGCATACATCAATTGTTGAAGTTTCTAATTATTTAGACTTGTTTTACAAATGAAATCTTTGTAACATTTTTAGAATACGAATGATCGGAAAATCCAGTTTCCTGTCCAGTAGATTCAAAGAACTAAAAAAACTCCTTTAGCATCTCAGACAGATACTGAAAATGCCTCAGTGTTATGTAGAAACTTGTAGAAACTACTACGAAAAAACCAGGGGCAGTAAAGAAATTATTTATCACATGCTGCCTGGAGATTCAGCGTTGGCTTTAAAATGGATTCGTGCTTGCGGAAAAAAGGAACAAAAAGTACCGTATTATGCACGAGTATGTAGCGATCACTTCTCAGAAAGATGTTACCAAAGAGATTTACAACACGAGCTGCTTGGTAAGTATTAGCGATATATGTATTTCGTAATATACATTACACTCGTTATTAGAGGTATTATTAGCTTACTTTTCTTTTTTCCACATAATAATCTACAATTACTATATTCATGAAAGCTAAATAGAAATCTTCTTTAAGCCTGTGCATCGGAAAACAAATAAAAACACAAAATCATCGACTAGTAGGTCTTCGACACATTCCTTTTCTGCATGCTTTCATTAACATGATGTGACATGTTAATCTTTTGATTAATAGACAAAATATGGATTTACCAAACAAAAACTATATCACTTACTTACTCCTCATCGCACAATATACTAAACACCACATGTCCATAAGTCCATAACAATTAAAAAAAATAAGAAACCTTCAAATCTAAACAAGCCAATTTAACATTTTTTTTTAATTTTGTTTCTTTTATATTTAATTTGTATATATAGTCTACAGTTTTGGCTAAATTTTTATGTTGTGTTTGTCAAGCCAAAAGTCGCCCTTCTTTTGAATAGTTAAATATGCGCAAATAAGAATTTGTGACGAAACAACTCTTTCTACATCTTTTTTTTGCCACATCTAACATACATACATACATACTCACATTCAATCATTCATTCGCTTACCATACCTAAGTACTTAAATAAAACCACAGCTTCGATACTCCAGTATACCATTTTTTAATTTTTGCTTTATTTGCATAAACCTGTTTTTATTTGTTATTATTTTATTTTAATCTTTGTTATTTTTATAACTTTATTTCCATAATCTATAAAAAAATCAATACAGACATTTACTATTTTCCTCCATAAAGGTTTTTTTTATTCTAAGAAATGGAAAATATATATTTTACACGCACTTTTTTTCTAAAAATTTAATAAGACTGCCATTTTGTTTAACCATATAGGATTGAGAATTTTTTATCAGTTCATCCTTCTTTCACATTTAATTTTTGTGTAAAATTTTAACTAACTTGGATAAGTAGTTTTTTGATGCTGATATTTTGAACATTTTTAGACCGCTATTTTGTTTCACCATAATAGTAAATCATTAAAAGTTTACCATTTTATCCCTACATTGCACTTAAATATTACGCAAATTTTAAGGTGAATTGAATAAGTTGTTTTTTAGCAATAATTTTTTAAACAATTTATTAGGTCTCCAATTTGTTCAACACATTGGATTTTTATGGGGATGGCAGAGATCCTAAATTTTTGACAAACATTTTAAGTAAATCGGATAAGTAGTGCTTGAGTTAGGCCGAGAACACACAGACCGGCAGACCGATGGAATTGAGAAAACATGTTTTAAGGCATCTAGGAAGCCTGAAACGTGAAGATCTCAAAAAATCTCGGAGAGCGATTTTTTCTCGATTACAAAAACTTACGGTTTTGATCAGTTTAAGGCCGACTTCATAAAGTCAATTTTCTAAGATGGAATGAAATTATTTTTTAATTTTTAGTGCCGTTTTTTGAGTCGGTTAAAATATTTTTATAAAAAATAATATTTCACCCTTTTTAGTTTTATTTATAAGAAGTTTTATTATAAGTGTTCGAGTTCTACACCTAGATTAAAACATTGGACCCTAATAAAATAAACCTTGAACTTGAAATATTACTAGAATCACGGCAACTAATATTCGAGCAAATACTAACTATATACAAAGAGAGTACATATTTATAGAGAACCGACAAAACAAATTGTCTAAAATTAAAATCAGTAATGACATTTACTCCCTGTCCTAAAACGACCGAAAACCATTGAGAAATACGATATTTAGGATTTCGCCCCTCCTCCTCCACCCACCTTAGTTGTTAGCACAAGAAATGTTCTGTGTCCAGAATAAAGCCATTTAAGATTATCAAATGCATTAAGATTTATAATTACATACCGAAATAGCCTGACAAGCAAAAGATTGACTCCCTTGCCCTTGGATCTGTAAGTCAAACCCAGATAACCAGCTCTGTTTGGCTAAATACAACTATACACTAAATTTCAAGACAATGAAAGGATTACAAAGTTATAGCGAAACCCCTATCATAGAAAAATATTCAAAATGACGATATTTCTTCAATTATTTTTTTAATACGCTCTCTATGGGATACCATAATAATACTTCTGGGAAAATATTTCCAAGATGGGCAAATATTTCTGGAGTAACCAGTATATTCACAGACATACGGTAATATTATACATAAGCAACTGCATAAAAAATCAGCAACACAAATTAAAAGCCAAATAAATCTCGATATTTTTAAATTATCCTACTTTTTCCTCCTTCACTCCCCCCCGTCAATCCGTCATACACTTAATTTATTACGTAAGTACGCCCAAATTAGTTTTCTCGTTAGTTATTCTCCATATACTAAGACATGATTAAGACAATAAAATAACAAAATGTCGGCATTGCCCAAGTTTGTTTTTAATATGCATACTATGGAACCACCCCGGCACTATCCTGAATACTTCCTAAAAATGTCACCCAAATTAGTAAATACATTGAGAAAGTTAGTGCCAATCCCATATAGCAAAACAAAATAGTGTCTCTAGCCTAACTTGGAACATCCGTCGTAACGACTTCCACCACTTACAGATAACACAGTTTATTTATACTAGCTGGCCCAACAGACCTTGTTCTGCCCAATAAAATAATACAAAAAATAGTGTTGAAAGGTTTCGGTTTCCACACGATCATTAAATAAAAAATCATGTAAATTGGTGTAGTACAACTCTCTTACGAACCTGCTGAAAAATGTGGCTTAGTGTTTTAAATATCTAGATATACATCAGGGACGGACTGGGTTGGGAAAATGTGGCTGGCGATTCAAAGGCAAAGGCGCCGCTTTTCGAACAAACTGTACCGTATAAGGAAAAAGGAGGGGAGGGGGGGTGCGTCGACAAGGAAAACGTCATTAAAGAAAATTAGTATTTATTATTTTTCCAATGTCAATCGCAAAATGAAATAGTCAAAAATATTATGAAAATGTAATAACAACAAATCTAAAACTGGCATATCCAAATAGACATTACTATTTTTATGAAAAATTAAACGATTCAGGCTCACATTTTAACTTAAAAATCAAACTAAAGGAACTGTATTCTTTGGGACGTTGATCCCATACACCTTGCAGTTTAGGACTGCAAGATTATTTCATTATCACAAGTACTTACAACAAAACTAAAACTAGAATATCAAAAGAAACAGTATTTTTATGAAAAACAACAATTTAGCCCTGTGTTTTAACTTAAAAACCGAGTTAAAATTAAAAATGTAAAGGAACTGTATTCTTTGGCACATTGATCCAATACAACTTGCAGTTTGAGACTAAGTAGTCAAAAAATGGTTTCAGTATCAAAAAGTAATTGCAACAAAACATGAAAAGAAAAAGAAACAGTATTTTCATGAAAAACAATGATTCCGCGTCACATTTTAACTTAGAAACAAAACTAAGGAACAAAAAACAAAGTGTATTATCTGTCATTTTAATCCACTAAAATCCTTGCAGATTAGACACAACCAACAGAGCAGACAAATTTTTACTCGTTGTCGCAAAATCGCTTATGATATCGTCATTGCTGAGTGACATCAATATATCCCTTTCTAGAGCCATTAACCTAAATGCTTATTCTCCTGAGACAAATTATTTCGTAGCCAATTGAGAATGTACTTCAATTTTGAAAATGACCTTTCACATGTCACCTGGCTTATGGAGAGAGTAGGCATATATTTATAAACTTTGAAAAGTTGGACATAGGCATTTGCATATAAGTTATATTTAAATAGAATATTAAAACAACATAATATGCAGTTTTTGCAAAATTTACAGGAAGTTTTTGTGAAATCACAATCTTGATCTTTATCGCAAAAATGACCAGGTAAAGATTCACAAAATTCTTCTGTGAGAGATTTTGATATGTGGCCATTTGCCAGCAAAATCTTCTAACTCTTGTCTTAGTTCAGCTTGGTCAATGTCTGAAAAAAAAGGCTTAATTTTTGTACATATAACTTTCAATGCAGAATCTGGTAAGTTTTTTACGTTTGAGAACTCCGCTGGATGGAAACATTGAAAATCCATAAATAGTTGTTTATGATTTGCGAATCTAGATTTAAGACATTCGATCGCTGTATCGTACGTGATATTATTTACTTCAATACGATATTTTTCTTGTGGTGTGAAGGTTACGCCACTTGTAGATTCATCTGCATTTTTTTTTTGTTTCCGCTGCCTTATAGGTGAAAACGTTTCTTCTAATTGGGGGTCTAGGTTTTTTTCTGCGAAGCACTCGGTTGTCCTTGCAACGTATTTTTGTGTCTCTCCCAATAAATTATTAAATTCTCTAGACCTAGCTTCTAGTTCTGAAATTGTATGTTCAACCATCCGGTAGCTTTGCAATAAGTCCATCCCTTTTGTTTGTAGATACAAGGACAGAGGGCTAGTATAGCGAAATATATTCAAAAATAAGATAGCGGTTAATATAGTTTCGAATTTAAGAAAATTCTCTAAATAACTGTTTGCTGTGAATCGTGTTTCTGCGTTGAAATTTTCATCGGTGGAAATGCAGTACAATACTTCGCAAAGACTAACGTAGATGCCAGTTTCAGTATTGAAAATTCTTACCAAAGCTTTGTCTTTTGCACACCATCTGGTATCTCCAATTAGGTTAACAAACTTATTGTCCCCTGATATCTTTTTCCAGACGACCATTCTTTTATACGAGTCTCTTACAGAAACTGCACATTTATTTATTGTACAAATAAATTAATCGCTGGTAGGGTTTTGGTGCTAGCCTCTAACATAATTAAATTTAACACGTGAGCGTAGCACCATACATGTATTTGTTCTGAAGAGGCATCTTTTAAATATTTGTCGAAACCTTTATACTGACCTTGCATGTTTGATGCTTCATCAGTAGAATTACCTACACATTTTTTTATGTCTATATTCAGAGTTTTTACCACATTTTCTACAATTCTAAATAAATTTTCACCCTTCCCAGACTCAGAATTGATGACAGCAATTACTCTTTCGTATACTTTGTTTTAATAAACGTACCTTGCGACAACTGAACATTGATCTACTACACTGATGTCTTGGGTGGTATCAATCTGAATTGAAAATATTTCCGATTTTTGAATTTCCTCGCTTAGCTTTTTTTTAATTAATTTTGTTATAGCCTGAATTATTTTATTTGCAGTCGATTTTGATAAGAAAGTTGTGATGTTTCTTCTTCCCCATGAACCCTTGATACGATCCTTATGCATTTGCTTACTTAGTTTAATCGCGTGTTTAATGTGTGACTGTAAAAGAGGATCAAATTTAGAAATTAACAATAATAATTCAAGAAAATTTCCATGGTCAATAGTTTCATCTTCTAGGGTAAAAGCCGATTCACTATTTTTTGTTCCTCTTAAGCCGATACCTCTTTTTCCAATAGTTTTTATAACTTCAATAATTCTACTAACGACTTGACGGTTTCTTTCTATTTTTTGTATTTCCTTTTGCCTAACTTCAGAAAACAAAATACCTATTACATCTTTACCAGATGTATGCAAGAGATATTTTTCAAAATTGGCTACGTGCTCTTTACTTTGTTCATGTTTTTCTACCCTACTGTAAATATGTTTAACATCCCACATGCCCCCCTGAAGAAAACGTGATTCTTCTTTTCCGAAAGCTAGACAAATCCAACAACAACAACAAACAAAACTATTTTTCTCATTCAAATGAATGCTAACCCACTGCCTTTTATTCTGGTCTTTCTTGTTAAAAAGTAAATTAGAATTTAAATTATTTGGCAAATTTTTAGGCTGAATCGGATGACCATGAATAAATAATTTAAGACTTTCTTGATTAATTGGTTTTCGAAAATAAAATTCTTCCTCAACAATGTCAATTTCTGAGATAACTGAAATTGAAGGATTATTTTCAGGGTCATCTATATCAGTTTTAGATTTATTAATATTTACAGTACCAGTAATAATTTCTTTTTCCTCTAATAATTTCAATACAGGTGATTGCCTCAGGTGACTGCCAGGTGACTGTAATTCTTCTCTTGTCGATTTACCAGACGTACTACTTACTACTTCAATGATGTTTTCAGCACACTCCATTTGGCTCGGGGATGTTTCAATATCTTCTTGAGACACCAGGCCAGGTACAGAAAAAATATTACTAGTGCAAGTAGTGTCACTAGTATTATTATTGTCCTTCGTGTCCTTTTTTTTGTCTCCTACTGTGAATAGCTCCGTTATTTTCATACAACTATTCGCGTCTTCCTCCATTTTTCTTTTCCCGTTCATTTTAAGATTTTCCGCGCCCGATCTTTTTCTCGGTTTTTGTTTAAAATCCATAGTTATGTCAAAGCGCATCAATATTCTACATTGCAGCTATATTTCAGTCTGCAGACCTTAAATTATGACAAAATACAATATCTAACTAAAATAAAGTTAAAATGTGTTTACCTTTGTGGTGAAGGACAGATAATCATTCAACTCAACTCCTTGAGTGTATCAAAATATCGCAAAACCGCTCGCCACGACAACACTATCACCAAAAGCTTGTTAATTATAAGTGTCTATCAACAAAACGCTTCCAAGAATAGTCAAAAATATTACAGACGAAATAATAACGAGTTTTGATTTGTCAAATACTATTTACTAGTTAGTTTATATCTGTCTCATTTAAAACATGAATAAAACAAAAGAAAAGTCATTCAAACTATAATGACGAAAACAATCTAAGCCAAGGCGAACAATCGGCTATAACTAATTTGATTGGTTAATACTTCGCACGTTTAATTTTTATTGGTTGATACACCTGGCGTGCCTTCGGTAGATGGTACCAACTAATAATTTATAATTCATTGCTATTGCGGGCGGTACCAAAAATGGTTTGTTATTAATTATATATCTATTTTTCTTTTTTTTATTTTTTCTTTTCTTTTCACAAGGTGAGGGGCGCCTTGGTTACTCTAAGGCAAAAGGCCCAGCGGGCTGCGCCCGCTAGCCCGCCGGGCCAGTCTGTCCCTGATATACATGTCCGAAAACTCGTATTATAGGCTAATATCTCAATTCTCAAGTACTGATAAAGTTAAACATTTTATAATTTGGTAGTTACATGTGTACCAACAAATCAACTTTTTTTGGTTTTTCCATCCGTTTTGGAGGTGGCGTGAGAGGGTTGAATTTTGAATTTTAAAAGATAAACATTTCTGCGCAAACCGGGGGCTTCCACGTCGAATCGTTTTTAAATAGGGAAGGAATGAAAAAGAAGTGAGCAACATTATGACAAAAAAATTTCGCAAAAAAATGAAATGTTGTTTATTGTCATTATTATTGATAAAAGAATTGTTTTTAACATCTCGTTACTGGGTTTTTGCTGTTTCTACTTAATTCTTTTCATTTTCTATTATGGTTTATACTATGAAGATTAAGTCGAACTAGCTGGCCCGGCAGATCTTCTTCTGCCTTTTCCGTTAGATGGCGTGCTGAGCTTCCAGTGGAATTATAAGAATATGGAGCGCACTCACCAGGTCATCCAGAAATGTTATTGTTTTTATATAAAAAAACACGCAATAAAACAATACAACAAATAGTGTTGAAAGGTCTCGGAAACCAGACGATCATTTATAAAAAAATGTAAATTGGTGCAATACAATTCTCTCACGAACTTGCTAAAAAATCTGGCTTAGTGTTTTAAATATAGAGATAATTTTTTATGGACATTGAATCGAAATTACAATGGGATAACCAGACTAGTCACTGAAGCTTTTCTAGATAAACCAGTTCTGCAATAATTTACAAGAACTATAGCAAAATATTATTGATGTTTGCCTTAGGCATCTACAGCCTGAAGTGCTCCAAAACATTAGAAGGGAATTTGACAGAAGACTTTATTATTTTCAAGAAGTTAACGGTGGTCATTTTTATTCGAAAACGGTTCTTGGTAGAGACCTCAGGTTTACGCAGAAATTTTTGCCTTTTAGAGGTCTCCAGACTTTTAGGAGACGTATATATCGAGCTAGTATTGACCACTAGTTAGATAACAAAATCCATAATATTGGGGTAGCGGTCTTTGAGCACTGATTAAAATGGAAAAAGCTCTTTCTTGCTTTTCCACGCTTTCGGAAAATTTATTTCCTTTTTCAAGGCTGCAATATTGAACAATTTTCTTTTTACATAGAGTAATAATAAAACATATTATTAACGACTTTCTGGTAAAGTCAATTGAAATACTACCAGGTTATACATTTCTATGATCTTTCTATATATATATATATATATATATATATATATATATATATATATATATATATTATTATGTATTATCGATTTTACATTTAATTAATTTTATCCATCTATTTTAATTTGTTTTTAATTTTCAAGAAATTAAAGTGTTCATGAAGAGTATTTAATTACGTTTGTGCATTCTTTTCTGAAGCTAGGACTTTGATTTCTTAGAAATTAATTAAATGGTTTGTTTCAATATTATGCTAAAACCAGAACACATATATTTTATATATTTCTACAATCACTTTTGTGTGAAGTAGGGCGATCTTTTAATACTCTTGATGTTTGTCCAATATAAGTTTTTTTCACATTCAGATCTTGGAATACTATACATAACTCTTGGTTTTTTCAAGGGTGGATCTTTATCTTTAAGTTTAGTATAAGTGTGTGCTATAATTTTAGAGTATCTCGGAACTACCTTGATATTGGCTTCGTTTTTAAAAACTTTTATTATTTTGTTGGTTACTTCTTTGATATAAGGTATTGACATATATAAAAAAGTTGATTACTAATAAGGGAGGCACTAATTTATTGTGAAATTATTCATTGCCTTTCGTTACATCATGGTTGGACACTGTGGCAAAAATTAGTTTTATTGATAAGTTATTGGGATAGGAAGGACAGAACTGGCAAAATTTATGTACCAATGTAAGCTTATTTTATTCTCAGTATTTCTAATCACTTGTATCAAGAAAAGAAACGCTCTCTTTTTCTATTATAAATTATATGTTTAGGACATAGGCATTAAATATCTTGAGAATCTCATTTTTCTTGTCACAGACAGAACAAAAAAGATCATCAACAAGTTTTTCATAAAAGGTACATGAAAAGATAGTTTTGAAATACATTCATCCAGAAGGTCATCCTTGATGTATTGAGCTGCAATGGGGAACACTAGCTGTTGCTCCCATTGGTACGCCTAGTATTTGTTTATAGTATTTGTCTTGAAATGCACAGTAAGTAGTATAAGTAGTATCAAAGATAAATTTAATTATAAATAAGAATTCTGTTTTACTGAGATTGGTGTAATCACGTATGTTGTTCCATTTTCTGACAACACTTTTTTCAATCAGAATGTAAGGAATATTAGTAAAAAGCGATACATCAGTTAGGAGGTAGTTGTTTTTCAGTGATACATTCTGCGAGAGGGTCTGTATAGTAGTTGTTGTTCTTGTTATAAGCATTTGTGACACCTTACTATTAGGTGATTTAATAAATGAAATAATTAGACGTACAAAGAGGGTAGAGAAAGTATGGTTGTTTGCCTTTTTTTAAATCAGAAATTAATCTGTTTGCCTTCTGTTGGTATGTCGAGGTCAGATCTCTAACTAACAAAATATAACGTTAATTTTTATGTATAGACATTTTTATAGGTTTATTAACAAAATTAGTTAAGATGTTAATGATTTTGACTCTAAAAAGATTCTTTGTAGCTAAAAAGAAATCAAACATTATATTTTGTATATCTGAAAGAATTCTTTTAATTCATACTTCTTTTGCAATAGGGTGAAAACTAAATTTAAAACCAAGGGCCAAAAACTATTTGATATAATCTAGAATATCAGTTCCTGAGAGAACTCTCACCAAACTTTCTTTTGTAGTTATTGATTGTGTTTTGTTAACTTTCAATCAAGTTAAGTTTTAACTTGAAATAGATTTCATAATGGATCACTTGTTTTTTTTTTAATTCTAATAATATATGGTTTGCTAAGGAGACAAAAATTTTATTTTCTAATTGTGTGAGGGATCTTTAAGATTTTTAATTGTTTTATTTGTTACTGAAATTTCAAGAATTTTGTTTTCTGTCCTGTTACTGAAATTATTTATCATCTGTCCCGTGCCTTTGTCAGGACAATACCATGGTATTGGATCATATATGCTATATTTTTTGTATTATTAATTATATGCTTAAATCTTATGCCCTATTCTCTAGGCTAAAAGAAAAAGCTGTACAGAAATTATAAACTACTAACTTAATAAAAACTTATAGATACAACTAGATATCTTATCTTGCATTTTGTTTTGTTCAAGTACTGAATGCTACATCCACTGTTTCTTTAAAATTAAAAGCAATATAAAACTGATCGATTAAATTAAATATTTTTGTAAAGTTTTTTGACCTGAACTAACAGTGACACATGATAGTAACCTGATTTAATCTCGCTTCCTCCAGTCATTTTATTATTAAAAACGTCAGTTCATAAAGAACTAGTGACATATACCATGTTTTTTAACATTCAATTTAAGTACAAGTAAGATATAAATAGCCCCATATATAGAACGATCATAGAAATGTGTATAACCTGTTAGAATATCAACTCACTTTACGAGTAAGTCTTTAATAATATGTTTTACTATCACTCAATGTAAAAAAAAATTTCTACATTGCAGCTTTGAAAAAAGAAATTAATTTTCCGAAAGCTCGGCAAAGCAATCACAGTACTAAAGATTCTGTTACATATTTTGTTATATTATCCCTACAAATGTATTATTTTACTCAATCATTTTAATACCTACACACCCATAAAAGGCCTACTTAATATATTGCTCTAATGTTATTTGTAACAATCCCCTCTTTACTTTACGGAATGGTTATTGGGTGAAGGAAAGTATTACAATTTTGCCACAAAGATTTTCCGCTTTGCCAACAAAATACTCATTGATTGACATAATAATATAACATGGATAACATGTTAAAACGTACTTAATAGTTTAAAAAACTATTTAGAAGGTAAACAAAATGTATAACAGTAAGCTGTAACTCGATAAAAAACAACTTGTTTAACAGAATCATCACATTCGAATGACTCACGACAGTGGCAGTGACAGAACTGATAGATCACTTTTAAAACAGGTTAGAGTTTACAATAAAACTTCACTGAGATTACACCATTTACAACATTTCGCCCTCTTCCCGATAAGAATAGAACTTCTAATTACAATTCTAATTTAAGCGGCTGTTTTATGACTCTTCCAAACCTCGTGGTCATAGAATATTTATTTCCAGGAGGTTGTATATTGCTAGGAGCAGTAACAAGAGGTGGAGAAATATCATATCGGATGCAATACTGCTGCTTGCTTCAGAGCTTCCTGTTGGCGAAATATCATTAGTAATGATTTTTTTATGATAAGGCACTAAAGGACTATTTACAGTGACAGTCCCTACTAGGTATGATATCATTATTACATGGTCGCACACTATCTGCATGCTCTAATTTAACAGCATAATTATTTAATAGAAAAAGATATATAATGACAACTTTGGCTTTTTTTCACAATTTAGTTTGAATATTTTTTTATATATACAACGTTCTCTACGTTATAAAAATTTTTGTCTTTACTATCGATAGGCACAGACTTAGAATATTTAAAAAGTTTTAAGAGATCAAACCTAGTTCAAGGCCAATTTTTCAAAATGCAGTCTGCTGGAGAAATTTCAGTTATTGTAGATGGTGTGTTTCTATACGTGTACAAAAAGTTAATTTATTTAAAATATTAGTTTGGATTAATACTCCCTTATTCTTTAGAAATTATGCTCGCTCTAAACCTTTTTTAACAATTTGGACTGCTCTCTCTGGAATTCCATTACTCTGGGGGTGGTAAGATGGAGACTTTATTGACTTCATACCATTAGAAATGCAAAAAAGAATGAAATTATGAAAAACTACACAAAGGACCATTATCAGAAACGAGTTCTACTAGTAGATCAAACACCCCAAACATTTCTTTCAGATTTACTAATTTTTTTCGAAACATCAGTACCATTTCTCATGAGCTTTACCTCAAGCCGCTTGGATTTGCTATCAACTAATATTGAAAAATATGATTAAATTTATGAAAAAAATCCGCATTCACTGGATAAAAATTATGAGGCGCTGCAGACCAGACAGAAAAGGAACTATGATTTTTAAAATTTTGTGTCTGTTGACAAATATTACACATGCTAAATAACTTCCCAACTCCTCGTTAATTCCCGGCCACCAACAATAAGACCTAATCAGCATCTTGGTTCGAACTATGCCCATGTACTGTTCATGAAATAGTTCCAACACACCATTTTTCAAACTGATAGGAACAACAACTTTATTACCAAATAATATACAGTTATTTTCAACAGACAGTTTGTCTCCTCTTAAAACACGGCTTAATCTCATCATTTTGAACTGAACTTGGCCAATTTGATATGGTAAAATCCATTACCTTTGTAAGTATTTTATCTTTTTTTTTTAGAGCAAACATAATATTATGATTAAGTAATCATAAGGCATATACCCATATAAATTAAAAGAAAAAGTTCCGTCACCAAACCTTTCTTCTATATAAAATATCATCATATTTTGATAGAGTAATTACCCATCTTGTTATCCTCGAGGAAGTTGTTAAACCTTTATTTTTTGCAAAAATAAACAGTAGTGGCTGGTGATCAGCGGCAAGAATACATTTCCTAGCAAAAAGATACTTATAGAACTTTCTTGATCTAAACATTAGAGCTAAGGCTTCTCTTTCCAGATTAGAATATTTCTTCTCTGCTTCAGACAAAGTGCAAGAAGAAAACATAATTGGACGAACGTCACCCTCAATCCTATGACTCAACACAGTATAATTTCTTACATAATTCAAAAATACGATGACACTCTGAATTCCACTCTCGTATAAAATCGATACCTGTTTTATATAAATCATACAAAGGCGTAAATTGTGATGATAACATGGGAATAAATTTTCCATAGTAATTTAAAGTAAGATTTTGATTCTGTAATAATTATATTTTTTGTGCTTTTATCATCTTTGTTGAGTATACATGCCAATTTTCAGCTTTTTAGTTATAACCCAATAATTAAATTGTTTTCCTTGCCTAAAGAATATATTGCTCTTGAAATTATAAATTCGGTTATACTAACGTATCCATATAATAAACCAGATCCTGATGTCCTACAGGGAGAGATGGATTTTTTCTGAAATTATAGCGGCATATGGCAAACTTTAAAATCATAAATTAAAAGTTGTAAAACATGAAATTTGTCCAGTGTTGTAAAAAGTTAATAGTACTCTTTAAATAGAAAGAAAGTTACAGCTTACTGTTATATATTTTCTTCAGTTTATTAAGTATTTTAGTATGGATGAATATTTTGTTGATAAAGCGGAAAATATGGTTGGCAAAATTGTAATGCTCCACAGTCCGTAAAGAGAGAATTGTTACAAATAACACTAGCGCAATATATATAGTAGGCCTTTCCATGAGTATGTAGTTTTTAAAAGGATAACATTTTAGTTTTAATTAAAAAAAAGTAAACTGAAATTATTTTTATTAATATAACAAAAACTTTTTTTTTTGGTGCTCTACCTAATTTTTACATTACGCAACGACGCCGAACGATTTAATTAGATCAGAACACTAATTATTTTAGTGTGTAGCTTTGCTTAAACACCAGCCAAACGTTTTTATCCGAATCGCCTATTATTTTTCATATAATTTTTAATATATCGGCAAGTAAAGAAGAAAATGCTTACATTTTTTTTACAAAAATATCTAGTTACATTTCGCTTTAATAAGCTGGTCACTGAAACCAACAATAAAAAATCAGTTTTACGTGCTTAAATTTGATTTACTTTGAAGTAAAAAATGTTTTGCCGTTGTGTTTCTTGTCTACATGATGTTTACATCTTGATCTTTTTCACGTAGACAATGTATGTTATATAAATAGCAATATTTTTTAAAATTGTAATTAATATGTCATGTATTCTTGTTCTTCAATATGTCATGTATTCTTGTTCTTCAATATGGGGGTCCTTGACCGTGTCAAAAGCCGCCAGTAAACGAAGCTTTCGAGATCCGGTTATACCCCAAATTGGTTAACTTTCCAACCAACTTCGTTATATTAAAAAGAACACTCTATATAATATATGTCCATAAAAGGAGTCTCTTTTTGCTGACGATAAATATACTATAGGTATGATACTGTTATTTTTAAGAAAAACCCTGCTATAAGAAGCGGTGTAGTGGAATGTTCTTCGTCTTTCTGTTACACATTGCTTGTTATTGCAGGCTTTTGCAGGGATTCCGATAAAACCCAATGACTTACACAAACATTTCAAACACCTTGAACAGGCGCATTCTGATAATGTAGATATTTTAGGGATATTTTGTCGTGCAAAATAATTCTATTCTAAAACGGTCTAATAACATGAACTTTATGTGCCCTTTATTCTTTATTATAAAACCAGAAATTACGCACTTTAAAAAAGAGAAACTAATAAGTAGTTTTAATTCTTAGGATATATTACATTTAAAAAATTGTAATACATATCGGCTTTATAATAATAACATTCTGTAATTTGTTATGGGGTGGTTCATAAAACAGACACAAAAACCACTTTCAACTACGATTGAAGTAGAATAATATCAGTTTTATTTTTAATGTGACAAAGAAGTTTTTGAAAAGCATGGCTTCATATTTAATATAATTCACATTTTTATTTAATTCTAGGTCTTCCCCTTAGACGGAAACTGAAATCTGGAGCAATCCCAGACAAGAACTTACCAAAACATCAAAAACAGAAAATCAACGAGGATCTAACTTATAACATAGGCAAAATTGATGATATAGTTTTATGTAAAGATGTCCAAAATAAAACAAGGCCAGTGCCTGTTGTAGATATCCAACGAAGCAGAAAAGCTTCCAATTCGCCTAAAAAACAGGCGAAAACAAAAACGTCCAAAATAATCACTTATGAACCAAAATATGCTCCATTTGCCCCAAAAACGGTAACTACCAACGGTTCTTCCGAAATGGCAGAAATAGAAATTATAGCCCAAAATAGTATACTGCCCGTTTCTAAAATATCCAGAAAAATATTCAATTTTAATAATAGTAAAGATAAAATTGCTAAAATAAATGATAAAGAAGAGAGTATACAATATGAGCAAAGGGTAGATGTATTGAAAGAAAAAGAAGCCAGAGATCGATTTTTCAAAGTGAACAATAAAATGAATAGGATCCCTATAAGGTCAAGTTTTAGAATAGCCAAAAAGAAATCTATTGAATCGTTGAGCGACTCTTTTACTGAGAAAGTAAATAGCAAAAATCACGCTTGTCACAGACCAGAGAAGTTTTCAGATAAACTAAAATTTATGGCCAAATTGCAATTAAAATTTGAACGAAAAGAAGGTTTTGTATCCCTTCCAACATACGATCTTGAGAAGTCTTTAGATAAACTGGTGAAACAAGAGTGTTTTTCAGACAGGTATGACCTTTATTTTATACTATTATATTGACAGATGTTTTACATTCCTCTAGAGATTTTTATTAACGTCTCATTATATAATTTAGAAATTAACAATTATTTTAAGATATATTTAATACACCAAATACAATTATTTCCAAATGACTTTCTTAGGTTGGTTCTTAAAAAAAAAAAGTATATAAAAAATCAGTTATATTTATCCTGTACAGTGTTTTAACTAAAAAAACTGGTGAATTAGCTTTTATCCGGAACTTCTCTAATAACGAATTCCCCACACACAGATAACACAGTTTATATATGCACATAGTTAATTGGTTAACACTATACATCTACACATATGAAGCTGCTTATCCTGGAAAGAAAAGCTATATCTAGAAGGCAGGATATAGAGTTGAAATTTAGAATATATCTAGGCAATGATACTAACATGTAGGAAAAAATATAAAATGTTCTAAAGTAACCCTTAAGCAAGTTGTGAGCATACTCCGTTAAAAAATATTTCTAGACAATAAGGTAAATACAGCAGTAAACCGTCCTCATGTCCGACACGTTTTCACGGCGATGCGGCGCGTTTAGTTGTGTTCAGCTTTGCAATGATATAGTATGTTTTTTATTCTTTGGGTAGTAATAAAAAAAATTGTATATTTGCTCTTTGTGGTTAACAATATCATATTTCATATAATGTTAGTCCATGATTCCTACCACTTATTTTCATATTTTTATTCATTTTTTTTAGTGTACACAAGATCATTGATAAAGGCTAAAAAAATAGCCGAAATGTTTGAATTTATAAAAAAAACACGAAAAAAAGAAAAACAAGGTTATGAAATAATGTTGTTTTATTCCTTTGAACCTCATCCCAAGAAATTTGTTTTTCAAAAACAAAAAAAAAAAATATATATATATATATATATATATATATATATATATATATATATATATATATTCGGCTATTTTTTAGCCTTTACCAATGATCTTGTGTACACTAAAAAATGAATAAAAATATGAAAAAGTGGTAAGAATCATGGACTAACATTATTTCAGAAATGATATTATTAACTACAAAGAAGAGATAAACGATTTTTTTTTATTACTACCTTAGGTAAGTACACAAGATCATTGATAAAGGCTAAAAAATAGCCGAAACCTTTGAATTTAAAAAAAAACACGAAAAAAAAACAAGGATATGAAATAATTTTGTTTTATTCCTTGTATGAACCTCATCCCAAGAAATTTGTTTTTCAAAAAAATATATATATAAAAAAAGGTTTAAGAAACATTCTAAAAAAAAAAAAAAATATATATATATATATATATATATATATATATATATATATATATATATATATATATATATATATATATATATATATATATATATATATATATATATATATATATATATATATATATATATATATATATATATATATATATATATATATATATATATATATATATATATGATTTCTTGATTTTTTTTTATTTTAATAAATTTAACAGCTTTCATCCAAAATCACAATTTACTTTCGAATTAGAACAAAATAATGGAATTAATTTTCTTGATTTAACATTGATTAGGGACAAAAATAATATTAAAACAAAATGGTACACAAAGGAAACTTCGTCAGGTCGATACCTAAATTTTAATTCCCACCAACCAAAACAGCGGCTTACTGATCGAGCTATTGCTCTCACTTCTCCAGAATTTAGACCAGATATTCTAAAAAAAGGTCAAGACATCCTAGAAAAAAATCATTTTCCTATAAAACAAATTAAACGAATTTTTAAACAACGAACATATAAATTCTATAATAGCCAGAAACAGAATAACAAACACAACATCGCAAACAACACTAAATACATATCAATACCATTCACAGATGGTTTGTCAGAAAAATTTAAACACAGTTTATCCAAATATAACATAATTATATGTAATAAATCACATAATTTATTAACAAATTTATACACTCCTCGAAAAAGTGAAATTCCAAAAAAAAAAAAAAATCAAATGTAATTTATTCTGTGCCTTGCATAAATGGTCCTAAAAAGTACATTGGTATGACCACACAGTACACACAGAAAATCGGTTAAATGGCCATAAATAAACAAAGAACGCTTCCACGGCCTTACACAAACACGAAAAAAGAGAAAAACATGAATTCAACTTTTCCGAAACAAAATTTTTAAGTCAAGACAGCAATTACTATAAATATAATTAAAGAAAGAACAGAAAGCAGTAAATGACAAAAAGGACATACAAAATCTAAGTCAAATTTATCACAACCTAATTAAATAATAATTAAATCTAATAATAAAAAATAACCTAAAATGGTATAATGATTTTCAAAACACTAAAATTAAATTTAAATAACACCTCTAAATAAACAATTATACATGTTTTCAGCCATCCACTGTATATCAAAATACATAGGTTTTTAATAAAATAGAAAAATATCAAGATAATGGTTTTTATAATTACGGAATTTATGTAGATCTCAACCATCGGTTAAAATATTCAGAACATCAAAATTATTACTGTAAATAATATTGCCGTTTCCAAGTTAAGGTACATAAAAAATTTATTTTAATATTTTACGCTAGAATTGTTTTATTGAATATTGTGAGTACAAATATATTTTAATTAATTAATTAATTGTTTAATAGTTAAGTGTTATAAATGTTTGTTTTGTTAAGTATAGTACATGTTAAATAATTGCGTATGTTTGTTGAAAAGTACTAATTAATGTGTTATGTATATTTTTTTTAGACATGCAATAAAATGCTCTTGAAAATGCTTCAAACAAGAAGCGAAACGTCGAGCTAGTTTCAGAAAAATAAGTTTCGTTAATCAAACCTATACCCAAGAAAAATAAAAACTTATTGTATATATATATATATATATATATATATATATATATATATATATATATATATATATAGATCGGGATAAAGGGTAACTTTTTTATAAAAGAAAATTAAACTCAGTATTACATATACAACTAGGTTAAATATAATAAGTCAATCATAAAATTAGATTTATTCTTCTTTTATTTTCAGCGATTGATCATTTTAAGATCTATTTTTTACCAATGATTTCTCAATTGATAAAAAAGCCAAGTTTGATAACCTATTGTTTCCAAATATTCTTAAACTAACAGTAAAGGCAATTTAATATTTTCAAGAAAGCATAACAATTATAATCTGTTTTTATTTTTTGTTATTATTGTCCTTCTCAAAATCTTTAACCTTGTTAGGCAAACTTATTTCAGATTCCATTACATCAGAGTCACATTTGTAGTGATTTTTTTAAACAAGAAATTCCTTTTAAATCTCACCATTTTTTTGAAAATGTCTTTTTAGTTCTGTAATAATTCTATTATTACCGGCATAAAAATTACTCTATTTAATTTTTCACTTTTATTAATCTTAATGTTATCTTCGAATGATTAACTAATTTTTAAGATTAGGTATGAAGTAAAATACTAATATATTAATTAGAAAAGTCCATATAATGAGTTTTTACACGACGCGTTCCGCTAACACTGTTGCTTCGTCTAGTGTAGACTATAAATGAAATATTTAGAATTTCAGAAAAAGTTGCGTAAAGGAGAATTGTTAGGATCTATTTGGTCGTTTATTTCAAAACTTTCCAATAAATTTAATTTAGGGCCTTAAACACATGATCCTCCCTGATAATATGGCTCGCTAACGTTAAGTCATGTGTATTGTGAATAAAACCGCATTTATGTTCATTTATTCGCCTTTTAAAAGTTCTATCCGTCTGTCCAATGTATATTTTTGGGCACAAACCACATGTCAAGACCTTTGACTTATCATTACTATTATTTTTTGGTTTTGTGTTTTTCAGAAAGTTTCTTAGAGAATTATTACTTTTGAAGGCCATTTTTACATTATTCATGTTAAGACAACGTGTAATTTTTGAAGGAGGCTGTCGGCAGTATGTTGTATTTTAACATATGTATTTTCTTCTCTACGATTGGGGTATATTTCATTAATAGTTTTGTGCCTTAACTTGTTATTTTTTATTTGTTCTACGATAGATACTAGGTAGCCATTATTAATTGCTATTTGTTTAATTAAATGAAGCTCATCATTAAAACTTTCTTCTGATAATAGGACGCTAATCAATCTATAGATCATACTGTGAAACGCTGCTAATTTATAGCCAGTATGTAATAATTTATGGTAAATTTGAAATAAATGTTTATGTAGCTCTTTCTTGATTGTTAAATCTAAGAAGTTAATGGAACCGTTATCTATAACCTCAAACGTGAATTTGATATTCCCGTAAATTGAATTCAAAAAATCAAAAGCGTGTTTAATTGTCTATTTGTGCTTGTAAAACAAGTAATAATTCATCCACATGCCGATACCAACAGACACATTTATTACTCAATGTATGCTGATGAATCAATTGTTCCACGTTATCCATGAAAATCTCTGCGAGTATGGGACTTAACGAACTTCCGATAATCAGATCTTCTCTACTATTGTAGTAAACATTATTGAAAAAGAATTGGTTTCGGTTGAGACACGTTTTCTAGTAGCTCTAGAATGTCTTGCATAATGATGTAATTAACCCTATTTTTTATTAATAAAGATTCAACTAAGCTTATTGTATCTTCTGGGGGATATTAAGAAACAAATTTTTTACATCGAAAGAAATTAGCTTAGCATTAAAAGGTAAGTAAATGTGTGCAATGTTTTTAATTAATTCACCTCAATTTTTAACACTATATTTTAGGGTAAACTTAGAGTAATATTTGTATGCAGGTGCTCAAATGATACAACTGGTCTTATAGGATATTTCTCCTTATGCAATTTAATAAGGGAGTAAAATTTCGGGCCTTGGGGTTCATAATTTTTCCCTTTAAACTTATCAGAATTTATTAGTAAACTACTTGATTGTTCGATAGTGTTTTTAATTTGTTTTAGAAATGACTCCGTGGGATTTAAGATCTAACTTTCAAGAAACTTCTAACAGATGCAGTTTTATTTCAGGTTAATTAAAAAAAAACAACTAACTATTTCTCTTGGCTGCAAGTTCTCAACAATTTTCTGGACGCATTGTATGTCATGTATCGGCAATTCTCTTTATTCCATGATCAGAATTCATTTATCATTTGTGTCTCTACGATACGCCAAAGTGTTTTAATAGTGCTATACTTTTAATTTCTCTAGATGACCAATTATTTATTTACCTTACGGCAACCTAAGAATCCCGAGGATAACAGATTTACTCAAATGACAAGAATTGTAATATACGGCTAGAGAACATTTAATTTCCAGACAACATTTCTCTGCATCTGTTCATTTGAGGAAAACACATATTTTTCTTGAGAAAGATAAAACTAACTCTTAGGTTTACCAGAAGAGCATTTTATCATACATGTCACACGGCCGATAAGAGCTCAAGGCAAGACTCACTGAATGTTAGCGAGAATTTTTTTGTTACACTGTTGTCGCATTAATATAGCAATTGCGTAGGAGGTTATAAAAAAATAGTAAAGAAAGAGCCTTTTTCCAAAAGTTCTCAAATAACACGGCCTTATTTAGTGAGAACCAAAAATTAAATTATATTTTTACAACGATCTCAAAAACTTGGATTCATTAAAATCAAGATTTTTTGATCCACCTTGTATCATTTTAAAATTAAAATTAAAATTGCATGTCGTATATACATTACACCAAAAGAATTAAATATAAATCGGCTGAAAAGCAAAAAATTATTAAAATATAAAAAGGGGCTACTTTAATTTGGCCTACAGCGTATATTAAACAGTTATTAAGTACTGATTAGATACTATAGAAGGTATAATAATTTTACAGCAGACTACCTACCAAGACGTCAAAAACCTATTAGGGCAAATAATTTACCAACAAAATATATGGCTGAAGTAGCTAATTTATTATACTAATATACACGAAAGCAACAAAATAACCATTACAAATCGTATATGTAATGCACACGCATATGAGAAAAACTAATCCAAACTAAACCTTATATTAATATTTAAATATGTTAAACACAAAATGTAAGTTAGCTAAATGTGCATTGTATAAAAAAAATATACATCTGCTACCTAAATTATTTTAATCGCCCGTTTTAATTTATTTATTCATTCACCATTTGTCAAGAAGTAATTTTTTTTTATACTGAGGTATTTAAGTACGGTAAGTTGGGCGGTTGGCAGTGGCGTATTTAGGGAGAAGCAAAGGGGGCAAATACACCCCTCCCAGAGCGAATAACCCAGGCAAAATGTTTGAAAGTAAAAATTATTTTACAACGATTATTATAAGTGTGAACCTTTCTTCTTTTGTTTTAGTCATTGTTATGGGGTTATTAGAGATTAAGCTTATGAAAGTATTTTTTTTAGTCGTCAAATGTAAATACTTGCCCCCATTTGACTAACGAGAAGACGAAGACCGACGGAATTGATAAAACATATTTTTTAACATCTAGATATGCTAAAACTATTACAGACATTTTATTTGGCCGCTATTTTGTTCCGCCATCTTGGATTAGTGCCGCAACTTTACTAGTTCTTCTCTATACCACAATTAGTTGTGACACATAATTTGCAATCAATCACTAAGTAGTTTTGCAGGCGGAATTTGTAATACTTTTGTTTCGCCATCTTGGATTCGTACCAAAATGTTACCAGTTATTTCCTTCATAATATTTTTGTGCAATTTCAGATAAATTGGATAAGTACTCTTTTAATAATAATTTTTTTAACAATTTTCTAGGCTATCGTTCTGTTTCGCTATATTAGATTTTTACCAAAATGTGGCCAGGTCATCCCCATTTTTGATCAAAATCTGAAGTCAATAGAGTAATTGGTTTTTAGCTACGCCGCGAACAGACAGACAGACCGACCGACGAAATTACGGAAACATGTTTGTTGGCGTGTAGCGACCCTGAAACGTAAAGATCTGAAAAATCTCGGAGGGATTTTTTCACCAAAAAAATTGAATGTTTTTAAATCTAGAATGCCCTATATACTGAAACATAGAATATTTTACCCCTACGCTAATAAGAATATTTTAATTAAAATTCACTTGAGGAATAAAATAGAATTTTGTAAATGTTCAAGAAATTTTACTCTGCATATAACTATTTAGGTTTTATCACATTCACAAATAGCCTTTTAAATGAGTACTTTTAACATTATCATATTTTGATTAGGGTGAAAAGACTTCTTAAAAGGTGAGCCCTTTTTACTTGTAATGTATTGTAATCGTGAAAAAAATATGCTTTCTGAATTCCGTCGGTTTGTCTGTCGGTCTGTCTGTCTGCTCGCGACAATCCAATTTGGCAGCCTAATAAATATGTATTACTAAAAAACTACTAATCCGATGTATCTCACATTTTGCACTCGAATCAAAGGTAACATAGATATAAACTGGCAACATTTTGATGAAGAACCATTATGATGAAACAAAATGACTGCTTAATTAAATGTTTAAAAAATCAGTATCAAAAAATTACTTATACAATTAAGTTTAAATTTTGCACAACAATTAAGTGTGGAACCGAGATAAACTGGTAAAATGTCAATCCTATACGACGAATCCAAATGGCGACCTAATTAAATGTTTCAAAAATCGGTAAAATTAATTCCTGAAAAAAAACTTTAAAGTCAAGTAATAAATGTCATAATTGATTTTTTATAGATTACGTAAATAAATTTACAAAAAATAATAAAAATAAAATAAATTAACGACAAATAAAAACAAATTTTAAGAAACGATATACTGGAGTATCGAAGAGGTGGTTTTATTCAAGTAGGTATGGTATGTGAATGAATGTTTGTATGTACGTATGTAATAATATGTAAATAAAAGACATGCATAATCATAAATTCTTATTTGCGCATGCCCCATATAAGTATACAAAAGAATGGTGACTTTCGCTTGCCAAACTCATTATAAGAATGTTGAAAAAACAGTAGAAAATGTATACAAAATGAATATTAAAAAAATGAAATTTAAAAAAATCTGTAAATTGACCTTTACCCGGAACATCGCAATGAATTCTACCACAAACAGATTAGTACGGTCTATATTTATTTAGCAGTAACTCTATAGATAAAGCATTTAAACTATAATACGACAGTTTTGTTACAAAAAATAGTGAAAGCCCTGGAATCTGTTACCAATTTTTTCACATATTTTTTTCGTTCCAATCGTCATTTTGAAATTATTAATTACTAAACTTATACTAAAAAGGAAATTTAATCTGCTATTGAAGTGCGCCAAATTTTATTTTTTTTAGATTCGTTTAAAAAAAATAACACTATTAAAAATAATATGCATTTTGTAATAGCACTTATTACTAAAGGTATTAACCTAAATCAGCAACATACGAAATCAATTTGGAGGAAAATGAAAAGTATTTATTCTGTTGTTCCATCTGAAACGATATGAAAGGAAATATATATTACCAGACAAATTACTGTTACAAAAAATATGCTAACACAACCTGTCGCAAACATCAATTCATAGTAACATCCTTTACTCAATATTACCTAATAAAATAATTACAGTCTAACAATAAACAATAAAATATTTTAAAATACAACAAACAGAAAACACACATACATCAAAATTCTTACTACTTTAAAACCTAAAAAAAAAGTAACAATTAGTAATCAGTAAAACAAGGAAATAAAAATAAAGACAATATCGAAAACTGAACAGGAAAAATCATGCAATGGACTACATGGGAAACAGACGGAGGCAGCTTGGGACAAAGTGGTTTGGCGATATCCGTGAAATTGCTAGAAGGCAATGGTGTATTAGCTCAAAATAGAGAAGAATGGAGACGTTGAAAGAGAGCTCGGCTTGAATGAATACTTTGTATGCGTGACCGCTTATTGATAAAAAAGTGTTAATTTGAATTTCTTTTTTTTTTACATTCTGTCTTTACCCATCTGTCAATTTGTTGTTGATGGTAAACAATAAAAAAAACAACTGACCATTGTAGGATGTTCTAAATTATCAAATTCTGGTATTTGATGCGAATCTCTAACTCTTTAATGTGGTAAAGGGACAGCAGGATATTAAATGCGTTAAAATAGCTCTGTAATTATTTTAGGCACTTTTTTGTGTTAATTTTTGTAATTGCACATTAGTGTATTAAATGAACCATGGGGCAGTAAAGACTACCTAATATTATTATTAACTAAAAATTGTATAAAACATTGCCGTAACTGATATAACCACTGATTTTGCTTCAAGAAAAACAAGTAAGAAAATTGTTTTTTTTTGGAATAGAAAAATTGGAATTAGTACTAGTTTTGCCATTTTTATTTTTACTTTTTGTATGTGTTGCTTAGTTTAGACTTATATTATCTGTAATGTAGATATATCTGCTTTGCTTTATCGATAAAAAAAATTAATAACAATAATATTTTCGTAATAAGAGTATTTTAAATTATGAATATAGAGGCAACACAAATACCGTATATGATTTATTTGTGTAATTTGAAAAAGACTATAATAGTGTGCTTGTATAATTTCTACATGTATATAATTAAAACGAGGTGCGCCTAAATAAATATTGCACGAGGGCGTTAATTTATCTAGGAATAGCCCTGGTAGCTTATATTAATTAAAAAATGTATTGATTATAACTTTTTTATGAAAGGTCATTAATGATTTCAGAAAAAAATATGTATCCATTATAAATTACGAGACTTGAAACCCTACTTTGTTTGCCAAATACAAAATTAGGGCAACAACTTTATCGCTATTTTCCTAATTGTAACTCGCCATCGTGTCGTCATTTCTAACTCCATGCATTGTCGCGGTCACAACCAAAGTCACGTAGAGGTCAAACCTCCCTGACAAGGCCTGGGCCTCGTACTACTTTGGCCTGGGTTCAAGGATTTTGTTTCAAATACACTTATTTTGGATTTTCAGCTTTCGGTTAACGCTTATTTAAAAGAAAATACATACAATGGATTAAAATACCAGCAACATGCAATACATAATTATTTAACATGATTTTGCTATAAAATAATAACATGTAATATGTAGAACAATATTCAACATCAACACGCAAATAAGCAGAAACCAAAAGCGAGAAGGTAAAAGCGTAGCAAGGCGGTGGCGTAGGAGGCGATCCGCCCCGGCTGCCACTGTTAGGGGATGCCAATTGTCACAATACTAGATTTTTTATTCAATTTATTTATTTATTTTTTTCAAATTGACTACTTAGATTTGAAAATTTAGTTAACTGAATATGAATAATCTAAATAAATAATCATTTTCTCATTATGAGCCAGGACATAGCTCTCGATTCCATTTTTGGCTCAGTTTTTAAAGATAAACGTATTTCATTTTTGTCTGAAGTTCCATGTCGCTTACTATAATAATGTATTTTTATACAATGTGTAAAACACAAGTATTATTGTAATCGTGAAAAAATCACCCTCCGAGATGTTTTCAGATCTTTACTACTTATCTAAACTACTTATCAGATTGACTTGAAATTTTGCTCAAAAATTAAGGGTCACATGGGGATGACCTGGCAACATTTTTGAGATCCAATAAGTCGAAACAAAATAGTAGCCTAGCGAAATGTTAAAAAATTATTACTATGAATTATTTATCCAACCTAATTAAATTTTGCACAAAAATCAACTATTAAAAATTAACTGGTAAAATTTTGGTACGAATCCAAGATGGTGAAAAAAATGGCAGCCTAATGAAATATTTAGAAATTCAGCCTGAAAAATCTACTTAATGGATGGATTTCAAATATTTTTCAATTAATTTTGTGAACTGGTAAAATTGTGATACGACTTCAAGATAGCGGACAAATGAAATATTTGTACTGGTGAAGAAAATCACCCTCCCAGGTTTTACAAAAAAATCATGTTTTAGCGTTCATAGATGCCAGAAATATGTTTTCTCAATTCCGTCGGTTTGTCTGTCTGTCTGTCAGTTCGTGGCGTAGCTAAAAAGCTAAGAGATTGACTTCAAATATTGGCAAAAATTAAGGGTCATATGAGGACGACCTGGTAATATTCCAATATGGCAGAACAAACAGCTAATTCAATTTTTATATTTGGTCAATTGCGGTATATTTTTAATTTTGTATCCCCTCTACCCTTAAAAAAATAAATTTATGTACCTGTACAAAGAACCCAGAGGAGTTCTGAAAAGTCGGCGCCGGCGAACCAGGATAGGCGAGAAGTTTTTTAAATTTGAACTGCTCCCAAAAGAATTATACAGCGCCATTTACATGACATGGCTATGTCTTTTAAAAGCTGGTTGTTTGTTGTAATCCGTTTAGATGTAGTTTGCATCTCTGCATATTAAGTAGACAGAGTGCTAAAATTAAAATGTTTTAACGTACCATTCATTGATTTAGTTTTGCATCTCAGAACTTTTTTGTATGTTTCTTTTTTTTTTTTTCGTTGTTTAATTCCTGGTCCTATAGCTAGAAAAAAAAATGCAACGCAGATTATGTATTTGAACTATTATTTGCAAAATGTATATTAAAATCGCCACCTATAAAAACGTATTTAGTAGGGCAGTATATCTCATCGAGTAATTCACTGCTTTTGGAGAGAAAAACATCAATATCCCCATATGGAGATCTGTAAATACTAAGAAATATGTAATCTATATTATTAAGTTTTAACTCGGATACATAAAACTCAGAGTTCTTTTCAACTGGTGTGCTATTACTTATGAAATTTGAGATGTTCAAATCATTTTTGAATAGATGGCGGTACCTCCACCCCTATGCGCCGTTCTTGCAGAGTAACTGATCAGTTTGCATTGATAGTAGAAGTGTTTATGAAATGAGCTTTTTGAAATCAAGTAAGACATTCAATTTAATTATTTGTTATGTAGGACATTTTCGAAGGAATTACAGACACGTGAAACGGATTAAAACATTATTTTGTTTATTTTAGTAATTTTAACTAGATCTAGAATGGGGATGACATGGCAGATAAACGCCCTGGGTGCTGTCCAACTTAGCAACGCCACTGCGAAAAGCAATATGATCTCTCTGATAGTTAGAGTTGTAATTAAATAGGTCTTTTCATTATTGCAAATACAAAATAGAAAGATCTGTTTTTGGGCATACTTAAAATCATAATCAAAGTAAAATTTATAAAAAGGTAAGGAAATACCTAAATATCGTGATCGATCTATCGGTAAACTGACTTCCGTTGTTATGAATCGTTCCTTTTAACAAGGAAATGAAGTTTACCTTTATTTACTTCCTGACGTGGTTGTTTAGTAATACCAAAGGCCGATTATACTCAATAAACGATCGATAGAAGAAAAGATATTTTATTTGCATCAGATATTTTTCATTTTCTTTAATATAGAGAGGTCTCAAAGATTTTTGTGGAAAACTTGAAGTAATTGAGATATACAGTTTTACTACTTATGTTCGTAACATTTTATTATATTCCCATTTAGTTCTACAATATCAGTGATATTTGAACAGTTTTTCCTTATGTTACGCTTGATTTCCCTGCAAAGGAACTAATTGCATTGAAATACTGTTTCAGCCAAACCTCCTCCTGGGGTACTCTAAGGTCCCCTTAATTTATTTTTACAAAAATTCGGAGGGGGGCAATCGGATACCATTTTAAGGTTAAATCTTACTTATATAAATAGATTGCTTTATTATTAACACACTGTATAATAAATTAATTTCTAAATAATTTTAATCGGTCTATGAAGGTAAACGAATAATGGACAGTTTAGGTCCTTATACAGTATGATTTTTAGAGAACTTGTTTGTAACCTTCTAGCATATCTTATTATACAAAGCTCCTAATATAAAGTATGCTTTGATCCTATTTAATTTTTGAACCAAATTAATGGCCCTAAATGGCAAATATGTGTTGTATATAATATATAAAGACTTGAAATCATTAGATGAAATTCAAGATAAGCTTTTATAACTAATCCGCTGTAAAATACATCTCCAAAATATTCAAGTCCCTTGTAAAGTTAGTATTTCTATCATATTTCAACAAAAAATACTTCTTTAATATTTTTATTTTTTATTGCTTACGAAGTAACCGTTCCAGCTCACAACTAGTTGGCAGATCAGTTTTAAATAAGTTGTCCTAGCAAATATATCTAGAATATTTAGTTACTAGCTAATTTTTAAGTTCAGGACCCTGGTTGGTCCGTTTTAATTTGATATTGGAAAACAATATTGCATATGTTTACTTAGATTATTAGAGTGTTACATATGATTATATAAGCATGATAAAGCCCTTTAGTAACAAGTGTGTATACAAAACGAGAAACTTGTTTGTAACCTTCTAGCATATCTTATTATACAAAGCTCCTAATATAAAGTATGCTTTGATCCTATTTAATTTTTGAACCAAATTAATGGCCCTAAATGGCAAATATGTGTTGTATATAATATATAAAGACTTGAAATCATTAGATGAAATTCAAGATAAGCTTTTATAACTAATCCGCTGTAAAATACATCTCCAAAATATTCAAGTCCCTTGTAAAGTTAGTATTTCTATCATATTTCAACAAAAAATACTTCTTTAATATTTTTATTTTTTATTGCTTACGAAGTAACCGTTCCAGCTCACAACTAGTTGGCAGATCAGTTTTAAATAAGTTGTCCTAGCAAATATATCTAGAATATTTAGTTACTAGCTAATTTTTAAGTTCAGGACCCTGGTTGGTCCGTTTTAATTTGATATTGGAAAACAATATTGCATATGTTTACTTAGATTATTAGAGTGTTACATATGATTATATAAGCATGATAAAGCCCTTTAGTAACAAGTGTGTATACAAAACGAGAAACTTGTTTGTAACCTTCTAGCATATCTTATTATACAAAGCTCCTAATATAAAGTATGCTTTGATCCTATTTAATTTTTGAACCAAATTAATGGCCCTAAATGGCAAATATGTGTTGTATATAATATATAAAGACTTGAAATCATTAGATGAAATTCAAGATAAGCTTTTATAACTAATCCGCTGTAAAATACATCTCCAAAATATTCAAGTCCCTTGTAAAGTTAGTATTTCTATCATATTTCAACAAAAAATACTTCTTTAATATTTTTATTTTTTATTGCTTACGAAGTAACCGTTCCAGCTCACAACTAGTTGGCAGATCAGTTTTAAATAAGTTGTCCTAGCAAATATATCTAGAATATTTAGTTACTAGCTAATTTTTAAGTTCAGGACCCTGGTTGGTCCGTTTTAATTTGATATTGGAAAACAATATTGCATATGTTTACTTAGATTATTAGAGTGTTACATATGATTATATAAGCATGATAAAGCCCTTTAGTAACAAGTGTGTATACAAAACGAGAAACTCAAAGATCAGAAATTGCTGTGAAAATTACCATTATCGAGAAGTATGCCTTCCTTAGCTGTGCCTGTCAGAGAAACATGAGCATCGGCCTGCACACAGATTCCAACTTAGTTGGTTCCGTTATTAATATTTAATATTAGCCATAAGTATCTAATGTAAAATAGATATTGATATTGCAATTCTACAGATTTTCCATAAGTACCGGTCCAGAGCGAATATCAAGTTTTTCTGCATACATATTTTCATTCAAAAATGAAAATGACCTCTAAAAGCGTATTATTCTTCTATATAGCGTCTGAGGATGCAATTTAAAAATGCAAATATCTTAGAAGAGAAGAGATTTAGGTGGATGAATAAAGAAGTTTTTTCTACAAAATTGTTATGTTAATAAAGGCAATTAATAATAAAATTAGCGGATATCCCCTTGTAAATGTATATGGCACTATAAAGTCATAGGGTGCAATTTCAAAATGTTACCATTCCATCCCCATATGACTCTGGTTTTTGACCAACATTTTGAAGTCAATCGGATAAATAATTCTTGAGCTATCCAGCGCAGTGCACAGTCAGAATGATATACCGTCCGAAATGTAAAAGTGAATGTTTGGACGAGCCCTACTAAATTTACAATAACCAACATTTTTATGTTCTGATGTTTAAAATATGAATTTGAGAGGGGAAATCCGTGGCTACAACATATAAGGGTGTGCACAATATGAGATAGCTGCTGAAGCGATGTTAGCGTGATGCATTTCATTCATTCTGGAAGCTGGTTGTTTTTCTTCACGTACATAAAAGTCGATGTACCATATACTGAATGGGAAGACCGTGAATTCCTCTTTGGTTTCATGTACATCCACACATCCGGACAACATATCCTCAGAAAAAAGAAGAGCAAAATAGAATATCCCGTACGTGAGACAAAAATGTCCCATTTTTTTAAGTTTGTTTTTTAATCCCTACATATGGAATGGAATTTTGGTTTTCATTATATACAAATTTTACTGCTACTACACCCAAAATAGCATACTAAAACACTATTTTAATATGACATGACTATAGCACAAGCCCTAGATTGGGTTTTAAAGTTTTTTTAAGGGTGACTCGCTCAAATGCTCTAAGGATTTTATAATATTTTTTCTATTTTGTACACAATATTTAAAAAAGTATTATTTTTAAAAAAATATTTACTGCTGAAAGACGTCTTTATGATTGTAAAATGGAAAAGACCTGTATACCCCTTAAGGTGGAGCATAAAAATTAAAAAGTTTCCTTTACATCTAATGTTTGTTTAGTCTAATCGGTTAATATTTAGTTCTTTCTATTTGTCTTTAAAATTATGAAAAAAAGTAGAATTTCGGATTTTTACCATTTTTTAAATCGACAATTATGAATATTCTTATTATTATATTATATTTTCAGTTCCTTACAAAAAAACAGCATTTCACCTTAAAAACCTCATTTTCATCAATCAATTCACCAGTCAAACGTTTTGTTCATTCTCCAAAAAGCTAAAAAATATTTTATTGAAAAAACTTTTCATATGCATTTTTTTAAATCAATAAACAGATATAAAAAATACATAATGTTCGATTTAAAAAAAAAATCTAAAATTCGACTTTTCCACGAATGTCAAGGAAGTTGTGAACCCTCAAAATTTAACTAATGTGACTAAAACATTACGTAAATAACTTTAAGATGTGAAATCATAAATCCGTAAGTCAGGAATTTGGAAAATCTAATTAACCGCCCTAATACTAGGGTTGGGTAATATAATAGACTAATCGAAAAATGAGACATTACTCCATTAAAGTTGTTTTGTACTAGATTATTTCGATTAATCGCTTAATCGTTTATTTCAATTAATCGATTAACATCTTTTTTTCTGATCGTTTAATTTTTTATTTCGATAATCGGGTATCCGTTTAATCAAGTGATAATATCAAAGTTTGACATTTTGCAACGTAGGATCAAGATGGTTTAAGTTAGAGCAAAACCGTTTACACTATATATTCTAACTTTCCATCATCTATAGACTTTAATATTCGGCTAAATAGAATGCAGGGTGGGAAAATAATCGAATAATCGAAAAATATTAATAAACATTATTTTTTTACTAGTAGATTAATGCTTATCCGAGTAACCGAACAAAGAAATAGCACTTAAGACGGAGCAACGCCCTGCGCATTTATCCGACACAAATTCGTTCATTCTGAAATAATTTTGCTATTTGTTATTGGGATTTGATTTTAACATTTTTTTTTTTGATTTTAACATATTTTTTACTGATCGTTTAATTATTTATTTTGATAATCAGTTATCCGTTTAATCAAGTGATAATATCAAAGTTTAACATTTTGCAACGTAGGATCAAGATGGTTTAAGTTAGAGCAAAACCGTTTACTGCACTATATATTCTAACTTTCCATCATGTATAGACTTTAATATTCGGCTAAATGAAATGCAGGGTGGGTAAACGCGATGTAGAATTATCCTGTTTGGTTTGTCCGTAGAACAGATTATTAGAAGTTTCATTATTGGTTGTATTTTATTATAGTCTGGAATGTTAAACTAGTCATTATAGGAGTATTATTAGGAGCTGATTTTGTCTATTATAAGGCTTAAAAGTTGGAATATACTTAATGTAAACCATGTACTAAAAATATTTGCAAATAGGCCAACAAAGAAGTGATTTGGAAATATCCACACCGTAAAATTTTGAATTTACTCGTAGCTATTATTACTTTAAGTAGAATTTTAACCTATTTATAAAAAAAGTTATAGATAACACTTTTTAGCCCATGGATGGCTGTGCAGTGTGAGTAAAGATATTTTGTACGACAGATCCCGTCTAGGATCCGATCGCTTTTATTCCATGAAATTATTAATTCTTAGCACATCTTGCAGTAATGCACGATGAAATCCCCTGCAAAACGTGCTCACCCTTCTGCAGTTATATGGGTAGTATTTATCGATTACAAAGTCTAGGCAAAGGAAGGGTAACAAATTGCACGCTTGCCGGAAAATATGATGTTCTGTTTCAGGACATATTCATGCAGGCTTAGTATATTTATTATAATGTGTACTTACACACAAAGGACTGATTAACTCAGGATAATTCCACATTTTAGGGAATAAAAACTGATAATGTTCGGACAGTCGGTTCAGTACCACTGACAATATATCCGCATCTATAGAATTAAACAAAAAAATGCAAAAGATGTTTATGTATGTAGCATTTGATTGCTCCGGCTTTATCTCTAGACTTATTTGGCATTTTGATTCTAAGCAAATATCTCCTAAATAATCAGTATTAAAGCAAAGCAAACAAAAATTAGCATGTTTTCTTAATTTTAGAAATATTTATCTTCTATGTTTGACTTTTTAAGAAAAATCTGGCCGCTGTAAAATATATTATACTTATACTTAGAAATAACCAAGATATTCCTGAGAAGATTTCTCTTAGTTATGTTTTCTAATATTTAGGATATAATTTTTTTTAAGATATAACATTGCTTTTTTCTAATGTGAACAATAAAATTCATGCATATGTAGTTGCATTTTCAATACGTCATTTTTTGCCAAATTGCTTTTCTTAATTCTAGATTTGGATACCAACATTATCAATTTAAGTACTCTATTTAAATATTTATATGTATTACATACTACTCGCTATTTTTATTAAGTTTTACTATTTTGAACGCCACTGCGTTCCTTATATAGCGTGTGTGCTTAGAAATTGAAAAATCAAATTTCACTGTAAATGAAACATGCCAAAAATTTCTAGAACATGGACTCCGTTAGACAATTTTCCAGAAGTGGGCACACCGTAAGAAAAAGTGCGGGGAAAAAATGATATTCAGATGCATGGTTTGCGTTAAGCCATTAATACGTAAACAAACAACTAAAGTTTCTCTTTTTTTTCAAAACAGCTAATCTACTATGGGCGATTCTTCTTGGGGATCCAAGAAGAATATATTCTAATGAGCCACCCTTCTATATCTACAGAATAAGAAAAATCGGTAAATTCCCTTTACCCTGAACTTCCCTCGATATGGATATTTCCTTTTATTAGGAATAGTGAAGTGTGATACAATTTAGTTCAGTCTATAGTCATTTAGTAACATATATATACTGTCTTTTCAAACATTTTTTTGGGCGCCATTTTGTTCCGTTATATTATATTCCTACTAATATTTTACCTAGTTAGAATATCAAATCAAATCAAAATCAAAATATGCTTTATTGTCAAAGATCGTTATCTTATTGACAAAGCCAATTACAAAATAAAATTACAAAAATATATATAATACCTATAAAAAGTTGAGAAAAAAAAACGGGTTATCATAACATAAAAGAGAAAACAATGTACAAGGGTCAAATTGGTAATACGGTAATAATAGCAAA
The DNA here is from genome assembly GCA_030620095.1 of Kuschelorhynchus macadamiae. Taxonomy (NCBI): domain Eukaryota; kingdom Metazoa; phylum Arthropoda; class Insecta; order Coleoptera; family Curculionidae; genus Kuschelorhynchus; species Kuschelorhynchus macadamiae. The sequence continues at coordinate 536,677 of JAUTXW010000099.1, forward strand.
GCATTAGTCAAACATAAAAAAAATAACATTGTAGTATCACATATAAAAGGAACAGTTCATTTTTACTAAACAAAACAAAAATGAATATATAAAAATTATTAAAAATAGTCCATAAAATATAATAATGAACATTAAAATAAAATTAGAATAAAATAACAAAGATTAGGTATGCACAATTTAAAAAAGTATCATGGTAGAATTCCCATAACTCATAATAAGCTTTCTCAATCAACAGTCTCTTTATAGAAATTCTGAAGGACCTCAAAGCAGCACAACCCTTAACAACCGCAGGAAGATGGGTAAAATCTCCCTGCTCTCATAAATCACAGAATTTTTCAAGCGAGCCGAAGATGGGATTGGCAAGCGGGGATCATGAGACTGGCGGGCGTCATGGGAATAGTCTGGCATAGGCATTCTGTTCTTATATTTATAAACCATGCAAACCGTTTCCAAGACAAACAATGATGTTAAAGTTAATATTTTTTTTTTATTTAAACTGTTCTGCATGGTTCTCTACTATTAACATTACAAATATATTTCAATGTTCGTTTTTGAAGCGAGTTTAGTAAATAGTTACTAGAGCTGCCCCAAAAAACAATTCCATAGCGTAAGTGTGACCCCACAAGTGAATGGTAAACGGTTTTAGCCGCTCCCAAAGCAATCTCACTCGCTACCATCCGAACGGCATAGCATCCAGACGCCACCCTCCTGCTCAAATTGAGAATGTGTGCCTCAATAGTTTCTACCTATGCCACAGCTGATTTAAAATAAATTCAATAAATGGTTTTGGAAGTTGGGTTTGGATACCTACGGCTATTTCACTATTTAATTTTTCTGCAAAATTTAAAGTCAATTGAATTGAAAGGTTTTTTTACGTTGATTATTTTTAAATTTTATTTGGTCGCTATTTTGTTCCGCCATCAAGATTCGTACCACAACTTTGCCACTTTATCTCTATATGACACCTAATGCTGCAATAAAATTTGAAATTAATCTAATAAGTAGTTTTGTCAGGCTGATTTTTTAAATATTTATTAGGCTGTCATTTTGTTTTGCTATCATATATTCATACCAAAATGTTACCAGTTCATTCTTATGTAACACTCGATTTTTTTGCAAAATTTAAGCTAAATTAAATAATTCGTTTTAGTTATGCTAAAGTTAGTTTAAGTAATATTTTTTCAATAAGCCGCCGCACACTGGATCGAGTTTATGTCAGTAGTTGGACATTTCATTTTTATACTAAATTTTTAAGAATACTTTGCAAAACAATACTTTTTTTAATTAAAATTATTAAATATTCCATAAGTTTGAAATTAAATAAACTCTAATTGTTTTTTGTAGATGTACAGGGTGTCTAAAATAAAATATCATATCCCCCTATTTATTTGTTTTTTTGAAATTTTAATTTAATATATTTTCCTTTATACAGGATGCTGCGTTTTGCTTCGGCTAAAATAAAATTTCTTATTTTAAATAGGACACCCTATATATTATTAAAAATTATATTAGTGCGCTTGAAGACGAGTTCAACCATACATAATAGTATGGGTCTGTGAAGCAATATTTTGAATCTATTCACTCACTCACCGTTTCAGACTTATTGAAGATCATCCTCAGCATGTAACTTATTTTTTCTTTAAAAAACTTTCAATTTTTGTAATTTAACAAATAATATTTATGTACCATTATTTATTATCAAAAATACTTTTTTCACCCTTGGCCATTATATTATTAACTAGGATCAGAAAATGCTGAAAACTTTAAATTTTCATATGATATTTTGTAATCATCTGCATATACAAAAAACTTTAAACTGGTTTTAACATTATCCTTCCAGAAAACCTTTTAAAAATGTTTTATATTAGTTTATATTTTTTATTTATATAAAAAAAACCAAATTAATGAAAACCATTAATTTAAGCAGCAAGAGAATAAACAACTGTAAAATAATAAACAAATAAAAAATGATTCATGTTTCATCTTCATGAGCAACACATGAGGTAAATTTCTAGCTTTTATCAGTTTTTATCTTTTTGTTAAAAAGTAATTAATAGGGGGGATATAAATTTTTTTTAAAACAATTTAGTTAACTTTATATTATTATTTAATATTCTCATCGAAAGTCATTAAAATATGCAATTTTACTATTCAGCTTAATGATTAAAGCTTAACTATACATAGAAGAGTAGTTTTTCCGTACTATATCAGTAGACTGAATGATAAAATCACTTTATTGACAATTTTTATAGTCAAAATTATTAACAAACTTTAATTCTAAAGAAAATAGTTAAGTCATATCCAATAGTTCTACTACTTCCTCTCGAAGGTCTTGCTTATTACTGCTAAAATTAGATCGCAAATTTGTAATTAAAAGATCAGAAGCTAAAAAAAGATATTTAAATACATCTTCGTTGCTGGCTTTTCGTGAAATTTTTCTCGAGTGGTTTTCTCTGTAGGATCTCATAAGTTTATGATTAGCTTCTTGAGCTTCCTCACTTAATTGTCCGATAGGTAATGGTGCTTCTTGTATAATATCCGCTCCGTGAATTAATAACTTATGAAAATATACTGGCATGTAGAACCATCCATAAAGGTTAATGAATTGTTCGGCAACTTCTAAGCAATATCTTCTAAAATTTTCTATGTTTATATTTTCGCCGCAAGCAATCGTTTTTAAAATAACGCCGAAACTATTAATAAGTTCTTCATTCAGACCTGTTATTTCTGAGGAGAGCTTTGGGTTAGCAAAAACCTTCCTGGCGGTATTTCCGGTATTTGTGGTTTCCTTTCCCTGTTTAATAACGCCGACCAATAGACCAGTTTGAATTCTAAAACTATTCTGTATTTCAATTTTTCGTTTACTTTTCAGAGTTTTCTGTTCAGTAGTTTTAGCTGAGCAAGACTTAAAAGGTAAATTGTAAGCAATGTGCAACAAGCACTCAAAACATCGAATCCACAAATGCAGCGGCGAAATTCCATAAGAAAGATTATTTTTGTTGATTCTTTTTTTTTGTTACGAGATCTAAATTGTTCATATCCTTTGGTGACGAATTACACAAAAAACATCTCATTGAGGATTTGGTATCAGTCATAATATTAATAATTTTTCCATCGATCATTGTAAAGGACAAAACATGACTTACTGTAATGTCTTTGTAAGTAGTGGGTAACAATTAGGTAATTTGTTGCTGAATTTCACCAACAATTTTTTTTACCAAAATATCATCTTTGGCAAAGTGAAATTGTATAGGTCTACAATACCGTGTAGAAGATGGATGCTCGTTTTTCCAAAGAACGCAGTCATTGTCATTTGCGTCACATAATTTAATAGGCACAAAACTACATATAAAAACACTATTATCAGATTCGTTATTACTCAAAGTCATATTGTATTGTGCCTGATCAGAGGCCCCATCACAGCCCCACTTAGAAAATAAAATATAATTTTTATTTTGCACACTCGGCTTATTCAATGTTTCGATTAATCTAGTGGTAGTTTGATTTAAAACTGACTGCTTTTTTACCTTGACAAACGATTCGGTTATTTCAATTGGGTCTTTTGCAAGGTAACAATCTGACTTCGCTTTTTGGATTTGATAATAACTGGGAAAAATTTCTGAATGACTTCGAATTATGTTATATTGGTAGTTTGATAGATCAGCTGCAACAAAAATACTTAAAGCTTGTTCTTTTGACATAACTTTCTCTTCTGAGTTCAGAATTGATTCACAAAACTTTCTGATTTTCGAAGCAGGGTATGTCTGCAAGAAATCATAAACAAATCGGGCCTCCGTTGATTTCAGTCCTTTTCTAGCAGCAAAATCAATAAGTTCCTGAGGATACTGTTTTAAATATCCCGTTCTTCTTCTCTTTTGCCGATCACCCAACGAGTCAAATGTTTGGGAAGTAGAGGATGTTGTCGCCATCTTCTCGTCGTTATTTTCTTCATTCCACATCTGATGATTACGTAAAAATCTGTTATATGTTCTGTTGGACTGCTGCTACTTGATTGATAATGAATGACAATATTTTTGCAACTTTACTGTTAACTTAACCGCGTACAATTTCTGGAAAGCAAAACATCCGCCCAAATACACGTTACAGCGTCACCGATCCGGATCACCGTGAAGGAAGTAAAAGACACCTGCCGGAACCTTAAGAATAAGAAAGCACCTGGACCGGGTAATATCCCAGCAGAATTAGTGAAATATGGGTCTGATCTCCTATTCGACCATGTAACTCAACTCTTCCAAAACTGTATCAGCAGCGGTGATATCCCGGACGAATGGAAAATATCATTCCTTACTCCCATCCATAAAAAGGGATCCAAAGAAAATTGTGACAACTACAGAGGCATTGCTGTAACAGGTACACTCAGTCGAATTTACGGGAAAATACTTAAGACCAAAATAGAACGCGAATACGCAGACAGCGAAGCAGAGGAACAGGCAGGATTTCGAGCAGGAAGATCTACAATGGATCACTTATTCTGTGTTACACAACTGCTCGAGAAGATGTCAGCATTCAATCGAGAAGTACATCTCTTATTCGTGGATTTGAAAAAGGGGTACGACAGCATACCGCTATCAAAACTTTGGGAGGCATTGGAACGGACGAACCTAAACATACACCTAATAAAAGCAGTGAAGGAACTATATAGGAGCTGCCACATAAAAGTAGAAGTCAGAGCTAAAATCTCCAACGGATTCACACCAAGTAAAGGCCTTAAACAAGGATGTTGTCTGTCACCCACCCTATTCAAAATCTATCTAGAACAAGCATTGAAGATATGGAAACAGAAATGTAGGAATCCCACTCAATAATACGAATCTGTATACCCTTAGTTTGGCGGATGACCAAATTATCATGGCGCAGGATTTCGAAGATATAGAGTATATGACGCGAAAGCTCATTGAAGAGTACAGGCACTGGGGATTAGAAATCAACATCTCGAAGACCGAATACATGTGCGTCGGTGGAACTCAACAAGATATGGTACTAGAAAATGGCCAAATCATCAGATCCTGCCAAACATATAAATACCTAGGAACGAAGATATCGAATACCGGAACACTGGATGAGGCCATTAAGGACAGAAACACCCAAGGCAGAAAGGCAATAGCTATGTTGAATAGCATCCTATGGGATCAAAAAATCACCAAACGAAACAAACATCTGATATACAACACCATCATAAAAAGCATAGTCACATACAGCAACGAAGTATGGCAACTGAAAGAGAAGACTATACAAACATTAAACGCGACTGAGATGAACTTCTGGAGAAGAGCAGCAGGAAGATCACGACTCGAAAAAATCCCAAATGAGACGATCCGTAATAACATGAAAGTTAAACACACGTTAACCGACGATATACGAACAAAGCAACTGAGATGGTACGGACATGTCCAAAGAATGGAAGACCGACGACTCCCCAAGCAAATTCTCACCTGGACCCCAACAGGAAGAAGAAAAAGAGGAAGGCCTAGAAGGAGTTGGAGAGAGGGGATAGACTCGGAGATCAGAGAGCGAGGACTAGAGGAGGATCTGTGGACCGACAGAGAACAATGGCGACTGGAAATCGGAAGACGTCGGAGAACGTTTTGAACCGATATATATATATATATATATATATATATATATATATATATATATATATATATATACTGTTAACTGTTTAACACTACATTCATTTCTTATATTAAAAGCTTCAATGAAATAATTTGATAATCTTTGAGAATTATTAAAATCAATATTATTATCCCGTAAATATATAAACAAAGATTGATTTGTTAAATTATTTAAATCCATATTTTAAACGGTTAAACAAAAAGCTAATAATACTTGTATTATCTAAAACAGGACACTAAATAATAATTTTAAAATGTCGAATTTAAAATACAAACAATATCCGATAAGTCACGGCTAACTGGGATATATATACTAATAAAAAGCTTAATTAACTGACCACTGACACCTTAGACACTACCCTGTTTAAACCGCTTGAGATAAAAAAATTGAATTTTAGTAAACAGGTTGATTGTAGGTTGTAGAACTTGGGTAAGAAGGGATTTTTCAAGAACCAAATACTAAGGGGGTGAACCGCCCTTAAATATAGCAATATTTTTTTATTTAAAAAACGAGACGCTATTTAGAAAAACGCTTGAACAGTGCATTTTATTTTATTTTGATACTCATTTCAAATTTTTTTTCATTTATACAGGGTGTTTTAAAAATCAGGTCCCGATGAATTACGATCCTGTTCAAACCGCTTGACGTAAAAAGCTGAATTTTGGCACACAAGTTGATTTTAAAGTATAGAGGTGCAATAAGAAAGGCTTTTTAAAACTGCAATTTCAGGGTTGTGAAAAAGCCTTTTAATTACTACAATATTTTTTATTTAAAAAACAGTCAGTTTTTCAGGAAAACGCTTGAACACTTGTATTTTGTATAACATTATTACCTATTTCATGATATTTTAAAAATAATACAAGGTGTTAAAAAAAGAGATCAATAAGTTGTTTAGTTAAATAATAATTTACAACACTTTTGAAATAGTTGATTAAAAGAAGTCTTTTTACTGTTGTCTTTCATGTGGCATATTCCAGCAGCATTTTTTGGGGAATTTATTAGCTGCGCTTATTTTTTGTTACAGCTTTAGATTTCCCCGATATAAACAAAGAAAAGTTGTGACGGCTAAATCTAACTCACCACTAGCTCGTTAGAAGCAGACGTTGTACTTTAAGCAGATTTAAAATATGCATAAAATGCTGTGGTGTGTTTTTGTTGTGTGTGTTTTATTTTAAACATAAAAATGTTAGTAAACTTTCGACGATTTTTAAAAATTACAAACGAATATTCGCCCCTATAAAAATTCTTCTTATTTGAACTAAATATTAATTATTTTCTTTTAGGGCACGGGGCAGGTTAGAACAGCATTTTATACTGAATTTAACACGTTAACTTATACATTTATTACCCACCATGTTTGATTATTTTGCGATATTGAATAAATTAAAATCATTAGGAACTCGAGAAAAATCACATAATTAAATCATTCATCATTACTTCCTCTGAAGGGGGCAGATTGGGGCAGCATTTTATTATGTGTTTATTAAGTGAACATGTTGGTCTATTATGCACAGACATTAGTTTTGTAGAATGCTTTGGATAAATATATGATAATTAAGAATTAATTTTTGCTTGCAATGTAAATTCACTTATTTGACATTTAGGGTCATAGAGAAAACGACAAACAGTCTAAGCAATTTGAAGTTGTTTAAAAACACAAATAAATCCTCTGAAAACACAATGTATGATAAAGTTAATTTTAATTTTAAAAAATCAGAATATGAACTGACTAGAACTTTTTTAAAAAATAAAAAATTAAGTATACAGATACATACTTTAAAATTTCAAAAATGTTATTACTTTATTATTATTATAATTTTCACATTTTGCCAAATGTCCAAAGATTAACATAGGCTCGTTCCAGAGTGCGCCGTCTTGTTCCGGCATATTAGATTTTTAACAAAATATTACCAGGTCATCCCCATATGAACCTTAATTTTTAACTAAACTTTGAAGTCAATCTAATAAGTAGTTTTTAAGCTACGCCGCGAACTGACAGACAGACAGAGAAACAAACCGGCAGACGGACCGACGGAATTGACAAAATATATTTTTTTGGTCACCATTTGGTTCCCCCATCTTGAATCATTACCACAGTTTTACTTGTTCATTTCTGTACAACAATTAATTTTATTATGGTAAACAATTTTAAATCAGTCTATTAAGTAGTTTTTTTGCAGGCTGGATTTTTAAATATTTTATTAAGCAGCCATTTTGTTCCGCCATCTTAATACTTGAGCGTTAATTTTTAACCAAATTTTGAAGTCAATCGGTCGTCGTTTTTTAGCTATGCCGCGAACAGTCAGACAGATCGACGGAATGATGTTTTTCTGCACCCAGAGACGCTGAAAGGTAAAGATCCGAGAAAATCTGGCAGGGTGATTTTTTTCAAGATTACAATACTTCACTTTAACGAGGGAAGTAAAAAATAACTTTTTGTCAACGATTTCTCCAAACTAAATACTTATCCAACAAAATTATATACAATCTCATATTTCCGTGTCCGATATACCATTACATTTTTTACTTCCAAAAATTTGTGGCCTGTAAAGTCTTGACATTCCTAAAACTAGATCCTTTTCGGTGAAAATAACGCCCATGTATAAACATGTCAGGAAGTTTTCATTGCTCTGTATTTCTCCACATTCGCAATGGTTTCATTTTCCGGCAACCTTTTTCAGCTATACTTGTATCTGTAACAACCTGTAGTGTTTTCCATATGGACTAAGGGAATTCAAAACCTGACGCAAGCTGCTAATGTAAAGTCATTGAGAGTTGTTAATTTTTTTGGTTCCATAGCTCAATGCGTCGCTTTTTTCACTGATCTTTGAAGCAGTTGAGATTTCTGGAGAAAACTTTTCGTTTATTTAAACCTGAGTCTCATAAGGAGGTGACCTGGTGACCAAGAAGCAGTCGTCTAGGCTCAGTTTTCTGCTTTAATATCTTGCTTTCCGTGAAGACCTTTTTATGACATCTGATGGAACAGTTACTACTACAACCTAAAAACATCTAGGATCAGTTTTGGGCTTTACTTTCCGTGGCAACCTTTCTCCTAACATCTCGTGGAACAATTATTGCAACCTGAAAATTGATCCATGTTATTATTTGTATAGGTACATATTTTATTTGAAAACTGTTGCATTCGGTGATCTTCGTTGATGAAAGTTCGGGGCGAAATATGTTCAATGACGTAAACTTTAAATCGACTCGCAAAAGCGTATGTAATAAAATAAAAGAATGTATTCAGTAAGGAGATAATTGTTTCCTTGAATATTTTATATTTTTAAAATGCGCCCAATTTATTAGATTAAATCTGTCAATTGACTCTAAATTCGCAATAAGTCTATCAAGGCAAGTACAATTTAAATAAAAATAAAAAAATGACGGATTTATTCTGTCAATTCTTCTATTTAAACATAACGTGCGTTGACAGATTTATTCTGTCAATTGACAGAATAAATCTGGCAATTATTTTTATTTTATTTTAGAAAAATGGCCATCCAACAGACAGTTGCAGCTGCCCTATTACTGGATGACACAAATTAGATTTACAATATTAACAAATATCGGTGAAACGAGTTACACTAAAACACTATACAAAAAAAAATTAAACATAAGCACAAAAGCAATGTTCAGCAACAGTTTTTCCTAACCAATCTCTTAAAAAGTCTCAAGTTATTAGCACATATATCAAGATTATCGTCTAACTGAGAAACATAATTATAAGTTCGTGTACATCTAATCATAGGAGAATTTGAAAAATAGTTAGAATGAAACATTTTAATATCAAAGAGCGCGAAGTACATAAGAATTTGCGTTAAAGAAAATATAGCTTATACATCAAAATATTTCCTTCGAGATTCTAGGGTTTGCAGCTTGTAAAATAATAAATTATCTACGTAAGGTGAAAAGTGTCTCTGTCTGTTAAAACGAAAATTTAGAGCCTTGATAAATTTTTTCTGTACACATTCAATCCTATTTATATATTTGTGGTATAATGGATTCCAAACTGTAGATGAGTACTCCAAAATAGGTCTGACTATGGCATTATACAAATTAATCAAAGACCGAATGTTATTAAAACCCTTAGTGATCCTCAATATGAAACCTAAATTTCTTTGTGCCCGTTGAACAATAGTTTCTATGTGAGTCTCAAACAACAATTTGGAGTCCAAAATTACTCCCAGGTCTTTCACCGTATCAACAAATTTTAATTTGGACATTATTCAAAAAAATATCCAACGTGAAATCTAATTGAGCAACTTTTTTAGAAAACAAAATAGCATAACATTTATCGAGATTGACGTGCAATCGTGTTAATTAACAAATTAAATCTAAATATATATATATATATATATATATATATATATATATATATATAGGTATATATATATATATACATATTATATATATATATATATATATAAATATATATATATATATATATATAAAATATATAAAAATATATGTAAAAATATTCTACCGTATCAAGACGGTTCATGGTCTATGATGTTAATACTATAGCAACAATGTTTCTACCTTATAACCGCAAGTTTTGTTAAGTGACCTAAACCAACCTCATAGTTGCAAAAAAACCCTAAAACGAACTTGGAGAAAAAGACGTGCAGCTATAAATGCATAGGCTAATATATCTGCATATACAAAATCGATCTTCGATTCTAAGCCGCACCCGTGACGTCATCGGTGCTCAACTTATTGCCCTGGCAAGGCCAGACGGTCTCGAGAAGAGTACGTTCGAGAACTCGTTGGTTTAAACCCAATACACTAATTTTCAGTGTTCTTATTAAGGTTGTTGTGTTAAAAATGGTACAGAGTTCACAGTGTTAGTTAATTTGCAAACTAAAAGTTAATTAATTGGTCAAAATATCATGTTTTTATTTTATTGCCAAAAAGCTGCATGAAAGTTACATATACATAAAGTAAAGCAGGAAGTTCAAATGGTTCATCATCAACTGGTTCATCATCAACTGGTTCATCATATATCATGTTATTTATGTACAACTTGTTTAACAATATATTTACAATTCAACTCGAGTTGATGGAAGTAATTTTATAACAGGAAATGTATACTTTATCGAAATTGAAACATTAAAACAGTTATAGTAGGTAAACTTGAACTTGGGGTCCCTAACAATCCCTAGAAACTATATTTAAAACGATATATTTTCCTTTCCCTGACTTAGCTTTAACACGTTTCACTTAGGGTAATAAAAAATATTTTTGTCCGTAATATAGTAATTTAATCAAAATACACAATTATCAGAATAACCTGATGAAAAAAAAATTCATTCCCTATGTCGGAGAATGAAGCTATTTACAATTACTTTAAATTTAATTATAATTCATATAACAAACTATCTGTTAAAATTAAATCTATATTGTGGGTTTAAATTAATGATGAAAACATACATAAGTGCTTTTTATTAGAGCACCCTTTACAATTCATTGAAATTAGTGCTTTAGTTACCGAGAAATTTAAAGACAAATAAAAATACACACACACATATATATATATATATATATATATATATATATATATATATATATATATACTACGTACCTCCCTATACTTACATACATACAAACATAAACAATAAATTGCAGTTTCCTTATTTTTTGAATCTTTCTTAAATGTTTTCAAGAAATTCGCTGTTGACGCGTTATCAAGGTTTCTTTCGAAATTTCGGTTACCAGTTCCATGGACCTTTATTTTCTTAAATATTCGTCATTATTCATTTTCCAAGACTATTATATTATCAGAATGCGAATAAGCAAAAGTTATTATTATACAAAAATGCTAAATATATAGTTTCTAGATAAATGTTGAGTGTAATTTGTACGAGACAGAATAGTACTCTTAACATATAGATATTATTGGTTTTGATTTTTTTTTTAAAGAAGATAACAATTGATTTTAGGTGAATTGTACACTTTCATTTACATCGCACAGGAGTTTATGGGGTTTGTCATGGCGGAGGATGTCATAACCTTGTCAGAAACCTTGTCTAATAGTAGTTTGCATGTTGTTAATTATAAACTGATAAGGGACGCTAGAGATAGCTGTGGAGGTGAAGTGGTTTTTTATATTAAATCTACATGAAATTTTAAACTTTTGTGTAATTACCCGGGAGTTAGTCCATTAGAGCAGATATGAACCTGGAAAGCAGTTTTATGTTGGTTCTGTATACAAGTATCCTAATAATAATTTAGTAACATGTTTAGACGATCTGTCTAATTAGTATTTTACCCTATTTGTTGAATATGTTCTGTTTGGAGGAGACTTATATGAACATTTGCATAGCGATATATATGTGGGTATTAGTCGATTTCTAAATAAATATAGTGTGCGTTAGTGTACTAAGTCACACTCGGAAGAAACTACAAATTCGCTAATAGAAGAGGAAGAACCTTATTTTGAGGAACACTACACTAAATATTGCAATAATATTCGAGATTAATTTAGATTTAGTGGTGCGGATAACGAAGTCATCGAAACAATTATTTCTACTCGTATAACGGAGCAAATGGTATTAATATTTAATTGTTACTTTTAGATGATCTTATAAGATACAATATTTAACACTTTATATAACTTACATAATTAATAGTTACTTAAGGAAGTACGTCTACCTTTGCTATGGCATCGACAAATGCGCAGTCCGGATTTCGTTTCGAATATCATACCTCGGCTGTTATAATATATATATATATATATATATATATATATATATATATATATGCGAAGATACCTATAGAGCTCTTAACTTATAGATACCTTCAACCACGCTGTGTAATAAATTAAACTATTTTTTGGATTGACTGAAAGTAACGTCTTATAATAAGGTAAACCTTAATGTAGCATCTTTGGTCCCCTAGTTATACTTGTGCATAAAACTTGTTGGACATATTAGTACGTTGGCAATTTTCAAATGTATTATTTTTTTCGATAGATTACTCCGAACTTAAATTGCATTAATACACATCGAGTTACAACATACATCGCCACCTCTTATTATTTGCTGTTGTTTTATTTTTTGGTAAAAACAGTAAAGAGATAGGTTTAATATGAAATGAAAGCTTTCACTGCAACACAGTCAAAAAAGACATCATGGCTCTTGGGAGTAGAACTTGCACAAATAAGATAATAATTCCGGTTTGGCATGGTCTAATGTTTAACTATAATATAAATATTACTTATATCTACTGATTCTTCCAATAGAGGTTCAAACTGAAGTCTTGTTGTTGATAATAGTCTAAGATTTAAGAATCGTGTCTCTGAATTAGTGAAAAGATCATACAATAAACTAGGAGATCTGTATATACAATTCCTGCAGCTAAAACCAAGAATATGTGATTTTCTTATTATGTCTCTTATATCGTATTATGATGTTGTTTATTGACGTGCGTTGGCGGTTAAAGAAGCAAAACGTTTACAAACATTACATAATTCGTGTCTAAAATTTTTCTACAATCTATTTGAATATGATCACGTTATCCTTTTATTCCACACATTTGGGTGAATCAATCTTAATAAAAGGTTTTCCTTATATATGTCAACTATGGATCATAAAATTATACTTACAGGCAGTTCAGTAGGATTCCAAATAGATCAATAGGACACTGTCAAAAATTAATTATTTCAACACATGAAACGTTATAATTTTAGTGTTCTTTCGCATAAAATGCAATCAAAATTTATAATTCTTTGCGGCCACAGATAACGCCTATTACTGCAGTAAAAGGCTTTAAGAAATATCTTTATGCTAATCTAAAATCTCCTTCTCCTCTTTATAATTTTTATGTTTTAAGTGAGTTAATTTATGTTTCTGAGAGTGCCTGTATATGTTTGGTGTTTCTACATTGGCCATTACTATTAGTATAATTAATAAATAAATCTAAATATGTACACGTAGCCCATTATTTTTTCAAATGTTAAATATATATGTAGATGTGTTTTTGAAGTTTCGTATTTAGTCATAAAATGTACCAAAAACAGACGGTTGGAGAAATCTTTTCGCTGCCTTCTTAATGTTAGACCTTGCCGTCCTCTTTATTTGTTCGACCCCTATGTTAATTTTTTGACGAGAACAAATGTAATATGGAATATAATCAGGACCCTAATCAGACCAAGGTTAAGAAAGGGCATAATTAAAATAAGACATAAATTTCTACAGGGCACTAAAAAAAGTGCAAATGGGTCTAAATCTTAAGAAAAGTGGATGGATATAGATGTCTATGCAGATAATATAACATAAACTGCAGAAAAATTAAAATAAAATATACCTGAGTATTTGAAAAAACCTGCGCCTACGTTTAAAGGGAGATTGTTTATAAGAAAAAAAGACGAAAAGTTCATATGAACATGGGTCCCCACATGTTTAAAATTTAAAAACAATTATGACCTTATTTAGTTATACCGAAACAATAAGAGCTATTTGATTAATATTTGGAACAACCTCATAGGTATCTATGGGTTATATTTTTAAAGTATTCAGCAATTTTTACTTTAACCACGGGTAAATCGTTGACTTTGTTAAAAAAAAATGGTATATCAATTATTTTTTAATTTGGCTTTAAACTCAGAACTGCTTGCGCACAGATATTTATTTAAACTTTTTTTCTTGAAATGATCCAAGGAATCACTTTTGTAGAGTTTTGAACAATTCTTTATCTCCAACTAAAACTGCAAAAGGGTGCCACAGTTAGTAGTTTTTTAAAAAAATGAGTGGCGTACTATTTGTTTTAAAGAAAGTCAGGGATAGCTACCCATACCAATGCCCGTGATAGAAGTGAAAACTGCGGAATACTGTACCAAATCTTAATCAATTCACTATTTCGGAATTACTTAAGAAATGATAATTTTTTGTAAAACTTTTAACACCCTGCATCTTGAAAAACTAACATCTGCATACCCATATTCATACGAACTTTTTATCTTATTTTCTTACAATCAACAAACAACTGTTAAAAAATATAGCGAACAATGAAATTTTAAAAATGTATGTATAAACTAAATTCTTATTCTTAAAATATTATCTACATACTATATTTAAAGGGCCCAAAATATTTGCGGCACACGGGCGTCGATAACCCTTGCAGGGGCCCTGACCAGTACTATTGTATAACAATGCTATTCTATACAATTGCAATATCTACTTAGGCATTCGGCCTTCGTGGTCAGAGATAAAAAAGCAATGAAATGTTTTTTGAAACACCTTTTAAATACATTAAAGAATTGAAATGAGAAACAATAAATACCATTAGTTTTACAAATTGGAAACTTATTATATTTGGTAAAAATGACTTTATAAAATAAGCTATTACGTAAAAACTCATCCTGTAAAAATCAAATCCTGGAACATACTCCCTCGCAGATACGACTGGCCCATTGGATGACTACAAGGACCAAAGTAGAGCCGCAGAGCGGCATTAGAGGTTCACCAACTACGTTTGCTAACCGGCAAATAATAACCGTATGATTCATTCCTACAATCCCCTGCTTTGTCTTTACTCCAATATTCTTCATTCGACTGCGGTGTATGGTACCAATCGAGTGCGCGTCACTGACGTTGTTTGGTGCCCGAAACGCACATGTGATGGTACCAATGTTATCGTCTTGTCGCCAATAGAGATTGTTATCCTTGTGAGTTTTTGGCGTGAACAATAGTTTTGTGCGGACGACATAGTTGATTCAGTGTGCGAAATGTCATAGTGCTTAAGTGTGGTAACCGATGAAATAACACCTCTTTCGTAACACTTACATGGTGATTGTACTAAGAATTAAAAACCTAAGACAAATATAATTTAATGCAAACAAAAGATTAGGGAAAGGTACATTAGCTGATAACAAATTTCCCGTAAATGTTGAATCACTCGTCGCTCTCAAAATTTGTTTAACAGTTTAAACTTGAATTTGTTGAAAAACGAACAAATATTTTACACGAAAAAATACTCCAAGAACTGAATGGCTAAAAATGCATACAGTTTTCTTCAATTTGAAAAAAATATATAAATCAGAAAAAAATCTTAATTCTAATATAGTACACAGACAGGTATTTTTTATCACCTATGAAATTCCCCTAAAATTAGGTACTCAGTTCAATATTTCAATTATTCAACCATTGTAAAAAACAACTTTTACGTATTAATGATTTTATTATTCATTTATTTTCTTTGTTAAACGCAAATAAAATATTTTTAATTCTTACACACTGTGCCGAACTTTATTTATATGTAGACGTTTATTCATTCAAGGATGGTTTCCCAATTATTTGCGTGTTTGTATAGACGACTACACTAAACATGTGATTGGTGACCTTATTTGTTATCTACAATAAATGCATCCATAACAAAACAGGTTCGATTCAAACCGTATTTTTAATCAAAGAAATAAAATCTAAATGTGCCATAAAGCAAACAGTAGGAATTAAAGCATAGTTTTATTAATTGTTTCTAAGTTTATAAGTAACTCGATGAACTATATGGGAAGTATATTTCTTATTTGTTTCCAAAGCTTTAACAGTACCACATTAATTATTACGCACCGGCAAAATAAAAACTTTTGATAGGCTTAACTGCTCCATTCCCTCAAAGGAGCAGCAACCAGCCCTTTGGAAATCATACGTTCTATAATGAATAGTTAGTAAGTGGTATTATGATATATGCCAATTTGGAGTACAATATTTTCTGCGTCGTTATTCATAATTACAATTTATACCTAATTATATTTCTAATAGTTTTCATTTTATGTGTCACTCATAGCGTTGTTGTGAATGAATGTAATTAAGAACCTTCACTTATATCGGATCTAGTATAATGTAAAGGTGAGGGAAGCTTAAAAGTGAGAACTTTTTTTTTAGTCGTTAACCTGGTGCATTAATAAGCTTTTTGTATAAAAAAACAATAGATTAAACCGTTAATTGGAGGACTTTGGGGGCTATAGCCCCTCATAGTTCAGCCACTGGGTCCATTTTTTACCAAGAATACTATTTCACTCGTTATTTTCCTGGTTTTAATATGGTCGCTTTTCTTTATGCATCAAATTTAACTTTGCTGTAAGTTTGTTTTTACAAAAAAAACACGACAAATAGAAGAGGAGGCTTGAGTTGAATATCCTGATTTTGTATTGTTCTGTAATAAAGCGAGGTGGCTCATTAGTGGCACAAGCGAGGGGAGAGTTTCGGGTGTTAAAACCCCCAAAGCCTAAGTCTAAATTTTATGTACAAAGAGTTTTGTACAAAATGTTTTGAAACTATGCATTTTATTTTAGATCGTTAAACTCCGGCAGAAAATGCACTTGACAACCCTGAAATATTCCAATTCCTCAACACAGCCGCAATGCGCCGAAAGAAAGTTTTTAACCCCCTATAAACAATTTCCCGCTGCGCTACTGCAACACCTAGGTTTAAATTTGGACTTTTGTACATAATCCCTGGGAATATCGTTTATCCTAGACCATTACCAGCATTTTCTTATAAAATTGGTGATGGTGTGACCTAGGGGGAGTTCCGTTAAGATAGTTAATTCAGCTCCCAGAATCTATTCATTGAGTGATAAGATAGCAGGACACTCACAGAGTAAATTTGATAAAGTCCACAATATCTGCAAATATAAATGTCTCTTAGCGTTATATTGTAAAGATATTTCCGACGATATTTCTTTAACTAATAATGTCCAGTCAATATACCTGTTCCATTGCTGAAATATCTTAGGACCCTGCTATTAAATTTGCAGCTGTTGTTTAATCCTATAACGTTTAAAACTAATTGTGGTTGTTTTCTTTGAAGTTTTTTACATTTGCTCTTTGCTGTAAATAGTATAAAGGGAACAGGTCCAGTAGTATTTAGACTGACCTCCATACTGATCAATTTGCCAGCTTGTTGCCTCTACATTGTGAGTGTTCTTTAACCATTAAACATAATTGCAATTTATTTAAGAAACATTTACAAGTGCTTCATGACGTTTCCATAAATGCTCAGTGGCAATTTGTTAGCTTTTCATGTCTAGTAACGCTTGTCGATTGTCTATATGGATTTAGAATTGTTCCCGTTGTGCGTATACGCACAGACTCCCTCGCAAGTTTATTTATTGGCTACTCGCATTGAATTCGCAGGCTTGGCAAATAAACTTTAAAGTCTGCTCCTTTTTTCTATTCCATCTGGAGAAATATGTACTATGTCTTCTGCAGCAGTCTAATTTTCATGTTGTGTGCATTGTGTAGGATTTGGTAAAGAAAAACTTAGGAGATAATATATCGCTGACAGCAGCGTCTAGGAAAAGTAATTTGCAAATCGAACATTCCTCAATCACATCCCACTTCTATAGAACTTTGCTAGTGCGAGCTCACTAAAATAATTATAAATTAGACACAAACAGACATGACCTTCATGTACAGTGTAATTATAAAGTTTAATTCTTAATAACTCAATAACAAAACGTCATAAAAAATGTACTTTCAATTTCGCGATCAATGCACGCAAGTCTACCAGTTAACAAAAATCCTTAAAATAAAATTTTGAACCGATAACTTTTTTTTAACTCTATTCCGAAATTGTAAAAGAACAAGAATTGGCATCATCAAATATATTAGTGTTTTAAACATTTCATGCAAAACTGTTTCCAGTTTTAAAAACTTTGCAATTTACCTTGAAGTTAATCACTGCAGGATATCCTGGAAGTCCTTGTAAAATTAGAAGGTTATATTTTGGGAATTTTGGTTGAATATGGAATATTTGGCCTACTCTTGGATATTTTCGATGTTTTGAGCAATCTTCTGGTATCTCTACGTGTACGATGTCTTAGGATATCCTTAAAAATCGCAGGATATCTCGATAATATCTCTATCTTTAGCTCTTTAGCACGTTCATTCTTAACAGACAAACTTCGCCAAATTTATTTATTAACTACCGTCTTTAGGAACCAATTTCTTCAACATTGATTTATTGGGACGACTAAATTATAAACAAAACAATGACGAGATTAAATCTAGCAAGTTTACAGACATAATTAAGTAGATGTATAAAAAAGTGAAACGCAAACTGTTTTAACTATATCTAGATGAAAACGGAGAAAACCTGGAAAAATCACTAAGATAATACTTAAATTTAAAAAAATCATAAAAATAATTTTAAATTAATTCTTATTTTCATTATTATTATTTTTAATCCGCAATATTCACTTCTTACGCAATGCAAAATAAAAAACGTCATATTTTTAATACTCAATTTAATAATTTATAACTCTTATACTATTATCTACTAAAGATATTCCTATTAGTTAACAACTCGAAACACGAGAAATTATTTTTAAAAAATCAATTTTATTTCATAAGCGTACAAAGAGAACTGACTACAAAATGCATTTTAGTTATATTTATAAGTTCAGTAATGCTTATGTTGCATGAGAACGAAAAGATAAAAGTCTAAGAATTGCAAGTGCATAAATGCAGAATTGCATTTCTCACGGGAACGTAGCTCCTCCCCTCTTAGTTGAAAGCACGTCTTAAAGACGTGTTTTCAAAAATTTCCAAAAAGGTTTAAAGATTATTAATAGTTTAGAAAATTCTATTATTTTCTTCAATATCTAAAGTATTAGAGTTTGCATTTAATTGTTTTTTCTTAGACTTTTTTACAAGTTTTTTGTATATGAAAAATATAAAAATTATTGAAATGAATATGTAAAGTAAAATTGTCCAAAAACTGGTCTTCTTTACATAAATCGTTGTGGTCATTTCTTCTAGGGCCTTCTTTTGGTTTTCCAATTTGGCTTCGATTTCTTTAGTAGTTTTTAGGTTTACGTAGTTTAAGTCCATACTAGGAGGGCTGTAGAATGAATCTCGGTTTTCCTTAATTAGACTTAAATTAAGGGTAGGTAGATTAATTCCATTAAATGTTAATTGGCTTGATTTATATGTTTCTAGCGTAATTGACTTTATCCGTACTTTACATCCTGGGGATGATTCAAGAAGATAGGAACCATATAAGGGTATGTTATCTTCGGATTTTTGACAATTTATGACGGCGATTACTTGTATTGGTACTGTTATCAGCCATTTGTCGTCGATTATTTTTGTTGTCTGGATCTCGTGCAGTTGAGTTTCGAATGGGTGGCAAAACGTAATATTTGGGTGATGTTTGATAAGTTGAACAGCGCAGGAGGGGCTGTCGTCGACAAACGTGGTGTGGGCTTCTTTACACAAATATTTCTGTGGTTGGATTTCGTAACATCTTTGGTCCATGTGGGCATATTTTGTATTGCCTAATGCTAGGTAGGGTTTATAAGGAATATTTACAAGAAATGATCGATTATTGGGAATTGGTAAAGGAAATAACTTAAAATATTGATATATCTCCGATTCCACAAGAGGAAGTTCAAATATAAATACAATATTAAAGTTTTTTAAGAAACTTTTAATTTCTATAATTTTTTCGAAATTAGGTATATTTTTATAAGTTACTTCTAAAGGGAGGTTATCTGAACCTAAATGATTGTGTAAGTTCTTTATTTCTATAAATAGTTCATTTGGGTCTATTATTGAGTTATAAAGTACATTAATTTTTGCAAAAGTGATACCTATTTCAATCTTATTCAGAATATCGTAGATTGATTGATAAATTGTTGTTATTTGATTGATTATTGTATATATTAAATAAAATTCGTGATTGCTTATTTGTTTCATTTGAACTTTATTAATTATATTTTCTATTTGTAAAATGCGCGATTTTAGTACCATTTGGTTATGTGTGATATTAGATACAATTGTTTTAAATTTATTAATGTAGTGAAGTGTAATTTGATTGATAGCGTCAATTTTTAGTTTATTTTGATTTTCTTGTAATTTCGTGATTTTGGCATCAATTTGCTCTGCGTCATTTTGGTCTAAATTTCCGGTTATACTTTTTATGAATGAACCTAAGGGGTTAAAAAGACCTCTTTTAATACGATAATTTTCTTGATTTGGGACAATTTGTTCTAATAAAGTTTCTATTCTTTTTTCAAGTGTACATAATGTATTAAAAGAATTAAAATATTCTTTATGATATTCGCTGTTATTTTGAATATTTATATATATTGATTTTGCTTGCTTTTGAATATTTTGAAATTGGTTAATTAAAGGGGTTAGGTTAATATTTTGAACGAATGTCCAGTGATTGGATTTAAGTTTAGCGGTTCCCATTTTGAAGGGCAGTATTCCTGGATGTTTATTTAAATCGTGGAATTTTACGTAGCCGCCGACGATGGTCCAGCATAGCAATGTACTGAAGATAATTCCAATTCTCAGTCTTAAACTAGGGTCCAATAAGAGAGGCGATGTGGTCCTTTCCCAGGTTAGCTGCTATGAGGGTGGGACGATGTGTGTTCCCAAACTCGCACCAATAGGACGCTGGACGATGCTGTTCCAAATCCCTGGTCAATTGTGAGTTTCTTGGTACACCCTGAAGATTTTTTTTTTTGATTGTCCGATTTTTGCCACAAATCGTTGAGACGAAACCAGAAAATACGCACGATGCGCGACTGTTGACAATAATCCTACCGACTGCGCCAGTTAACAACTCGAAACACGAGAAATTATTTTTAAAAAATCAATTTTATTTCATAAGCGTATAAAGAGAACTGACTACAAAATGCATTTTAGTTATATTTATAAGTTCAGTAATGCTTATGTTGCATGAGAACGAAAAGATAAAAGTCTAAGAATTGCAAGTGCATAAATGTAGAATTGCATTTCTCACGGGAACGTAACTTATTTCTCGTGTGTTCTTACACTTCTTGTATTTCAGCAGTTCTAACGGTATTTTTTGAGGTATTTTTAGTTAACATCTCTAACAAAATGAAAATAAATTTACTTATTAACAATTCGAGTTAGTCGCTTTGAGATAACGCAGTATAAGATAATGTAAGTATAAAGAAGTAGACCTATACATGTCATAACAAGGATACTATAATCCCTGTATGAAACATATCCTGCAATGAGGTAGGCACAGTGGACATAGCGGCTTTTGAGAAAATGCCTGGGGAAATACTTCTCAGCAACCTTATCTTTATTCACCCAAAATGCTGGCATAAACAAGTAGATGAGTCTTTGTTATTTAATATTACCCAGACTGTATGCTTCTCAGCAACATTATCTTAATTCACACAAAATGCTGGCCTAAACAAGTAGATGAATCTTTGTTATTTAATATTACCCATATTTTATGGTGCTAAGATATCCCTTTGTCTTGGACCAGAAAAAATAACAGCCCTCAAATACAAAATACACAATGGGAATTGAATAATTTGAAAAATTAGCTTTCTTCGAGTTCAAAGTTTATAGAGTTATACAATAGCAAATTTGTATAGAAAGTCAGCACCGTCACAAATAGCTAAATCTTAATTTCCATCCTCATCTAACACAGCAATAATTGTTTATTACTATTTTGTTAGGAGTCTCATTCTATTTGCAAGGGTTTAGGAAGCAATTATTGATTATCTACTATTGAAGAAAAGGTAAGAAGATTGCTTATAATTCGACAATAATTACTAAAACTACTATTAAATAAATGTCTCAATAAAAAAGAGCTCTTTAACCTTATATCCTCTTTCTTTTGTCCTTCATATCAAAAATCTAAAACCAGAGTAGAATAGGATATTTTTAGGTTAAATTTATTTTATTTATGAAATAGAATGGGTTAAGAATAAAATACTGATTAGCCTGAATCGTGGCCTGAATTTTAAGTTCGATCAAATTTGAAGGAAAATTACTTTTGTTTTCAACTTGATACAATTAATAAATAAATCGATTAAGCAAGTTGATTAAACACTTAAGTAAAAAAACCCAGGCACATACTTGGGGAGGGGGTCAATGCCGAACTGACACCTTCCCCGAAAATGTTTTTCTTTTTTTTTACATAATTTAATCCACCAAAGTAAAATTTCAGTTACTAATTGATGAACAATATTTACGCTGCCTTTGGTCTTTATGTTGAATTTCAATCGTTTTTTTCTTTTGCCATTATAATCGCAGTCTACAGACTTGGACCCCAAACCCTGGGGGGGTTGAAGCATCCATCAGACAGTTAATTAAAAAAATAATACCTTATCTAAGATATTTGGATAGATATATTCAACACTTTCATATTATTAAATTATGAATAGTTAAGTGCGTTTTACTCATTCATATACTATACAAAAACTGATATATTACTTTTTCATACCACAGTGTCGTGGCTGGAAAATAATACGAATAGTAAAAAATATTTTTCTAAAACTTAAGTACTGAGTTCTATCCGTTTTGGACTAGAGAAACCCCAATTTTCTCATTATTTGGTGATCATGTGTCCTGAGCAGTGTTTACCAGCTCGAGCAAATAGCAACTAAATTTGGTCAAAATCTAGGAAATCAAAAATCTAAATCAACTATTTTTATCCCACCTAATAAATATCCTTCTTATAGTAAAAAGCGAGGTAAAAACACAGTTCACGTATTTAATATATATATATATATATATATATATATATATATATATATATATATATATATATATATATATATATATATATATATATATATATATATATATATATATATATATATATATATATATATATATATATATATATATATATATATATATATATATATATATATATATATATATATATATATATATATATATATATATATATATATATATATATAATATTATTAATATTTATTCATATATTCACAAATTTACGCCGATGCGACGCTAAGAGATTGATTTGAAAATGAAATATCTTCTGGCAAAATCAGTACTTTTACTTCCCTTCGTTAGAAAGTATATCATACGAAAAGTAAAGTAATCCAAATTACTAGAAAACATTTAAAACAATATAAAATAAAGAAAATCGAATCAAAACAGTTTTGATAATTTTTACTTTTTTTTATTAAAAATATTTTTTGGGTTTTTTTGTCAAATGTTTCATTTTCTGGATATTTTAAGAAAATATAAAATCAAAAAATATTTAACACCCTGTATTTCGGTAACGAATCATTTTTGAATCAATGTTCACAGGAAATTATCTATTTTTTTTTGTTAATATTTGTCGGGAGAGTTTCTGGCCACCCGCATAGCGGATCCAATATGACCACTATTTTTTTTATTAGCATTTTATTATATAGGATTTTGGTTCAGTAAAAAAAAGTATGAGTGAGTTTTCAAGAACTTATTATGGAAGACTAATATAGAGCTGTCAATATGTTTTGCTAATTTTATTTAAATTTAGAATACAATGGTTTAAGGTCAGATAAGGTATGGCAGATTTAAATGTGGCGGTCAAAACATATTTTTTTTTCTTATTTTAATGAAATTTGGGCATGGTTGGCTTTAAGGTTATCAAATGAACAAATAATTTTAATTATCAAAAATTAACTACGGCCAGCACTAATAATATGTATAGTTTAAAAAATTATATTATTGTTTATATTTACGTAAAATTTTCCACCAATTAAAATGCTAAAAGTGGTGCTACAATTCATTTGTTAAGTAACATAATTTTATAAGTACTCGTATGAAAGCAGTCCGAAAAATTGAGAGTGGGAGTTCCGACTGCATGAAAGTAAGTTAAATATCAGTTATTTTGTATAAATTTTAGAATGAATTGTAAGGTAATACATACAGGGGTTGTAAAAGTGTATATTTTTTAAATCGACTGTTTTGAGATATTCAGTCAAGTGTAACAAATAAAAGTGTAAACAACTTGTATAAGGTTTTTCCACAAGGTGTTATAAAATAAATCAATGTCAAATATACAACAAATGATGGGAAAAAGTGTTTTACATCGTTGTTCGTTATGTTTAGACTGGCTATCTGAAAAACATCGATATAAAAAATGTATAGTTTCATAAAGTACAATTTTGCAATTTTTTTAGAAATCCCCCTATATTTATTACCTTAATTTGTATTATCCCAAAACTTACATTTAACTGAAACTAACTTTTTTCTAATTTAACTAACTTTTTGTCTCACACCATTTCCAATGTTCCCATGTACCTCATCTTAATATGGACATCCCGCTTATATGTACATTTAAGAAGCTGAAATTAAAGGCGGCAGAGTTGGGATCTATTTAGGAGAGTTTTTATTTTCCATTTGTCTATTCATAGTATAATCGGTCATAAGTAGTAGGTAAAAATTATTGTTCAACAAATTAGGCATGTATATCCGTTATGGGTATGAGTTTCATTAAGGGGTTCTTTCAATTTCCATTTGTCTATTATCTTCGGAATACAACCGGATTTTGGTAGTGGTAAATATTTTTATTCATGTTTTAGGTATAGTCAAAGGTATATCTAAACAAATAGTTGCAGTTTAAGGCTCGAACGAGATCTATGTGATGTGGCTTTTCCAATGGCCACCCATACCCATTACAAAACATAGAAATATTTACGATCAAAATACCTTTATGTATAAAACTATAACATTTTATGAGCAAGCATTACAATTTACCAATGACGTTAGAATTTGTGCTCCTCTTTTACATAATTTATTTTACTGTGCTTCTGTCACATTTTAATTATATCGGAGATAATTGTGAATACCTATGTCTTAACGTTAAACGTACAATTACTGTCACTCCGAAGTCTTAAAGGCGTTTTTTTGCTACAATATGTTTAAAATAAATTATATATATTTTAAAATAAATTTTGTATATATTTATTCTAGTTTTTAGTTCGGTTTTTAACAGGTTTCTATAAGCTTTTAATTGTTGCAGATGTGTATGTTTTATTTTAACAGAACATCATTTTTTATTTAGTAATACATCTTTCATTTTGTCGATAATATTGTTGAGAAAAATACTGTTTCTATACAAGAAACAATTAAGTACAATTTCTGAGCTATTATTTCTTTATTACAAGTTACTATTTTAACATAAGGAATATCTATAGATCTTTCTTTGTATATATTTATTAAATAAACGTGAATAGCTTTTGTCTGGTCAGTTCGCAAAGTAGTAGAAGTAAACCGTGTTAGGGGAGATATTTTTTGGCCTTAAGTAAAAAAAATAAATCTTGTTGAAGTAATTAACTAAGGCTTAATCTTCTGTCTCTGAGTTCTTTCCAACAAGGATCACAAACAATTTCTGATGTTTCTGACACGGATTCTGCGCAGAAAGGTAAAAGTATTCCAATAACGGTTTCGGACAGTTACTACACAATCGGTTTGTAGCTCAGTAAGTTGGTACAAACAAAGGCCTCTGGCATGCAAAAGATGGAATACCAATTATTTTGGAATATGTTAGTTATCGATAGACCGTGATCAAAAATCCAAATTTTCGACCTTGAGGTGACGCCCCACCCGCCGCCATTTTGGATTAAACCTACAAAAAAAATAGTATTTTAACATTATCTACGTAACGGTTCATCTTACGACAAAATATGAAGTTAGCAAAGTTAAAGAAAACAAAATATCTTACATTTTTTTGATTTGTTTTAAAGATGAATATCTTTAAAACCAGTCAACGTCAAACACGCGATTTTTCTTAATTTCAAAAGGAATTTTATATTTTTATTAAGCATAGAATTAACTTATTTTTAGATCAGCAAGGATAAGGTCAAACTGGTAAATAAACATAAATTATTTGCATCTACTAGACTATTAAATACAGTTAAAACTTCGTCAACAGAAGTCGGTTCCGTTTCACTTACATTTTTCAATAAGACAATTCGAGTTTAGAGGCAATCAAAATTGCAAATATTAAAGAAATACATCCGCTTTAAAAAAAAATATTGCCTTCTACTCCAGATTTGCTTTGGCTTTATGGCAAGAGGTCGAAAATGGAACTTCCAGGTTGGAACGGTTCCATCGAGCAGGCTGATAAAACGTTCATGCACTCAAAGATAATTTGCCTTCCATTTATTAACTTTCCGCCGAGGCAGCATGATATGTATTTATAACCCTTTTATTGACTCTCGAAAAATGTGGGACGACTTACCTTAAAACGTGCTTTTTCACCTTTGATCAACCACTCTACGCAAAATCTCAATAAATTGTCGTGAATGATCCCAAATTCGTAAATGTCTTAGTAGTACTTGGAGGATTTCATCTTTTAATGTCTTTCTTTGGCTCTATTGGCTATATTATGGCTAGAAATGGCTTGAAAAATCTCTTCTGTAGTATTTACGCTGAGAATAGTGTAGAGAAAATATGAGCTGGTGATGCATTACCAGGTGCAACTAGTGCGCTCATTTTATCTCATCTTGCTTTGGCATATACAATTTTTAACACTCGTTTTTACAGACGACAATCATTCGATTTTGGAACAACTGGTTAGTCATTTAGACAAATCGGTTATTCTGAGAGCAGATGAAAATGAGGCGTTCAAAGTTGTGGTTTTAAAATTTAAATAGATGCTTACCAAGTTAGAAAATAATGGTACCACAACTAAATTAGGGTACAGAATTTCGAGAAGGTAACTTTAGTAAAGCATTTCATTGAAGTTGAGCGAATGGGAAACCACATCTCGACCCTATTCAAAGAATGCTACCTTACTTTCATGCTAGTGGGCATTTTCATTAAGCTAAATTTTCTCATTTGTATTTGCAAGATATGTTGAATTTGGAAGAAAAAACGGATCTTGTTGAACACCACAAATTTACCACTAACAGCTATTTTACGATTAGGCAATCGGAGAAGTATTGGTCCGGAATTTAGTCTGATATGGCCATAGAGCAAACTTTGATGCGGGTGATGCATAGCAATGGGGCCTTACTCGTAATCGTGGTAACTGGAACGATTCTGTGCTCGGTTCTGTGTGGTGAAGCGTCATCGTGTTTATAGAAAATTTGACTTTGTTCTACCAAAGGTTAATTATTTAAATATTCATTGTCTAAGTCTTCTAGAATCTTCAAGCATTGTATTAGTAACTTACATTAAATTGTCAGAATTCTTGGAAGTTCCGCGACCTTACTGCATGAGGATTTGAATCACTCCAAAAATAGGAATTGTGGGTGTTAAAAGGCCATTTTTCGTAAATTTTGCTTCATCGTCCAAGTTATGTTGTCCAAAAATCAAGGTCATCTTGTATCGTAGTTAAAATAAATTCGCAAAACTGCAGTCTTTTTGGCAAATCTGTTTTTTTTTTGAGGTGTTGAACCAATGATATCAAATAAAGGTGGAAGTTATGTTTCAAAGTTTCAACAGAATCCTATGTACTGAGTTCTTCGAGATTCCTGATTGTCTTGCCAATGCCACGTGTCTTAGGGGCGTAATTGGATATGCCGCAAAATATCCCAGAATTGCAATCTCGACATTTCCATCATTAAGAATGGGCTTCCTTTTATTAATTTTTGCCTTGATGGATCCAAAATGTTTAAAGTTTTTCAACATTTGTTTAAAACTATTCAATGACGGTTTCTGTTTATCTGGATATGTGTCAGCAAATACCTGGCATGTTCTTGTTAAAACTTTATTACATTCCCAATAGGTAATAAACAAATTCAAATAATTCTCGTGTTTATAATTTAATCGCTCCAGCATGATTATTAATTTAATAATTATAATTACTTATAATTAATTATTTTAGTAGGTAATTGTCAAACGACAATAAATATGACGTTTTTATAGTACTCAATTGGTTTTGTTTTCGCCAAGCCTCCCCATCATGGCCAACTAATAACAAAACTTAGAAGCCGAATGGCATTTTTACAATAAAACATGTTAAATTGTCCATATTTTGAAAATTCCAAATTTTTGGAATAGACAATATCATACAAAGTCACCCTTATTTTAAGTGCTAAATAACATGAAATTATAAAAATTGGAGGTTTCCATTTGAAAAAAGTTACTTTTAACGATTTTTACAGGTAAATTATTAAAGTCAGTTTTTGATCACCGTGTATTTATTTATTATAAAAATATTAGCACAACTCACTAAATTAGATCCCTTTCGACGACGAAATCAACCTCAAATAAATAATAGAGACTTTCATGAGACGATTTTGATAGTTTGTCCTGCAAACGTCATTTTTGACATAAAATTCGAAATATCTCAAAATCGGTTGAACCTAGGTATAGGATATTATGCATGAAATATAAAGAAAATAAGAAAGTTGACATCTACTTCCGGTATAAACGGAAGTGCCACAATCTTATTTATAAATTATTTTAGCCGAATTGCACCCATCGACTTTAGTTAACTGTCAAATTTTCCAAAGCCTTTTTCCGAGAAATCGATCGCCGCAGTTCGTCGTGGGACACCCTGTATATTTGTTTTACTGAATAAATATTAATGTTAGGTTAACTTTTATATGAGGAGAGATTGCAACGAACCGACCACTTTAAAATGTCTCCAGCTTGACTATACCCGCACCGCAAAATAACATATTTCGTAACTATGTGGCCAAATATTAAAGTTCGAATTCTAACTTGACTTCTTACCGATACCTTTTTCGATAAACTATTTTTTTCTCTGCATACAATAACAATAGAGAAATCAAAAATACCAATAACTGGAAAATAAGTATTAAAAACTATCAATACTTATAAGTTATAATTATCGATAACGATCGATAGGTAGCAATATATCGATAACAATCGATAGTTATCAACATATCGATCGAACTAATTTTCATGTGCACTGTGTTTTCTTTTGTATCTGTAATTTTGAATTTGCTTATAATTAAACATAAATAATAATAATAATTAAATATGAATGATTTTGCATATTCATACGAGTCTGAAATGTCGGAGTTTTCTGATTTAGATACCAATTTAGGAAATGCTATAGACCAGGGAATCAAGCCCAAGAACAAAAATTGAAAGCTTTTAAACATGTTCTCCTTTAAACACACCCTCAATGTTTTTATTAATATAATTATTCAGTTTATCTCGTATTTAATTTCTTTATATGAAAACTTAAGTACTAGTTTTTTAATAGCATCTAACGTACTTTTGACTATTTCTCATAGTAAATTTAAGGGGAAATGTATTAGATTATAGCTGGATTTTAATAGCATCTGATGAACTTTTGTGTATTTCTCATAAAAAGCTATAATCAAATTTTATTATTTCTACATTATGTTTTTCTCCCGTCATTTTATTAAAAGTCAGAAAAGAAGCAATGCAACATACATCAAACAATCCAACCAATCACAAAAAAATAAAAGTGTCGCTAAGACGCAGCATAAAGTTGTCGGCTGAACTTTTTGTTTTCCAACAAACAATGCGCAATCGCAAAATATTACAGATATTCGCATTACCGCTAGTTTGTCAACTATCAGAATGTTGTTTCAAGGAACGTACCACTGGGCTCTTTGTACATTATCCTTCAAAACTTTGTTCATCCACGATCATCAATCACATTTTTCCTAGCAAAAATTAGATACCAGTATAAACTGTAGGTCCCATATGCCACATGACTCGCAGCAAAAATGGGCTGATGTTCAGCATAAAATCAGCTAGTTATTAGATATTTAGTGATATTAGCACCTCTAGCAATTATTTTTAAAAAAAGAATTCTTAGATTTTAACGTCAAATCCAGTTATATAAATTCCGAAGTGTGTAGTAACTGTAAAACGTGTATATAAGAACATGGGCTTCACAAAAACCAATCGAATTATTTAAACAATACAGCATATTCTGAAAAAAAACAAACATTTCTAGTGGTTTCACCAACCTTTTAATATTGGTTTCGTCTGCAATAACAATCCAAGGTCATTATACATCATTAAAGTTCAGGTACGACCATGAACTATGTTCTATAAATGCACCTGGTTACGATAAAAATATATACCTACCTTCTTAAACCTTGATAAGTAATGCAATTATCGATAACAATTAAAATAACTGAAGTAATATAGAAATTTATAGAATGTTATAAGTACGATTTGTTAATGATTTCAACCACGTATTACAAAATCCTAAAGGGTTTTGCTAAAATATGGGAAACAGTCATAAATTCGCACACGTTGTTGCTATTATAATATTATTAATTATCAGTTCAGTTGAGTTAAAAGTACGTTCTTGCAAAGATTTTTGGGCACTTTGAACTTTCTGACGAACTAATTCAGATTCGCTCCGCATATAACAGAAATGCATGTATAATTTGACCAGAATCTTCAAGGAATACTAAAAAAAATTATTTTAGAGTATTCTCTTACTATGTTTATAAAAATTACTTTCTATTTGTCATTTATTAATTTAAAATTAAGTTACCAAAAATGTACCCCAAAGTGCTACCTTAATTTAAAAATTAAGATGGGAAATTAAATGAAGATCACACAATCAAATATTTTCAGTATAAGTAGACCAATATAGAGTGCAGCCAAAATATAATGAGATCCTGTCTGTTGCAAATGGGAAACATTGAGAACGTGTAGTCCATATCATATAATTTAAAAAATTAACTCAAAAAGTAAATCCTAAAAGATAAATTAGAAATTCGCCAGCTAAAATAATTTTAATGCGACAAATCAATCTTGAAAATATTGATCTTGTAGAAAATCTACTCGGTGTACGTACAGCTAAGCTGCGTGGTCAGAATTATAAAGATCTGGTTATGTAAAAATGATAATTACATATAATAAGAGTATCTAAATAATTACGTTATCATGATGTAGCACACTGGATATGTTTTTTACATTATTACCATTATCTCATATTCTAATAAGATAAGAAGAAAAAGGAGGTCATGTCCTATCATTATTGTAGGACAAACACATATTTAAAATAGAGGTCAATGTAATCAGACAAAAAAAGTAAGTAAATTACAACTCACAATATACGGACGGTTTCATTTTTCAATTACGCATTAACATGGTATGTGAAAATATTGTCAAAGTACTATTTAAGTATTTACAACAATATGCACTCCTGAAATTGTTATTTTTTATGGAGTGTTCTTTTAGGGATTCAAATACAACCAGCTGATATCTTACAATATGCACTACACCACTGAATATCCCCAGTTATTTTAAAAACATACGATTTTTTGTTTATTATATTTATCAACTAAACTTATGATTGACTTAAAACATTTGTTTGTACATTAATACACCCACTAACTTACACCAAGAGGAAGTAACTGTAAACGGTAATTTTTTTTTCATATTCACCAGTCACTACATAATTGAAATTGTAATTTTCAGTATCATGGCTAGGATTAATACCATATCTCCATATAAATAAATTTCCGTTTATTTTAAGTAATTTTTTTATACCAGGCTCTTCTGATGTCTGATACCCATCTACTTATAAAGACCTTTGTGTTCTGAAATAATAACTCACTTAAATACTTAACATACTTATATTCAACCATCCATACATATACACGTATAATTTACTAATATGCATAGATGTTTTAATTGCTTGAGATATCTATAATATGGTGACGAAAACTCGTGAACAGCATATCATAAAAATCTGTTGACTATATGAAAAACTACACAGAATAGTTTAATGTAACTTTATTTAAAGCTGCTTAACCTAATTAATACCTGTTTTGATCCTGCCTGCATATATCTACATATGGAAGTTCTGTAAAAATGGATCCCAAATTCCTTTACTTTTCTGTTGGTAATTATCGGATGTAACTAAGTTTTTTGGAATATTCCTTTTAGTATCATTTTTAAATGCAGTCATAGCTCTGTCGTCACTTTTGTCATTAATTCTATTGAAAAAAGGCAATGTCAATTGTTTCCTAATATATATAGTTTCACGTAATTCCTTGGATATTACCAGACCTATACAAGTATTATCGAAAATCTATCTAATTGCACTTCCAGGAAAAGTTCAACTTAAAAAATTACAGGTATGACTTAAACTTCTGATGTTCCACATATTCGAAAATCAAGTTCTGTATTATTTAACAAAGTTGTAAGGAAAACTAGATTGTAAAATTTACGCACTATTGAGATGTACAAAATTTCGATTTATATTTTAAACAGGTCTACAGCTTTATTTTAAAAGATAGAAAAAATGTTAATTACAGGACTTCTCGCTATAGGTTATTCATTTTATGACCTTAAGTTTTTTTTGGCAAGAACTCTAAAATTATTAAGTATCAAAAGTATGACCAGTCTTTGGATCAGTCTCAAAAGGTGACTGGATTCGGTTTTTCCTTTGATCATACATTTATAGTGTTCGTCTGTTCTTATACCAAAATATCTGCCTATTTGACGTATATACGTTATGTTATAATCTTTACAATTTAGTTGATAAACACCTGAATGTATAAGTTTTCTAATTTATATTTCTACTATCTAAAACGTTTAAAAATGTACCTATTTTAAAGCAGGAATGTCCCACACACGATATGCCTTTGTATGCATTTGTTTTTACTTTTTTCGTAAGAGCAAGTGTCCCTAGATGCCGAAACATGTTTTCTCAATACCGTCTCTCTGCATGCATACCAAAAAACTACTTAACCATTATTAATAAAAACATACTTATCCAATTTACTCCAAATAATTTAATTAAAATAAAATTTTAGTACAAATCCAAGATGGCGGTCCAAAAAAAAATGTTAAAAAAATGATTACTAAAAGACTTTAATTTACCTCAAATTTTGTACAAGAATCAAAGGTGACAACATGAAGCAAAATGTCGGCCTATTTAAATGTTTAAAATACATATTAGTATCACAGAATTACTTATTATTTCTAATCAAGTTGAAATTTTACACAAAAATCAAGTGTGAAACAGATATGAACTGGTAAAATTTTGTCTATCCCATATGGCGACACAAAGTCAATTAAATATTTAAAAAGTCTGGAAAATTCAATTTCCTAGAATAAAAACTTTGTTTTTATCGAGTAAAATAATACATTTCAAATTTGATTTTTTTACAGATCATGTAAATAAACTTACAAAAAATAAAACATAATAAAAATTATAAAATGTGACAAAAAAAAATTTAAAAATGGTATGTATATGTATGCATGTATGTACGTATATCTATGTATGTATATATGTTTGTGTATATGTATGTATATTTGTTACGTATATTAATAACAATCGCCTAAATATTTAGTTTAAAATTGAAATAGAATCTAATAGTATATATATAGTTACATACGGAAACTACGATACATTACTCCTAATATCATCCACGTTAACACTCAAGTCACTTTCCACGGTGATTCATAGACTAATCTCAATACCTTTAAGTAAAACTAATTTTCATACGGAGTTAAACATCATCAAACAGATCGCAATAAACAATGAATATTCAATATATTTAATTGTTAAACTCCTACGAAAAAGTTACATCAAAATATTTTCAATATGATTTACCCTTACATCAAAGAAAAAACAAATGCGTACAAAGATTTATCCTATATGGGTAATTCCAGCTCTAAAATAGGTAAATTTCTAAACGGCCTAGATATTAAAATCATACAAAACAAATAATTCCTTTTTTGTTAAAAATAATAATACAAAACTCGACATACTCAAACAATCACGTGTACCAACTAAATTGTGGAGATTGAGTGGATGAAAAACCAAATTCAATTACGCATATCACATAATTTAGACTGGTCATATTTTTGACAATAATTTTAAAATTATACACAAATAAACTAAGGGTCATAAACTGAATATACTGGAGTCTGAGTAACATAGATATATAAATAGACATTTAAGTATCGTAACCTCCAAAGAGGTTAGTATAGAGTATTATCAAAATAATATTGAAGCAGACCAAATGTGATCTTTAAAATGTACTCACGTCTCAGTCCTTCTTCACCAAAGGTTAGCTTGCGGCGCAACAATGTGGGGCCTAAATGTGATATGAGGTAGCGATGTTACTGTAGGGTTTTTTAAAATAGAAATTACAGAACAAATATAACAACAATAAAATTAGCTTACAGAATTTTCGGATATTCTGCTAGAATAAATATGTATCCGAAATTACAAAATTAAAAATTTTGAAAAGAACTAGCTGTTACTTGATAAAAATCCATTTTAAACAAGTAAACGAAATCACTTGTTAAAAATTTCCACTTAAATTATTTTACAAAAAATAAAACACATGACACATATTTCGCCAACACTGTGGCTTCCTCAGATCTTAAATTTAAGAAGTGGACATTTTAAACAAGATTTTCGTTTACTTGGTTAAAATTAAAAATTACTTTAAAACAATAAAATACAGTGAGCCGACCGAAAAAAAACTTAATACGCTAGTGACAGTTAGTGCTTAGTAATAAATAATTACGAGCATTAGAAATTTTCCAAAAAAAAATAATGTTCAGGACTTTTAAATGTCAATTCCAACATCATGCCTCAATGCGCTGTAGTGGGTTGTAATAACACCCACAGAAGAACTAAAGGGGGATCTATCAAGTACCACAGATTTCCGGGAGACAGTGTCACAAGAAATCAGTGGCTAAAAGCGTGCGGAAAGACTCTAAACAACTGCTCTACTGCGAGAGTTTGTTCCAGACATTTCAGGCGAGTATATTTATAATATTAGCTTATTGAATCTTGGACACTTTAGCCAGCATTAGGTAACATTCAAGTTAAAAATGTATGTTTACTAATTTAAACTGATTTGACAGAGATAAATACTAAATCATTTCCTTATATTTGCTCAGTAAACGTCATACGATAATTCATTAGTAGGTCACAACTGTACGTTTATTAGAACTGAAAAAGCCACATTTCTCATTTCTGAGCCGACAATTTAAAGATAACTTTTACGATTTTGCTATAATAATAATAATAATAATTTAATTTAGGTTTGCTCTATAAAATCGATTTGACTGGAAAAAATAAGCAGGTAGTTTATGATAATTATTGTTTTCTTAGTTCTGTAAACATAAAATATAATCCATGTCATTATGTGACACAACTTTTGTAAAGAGATAACTATGGGATACTTTATGATAATGTTAAATGTTAGTCTTCTTTGATTAGTACCTGATGTTCGGCTGTTAATGGCGTTTTTAAAACACGTACGTTGTGTTGCATAATTGCATTTTTGCAGCAACTTAATATTTCCATCCAGAGTGTTTAGCACGATAATAATATAAAAATGTTTAATGCTTACGGATAAAATTCAAAATTCCTTTTATTTGAGGGTAATTTCATAATTCTCTGTATACCTAGTCCTAAATATATATGAGCTCCAAATCCTCAAAGACGAGGTCAAAGTAGGACAGGGGTAATTTAATTATCACACTTAACCGAAATAATATTAAATATTAGAAATTTAAATTACTATATTTTTAGAAGAAATTATTCTTTTTCTAAACACTGTAATAAAGGTGCAAAATAATAATCTCTAAATAAATAATAAAATTATATAGAGATATTTATTAGAAATAGAGGATATATTTTTGTAAATAAACATTATTTAGTTTTGCTTGGAATTGTGTACTATTTAATTTTTATTTTACAGGAATACTTTTTAGCTAGGCTGACATAGGCATAGGATACCCTATATTATATTATATATAATATCATATATTTATCATATAATTATTATGATACTATTATTATAAATGCATTTAATAATATACACAAGCATGGTTCGGTAGAGCCACCTTTCAGATGTATATATTTTTAAATTGACACAAAGAAAGTAGAAGTGCTTTGTTAATTTGACCTACGCCAAAAAAAGTTAAAGTGTTTTATTTGCAAACTGAATTTTAGAATTTAAAATGTTTTCATGTTTCATGTATACCAAAATGTAATATAGTATATTTTTAAAAAGAAGCCTGTATTGTATTAAAAAAACGGTTTCAACAATACTTAATAACATGAATCCACATTTGATTGCTTTAAAATTATGTTCAGCATGTTAAGTACTTACAATAGATCTTTGAAATTATATAATTTCCTTTATATATATATATATATATATATATATATATATATATATATATATATATATATATATATATATATATATATATATATATATATATATATATATATAAATTTGAAAACGCAACCAAATAACTTGATTACATATTAACTCCTGAATAAAAAATTGATTAAATTCATTCATAATTCATACTTTTTTGCTGTTACATCCTATAGATTTTTACTCAGCTAACCAGGGGATGTTACCAATGCTTATACGTTTCAACCAAATCTACAAATAACACAAGTAACATACCTTATCAAAGCATTTTAAATCTCTATATTTTGCTCAGCATCAACGTTTTCAGTTCAATAGCAATGTGCCTAATGAATGTGCTTCAGTGTCCAAATTAAAGAGTTTTGTGGTTGTTCTGATATAACAGTTGTGAAATTGTCAGCCAATGTACCAAATTAATCCACGAACTGCTTATTCTAAGTAGAGAAGTATTTTAGATAATATAAATCTATAGGTTAAAGTTATACATTGTTGATTGAATAATCTTATGTACGAATAACCTAAATCTGTTTCAGTTGACTGTTTAGTTACAATTTACATACGCACAAATGGAAGTAAATAAACTAGGTAAGGACGAAAAGAGTAAAATTCGCTTGGGTTCCTAGTGGGGACTCGCAGTTCTAATAAAGAAAGACAAACAAAGGATTTTATTGTGGGTCCTGGCAAAGCCAAAACGGTCTGGCTAGTCCCAAGTAGTAAACGAGGAGGGATATATAGACATATGTGAATAGGTCTGGCAAGTTTAGAAAGCGACAGAGGTTAGCTACATGATTGGGGTGGGCTCTTGGAGTAGAGCCGGTTTGGCCAACTAGCTCGGCTTTGGCATCTTATCATAATACTACTACTACTACTACTACTACTATTACTACTTCTGCTAATGCAGAAAAAGTAAGTGTACTGTACAGTCTTCAATCGTATGGATAATTATCAAAGCACAACAGAACTCAATGGGTTAAAAAACTGCTTCATAAAATCATCTGTGATTCACTTATGCGTTCTATCTGGGATATACGGATGAAGCAGAGCTGTAGAACGAATCTATAAACTGAATACATGCTATTCTATTATATACTTTTGATAATATAATAATTAAGTTTTTTTAATATTTTTTGCTTGTGAGTAGTACGAGGCTCCAAAACTTTAGAATCATTTGGCCAAACTCTGAAATGATTGCACAATCTAGTTGCCTTGGAATCGAATATGTATGACATACATGCTTCGCATACCTACCCTTGAAGCTAAATATTTTTTAGTTTAAAAGTTTATTTCCTCTGCATTTAATCTAAACTGCCGGACAAAACAAATGCACGACCCTCCTATATTTTTAGTAATTAAAAGTGAAATACTTTCGAAACGTAAAAAGATTTCGAAATAATTTCTTAGCATATGCAATTTTTATAGTTTTTCGTCTTCATGTCACACTCTTTAGTTTCCATTACTACCATTTTATGCAAAATGTTATGTGAAACCCTGATATTTTGTAACAGTGGGGCCCTTCCGAGAATATGTGATAATAAAAAGAGTAAGCCAAGGAATCAAACTACTTTGGGACTGTTAATTGTGCATTAATGAATACAAACGTCGGTGCTTGCGAGCTGAAATTCCTCAAAAGAAAGTTTAAAGTCTTTTAAAAGTTTCATGTTTTAAAGTAAGTTTAAGTTTAGACAAAATGGTTAACTTTACGAAGGCAGAGATGGCAGATATGCATTTTGTTTAGGGTATGTCTAAACGCAATTCCAGAAAGGCAAGATGCATTTATCAAAATGATACTTCATCGGCATATACCACATCGGCAATCATTTGTGCGGATACTTGAGGGACTATGTGAATCAAGTAATTTTAAACAAGCGGCTGATGCTGTCGTTAGAAGACCTGTAGCAGTAAGGTAAAAGAATTGGAGTGGTCAACTTTACGTGAAATTGAAAATAATCCCAATAAAATAATAATAACACAAGTACCCGTAAAATTGAAGAATAATTTAATATTACGCATGTGACTGTTTGGAAAATTTCAAAGACGTGTTCAAGCGTTATTACCTGCTAAGTTTTCAAAACGGATAGTTTTTGGCTCATGGATTTTGCAACAAGTGCAAAAAAATCTGAGATTTATATCCAATATTTTGTTAACCGATGAAGCTTGTTCTTCGCAAAATTCGATAATGAAATCACGTTTGAAGTGAAGAAAATCCCCAGGCAGTTTTAGAAACTAATTTCCAGCAGCACTTATCTTTAAATGTTTGACTTGGAATTGTAGGTAATTTTCTCCTCGGCCTTATTTTTAACATCCTAGATTAAATGGGAAACAATATCGCTATTTTATAGAATTTGAATTGAGTGATCTATTAGAAAATGTCCCATTTGCACAACGAAGAATAATGTGGCTCACGCACTATGTGCCACATTATTCATTCACCACATTTTAGCATACTAATCCATCAGTTCCTGAATCAAAATTATGATGGACGTTGGATTGGTCGTGCGGATCCACAGTTATGGACTCTTAGGCCGCCCGAATTAAAAATATTGGACTTTTTCCTTTAAGGACGTTTAAAGCCCGAACAACATTTTGTGATTGGTTTATAAATAAATGCTAAAAAATACCTGGGTTTTCAGTCTAAAATTTCTTTAACAGACAAAACGCGATTTACAAGTTGTAGAATATTCAATAAACACAATCATCACTACTGGAGTACAGAAAATACGAATTTAGAAGGAAGGCGATTGCAAACAAATTTTTATTAAATGTGTGGTGTGGCATTAGATAATGTGGAATAATTCATTATATTACAAGTTTCACAAATGAGTAGAACTTCAATTATTGTATTTTAGACAACTATTTGATTGGACCTTTTATTTTCAAGGAAAATCTAACTCGAACCTAATGAAATGTGCAAGGCTAGGTTGTTTCAAGATGGCTGACCAGCTCACAATACTCGAGAGGTTACAAGGGTTTTTAGAGACAGTTTTGGCAATAAAATTATTTCTAATAATGGTCCCATTGCTTGTCCGGTGAGGTCACCAGACCTTACATCTCTCGATTTTTATTTATGGGGATACGCAAAAAAGGGGTGTATGAATTTTTTTCACCAGAAAATTGCGAAGAACTGGAACAGAGAGTACGCGGTGGAATCAACGGAATCATCTTATAGAGAGTTACCCGTAAAATGGAGGCAAACAGGTGTCATCATTAACAGTGTTGCTTAATTTAATAATTGGTTTGATGTTAGAATGCCGGTCAGACGTAATCAAAGCGTACCCTACTATAAAAAAAACAGTAATTTTGGTTTTTAGGGCGGAAAATAGTAATCTCGACTTGTACTACATCATTGGAAAGCTTTTAACGAGCTCTTTCAAAAAATATAAAAAGCCAATACAGCGTCCATAAGAAATCTGAAAATTCGCGAATGTATCTCGGAAACAGGGAGAGGTGGAATTTTCATTTTACCTCCATTAGATTTTTCTAATTCTTCACGTTAAGGAAATATTTTTTTAACGAGATATAAATCAGTGCTCAAGAATTTTTACCAAAAAAAAAAATTAAAAAAAAAACCGGAGCCTGGAGACAGAGTAGCAAAACCCGGTTGACAGGTGGCGCCCTAACATATCCCATTCATCATTTTACTAATTCACTTCAGTTTACTGATTATATCGGAGGTGTGTATATAATTTTAATTCATTGGAAAGTACAAACTTTGCAAGCAAGTCAGCTTGATCGTTACCTTCTACTTTTATATGACTTAGTATCCATAAAAAAATTATTTGTATCCTCAAAACCAAGAATAATAGGTTTGTGATTTTTACAATAAGGGGGTCGTGTGACTAGGATTTTTGGATTGGTTTCAAGGAGCTTAGAGAGTTACTAATAATGGAATCAATCTAACGGAAATTTTCGTGAGAAAGGAACTGCTCTTCCCTTCGGATTTATTTGTATACACATGTTGATAGGATCGCAAAGGAAGGGAATGCGGAGTTTTTCCATAGCACAACAATAGGAAGCTATATATTTTTGACTTTTGTAGAAAAATTAAGAACAAATGCCTGGGTATAGAGACTTGTATTGGTCGGATCGAAACCGAAGAAAAAAATCTTTTGTTTTCAAATTTTCGACAAAACTACTCTGGTTTCAGACGTCTCTTCCAATACATAACCTACGAGAGGTTAAACTTCATTTTAATCTACCTTTCTTCAGAAAACTTCTTATGCATCATAGTGTAGTCAACCTACCAGACATTTCTGTGAAACACAGACTGCTATTATCCTCGAATTTTTTTATATGAACATGGCGGTGGTATCACAATGCACGGGAATCCTGAG
Source organism: Kuschelorhynchus macadamiae (assembly GCA_030620095.1). Classification (NCBI taxonomy): domain Eukaryota; kingdom Metazoa; phylum Arthropoda; class Insecta; order Coleoptera; family Curculionidae; genus Kuschelorhynchus; species Kuschelorhynchus macadamiae. Next base: position 577,491 of record JAUTXW010000099.1, read on the forward strand.
TTTTTGCGCAACGTCCGGAAGCCATATTTTTTTACTCTTGTAGAAAAATAGCGTTTTTGACATTTTTTTAAGACATAAGTATAGCGGCTGCTTCGTTTTCAAACTTCCAACAAAACTGCGCTGAGCTGAGACGTCTATGTGCAATACATAACCTACAAAACAACAATAACAACATCACAAAGATTTTTCGAATTTCCTTTTACTTAATTTTAATTTTATTTTACTGGTGTTTAATGAATTTTGATAAAAACTCATGTGAAGATATTTTTATTAATCTCTAATAAGCGTAGCGAATTTTAGGACTTGTATGTAATAGAAGGGTTAAAAACTGTAATTCAATTTGAATAATCTGTCATTTTTGTGCAAATTGGTCAAATTAAATGTATTATTTAGGTTTTAATATTCTCATAAAAATTCTTTTTAATTTCTAATTTAAAAAAATAAAACGTGGCGATATTTTATTTTTTGCTTTAAATATTAATTTGTATAATTAAATATATAGTAAAAAAGGGAATATACTTAAAAGGAAAGAGAAGTAGTAACAAAAGCATATTTTTAAACAATTATTTTTATTTAATAATATTTTATTTTAAGTATAATATGAAATTTATTTAAATTAAAAATAAAATATATTAATTATAATTTTTTTTTCTTGTTTAGAATAAGCTTCTGTTACTATTTGCCTTTCCTTTGAAGTATAATCGCATTTTTTCTTTAAATTTAATTAAAAGGCTACAAATTTAAAACAAAATTTTAGAAAATGTTTCTTTTTTTTATTAAAAAATTAATTAGAATGTCTTAATTAAAAATAGCTTTAAGTATTATTTTGAAGATAATAAAAAACTATTTACATTTAAAAAAAAATTAACATTTAATTTGGCCGGTGTGCTCGAAACTACAGTCGGTTCGATTTCGAAAATTTCCGGTTAATTGACACTCCTCTGTTATGATGTTAAAGAATTTTTCTGGGGAAAGATAGATTAAAGTGGAGTCTAAACTTAGAGATTGGTCTAAGGAGGAAAATTATAAAAAAAAAGATATTTCTATGGGTGGGAGGAAAATATTATTTATCATAAAATGACGAAGTCTTTCATTGGCATCATATGTTTTGTTTGGATTTATGTCATAACGTGGGGGAGGAAATTTAAAAGGTAAATATGTGATAATGCTGGAGAGCTTGTGAGGTTTTGGACGCTGCGCAGCGGGATACAGGAAAAATGTACGAAGTAATTCTTATTACATTGTTTACTTTGAATAGACTCGTGTATTTTTTTCTAGGATGGTCTTGCGGAGTCTTATATAAGATCATCGTAACATAGTTTAGGAAGAAAGACAGCATTACAAATCTACGTTAAAGTGTTATGATCTGAACCTCAAACGGAATAAGGAAAAGTTTTTAGAATGTTTAGGTCTTTTGGAGTGATAGAGTGGGCCAAAGAAGCATTTTCCAATTTAATTTTTTCAAATAATTTCTCTGCATTTAATTCGAAACACTTTAGAATGCGAATTGCAGCGGAAAAAATATCCTATGTTGAAAGGAAATGATTGTGAATTATTTACTCCTTTATTTTTGTCTTAGACAGTGTTTGATAAAATGGGAGGTGTTAGAATTTACCAGAATATCCGGTGTTGAAAGAAAATATTTGTCACTTGTGTTGGAGAAATAGGAAAAGTGATAATTTAAGTGGTCATCTGCGAAAAGTCTGGAATTTAAGGCGAGATATATTTGTTTAAATTCATGAATGCGTGAACGGCGGTAGTGCTTAATACTGAGCTTTGAGGGAGATGAATATTATGTAAATGAACAAAGAAAATACGGGAAGAGAGAAAGTTGTTTAAGAATTTATATTTGATAAATGCATTATTTTTTCTTGTCAATGTCCTTTGGCTTAGTTGGACACACGTCTGGTTAAACCAACACCGAATGCACATCTAATTGTTAAGCCGAGTTACATACCTTGCTTTATAATATGTATATTACAAATTAATCTTCTTTCGTCGTTTCTTGAAATTCGCAGTGTCATTCTTAACTATCCTCGTTGCTAATAATATAAAACTAAGACTTTAGTTAAAAGGATTGCGGTAATTTATCTTAGGTGAGATTTTAGGGAATATGTCAAATAATACATACAGATAGTATTTGTCTTTTACACTGCATCCCTAATATCAGAAAAGTATTCTTTGTAGATATATAAAAATAAAATACTTGTAGATGTTTTGGAAAAATGGTTACCTAATAAAATAAGCAATATTTTAAAAGATCCTCGGACAAATTTATTATGTATGGTATAGAATCATACTCAACAAATATTTTACGCTTTGCTTCTAAGGAAGCCTGCAAATATCAAATTATATTAAATTAAACAATGTATCTCTTTAATACCCATCTGTTATATCAGAATTATACCAAAACTTTTTTCCGTTGCAGTTAAAAGTTAAAAATCGCGAATAAAAATTCATACTTACAGTGAAGGAAGTTATGAAAGGGATGTTCAGCATGAACTCCTTGGCTTACCAACAAGGTGTCGCTTAAAGAGAGGCGCTATTCCAGATCAGAATCTTCCCACCGATTTTTTGAAAGAAGAAAAGCAGCCAGACAGTGCCATTGCTATTTTGTTAGCAGTAGGTTTAGTCCCTACGAATAAGACAAATTGTAATATTGGAGGACTACCTGAAGAGTAAGTGAATATATGTAAATGAAAGAAGCCATCTGTTTTCTACAAAGTTCTGATTACATATTAATCGATAAATTTATCTCTATCTACAATTTCACAGATCGCACTTTGTTTAATAGAAAAAGTAAAGTAAGTTTCCGTTGTATATTATTAAAGTAATAATAATACTAGAAAATTAACATTCTCAGTTTTTTTGCCGAATTCTGTAAAATTCATACTCCAAAAGTAGGAAAAAATTTTTATCATTAAAAATACTCCTTTATATCAAGTATTTATTATTTTATAAGTTCCTATCAATTTAATCAAACGAAATGTAGAATCACTTTAGACGATTTTTAAAAATTATTTAGTTTTTTGCTATTAAGCGTATTTATGATGCTTTGCTCAACATTTATCAAATTCAAGTACTGATAGTACAGTAAAAGCTAAAAAGGCTGAAGCATCTGCCTTTAGAAACGACCCGAGACTTGATATTAGTGGAGGGTGAAAGTCTGGAAAAAAAACAACTTAAAATTAAATAAAAATCCAACACTTTACATAATTTTGATTTTGAATTAAGTTGTTGTTTGTAACTGTGTATCATAACTGAATTTTATTGACAACTAATGTTGGCTTAAGTCAACTTAATCAACTGCTCAAAACGCTGGAAAGGAGGCGTCGCCTTCTTCCTTAATGACCTCCATGACGGCCTTGCTAAATTATTCCTATTAGCAAATTTATACATTCAAAAAATGAGTACCTCTTCTTAACCACTGCATGCCATAATTATTATTTAGGCAGAAATGTTTGCCGTTTTTAACAATAGATCTGTTGGTATTAATTTAAAACGCCAATGCATCATCTAACTGCAACAGACCACGGACGTGCATATCATGTATACAATTTTTCAGTACGTTATCTTTAGATGTACAGTTAAGTTAAATGCTAAGATGAATTAAATTTTGACGATCTTTCGTTCAATGCTTGCAGCTATGCATTTTTTTAAAAGGCTAACCGCGGAGAAGCGGAGTACCCGCGACTTTGGTCGCGTATGGCGATAACGAAACGGATATTAAAGAGATACTTAAATCGCCTTATTTAAATACCTCTTTATAAACCATGTTTTCTGTTGCATTTTCTTTAAATTTTTGTCAATAGGGGCTTGGGAGATTTTTGTTTATAAATTATTTCCGATTTTTTTAAACATTCTGTATGATGGTTCAGAAAATATGTGAAAAAATAAAATAAAATATACCTGTTTAAGCGTTTTTTTTTTCGAAAACTAGCCGTTTTTTAAATAAAAAAGAGTGTAATATTTAAGGAGCAGTTTCATCCCCTTGAAATTTGATTTTTGGAAAATGCCTTGTTATCGAACCTCCACATACTGCAATAATCCTGTATGCCAAAATTTAGTTTCTTACGTCAAGGGGTTTGAGCAGAATCGATTAATCATTGGCCCGATTTTTTGAAACACCCCGTATACATTTTTAAGAAATTTTAAAATATGTATAATATTCAAATAAAATACCGGAGTTTAAGCGATTTTGCGAAAAACAACCGTTTTTTAAATAAACAAATATTGTAATGTTTAGAGGCGGTTTCAGCTCCTTGAAATTTGAGTTTTGAAAAATCCCTTCTTATGGAACCAGACGACCATTTAAAAAAAAATCATATCAATCGGTGTAGTACAACTCTCTCACGGACATTAAATATATGGATGATTTGATTTTGACTTTCGAAAATCTTGAGATCGGGTGACCATTTTAATCAAATTATTATGATACTTGTAAAAGTAAAGATGAGCCATTTTAATATCAAACAAAAATAGAAAGCAGATTCAGGCAGATTTATATTTTTTATATTATATTTCAAACTATCAAATGACTACCACAGAATAAAATATTTTTAAAAAAATTTAAATTAACTCCCCGTTTTTAGTGCCTCTTATATCATTTTTTAATAATGTTTATTATCTTATTCGGATTAACGCTACTTAAAAAGGAAAAAATTGTTACCATAAAACATTGTTGGGCTGATTAAACACCATGTTTGCACATTCATACATATACATACGTATTATACAAAGTGGCTTAAAAAGCGTAACAGTCGATCAAATGCAGTTCTTCAAATAAAGGTTTAAATGTCCCGGAAAAGTTAAATCCTGGAAAAAGGATTCCGGGAAAAATAGAGAAACAAACCGATATTATTGCAAAACTTGACCTTTAACGTACGTGTTTTGTTGAAATGCATAGTGGCAAAGCAAATTTTATAATACAATGTTATAAATATTACAAATTAAAATAAAAAATAAATAGTTCATAAGATGTTGAATTTCGCGACAACTGGCGCGAAAAAGACAACTGGGGCGAAAGAATATTATTGTAGTTTGCCACTGATTCATGTTATAACTTTGTAATAGATTTCTCAGCGAATCAATATTCAGTCAATACTTAAAGTTCTGGATGAAATACTGTTTGTGTTATTCTTTCGAGGATATTTGAAAAATTTTAACAATTACTTTTTAGCAGAATTTTATACGTAGTAGCTTGATTAACAAAAAACCGTTTTAAAAAAATTGTTAACTTGGTTGTTTTTCCTGTTCTCGTGAAAAAATCACCCTCCAAGGTTTTTATAGACATTCACGTTTTATGGTGTTTAGATGTCGACAAACATGTTTTTCCATTCGCGTCGGTCTGTCTGCCTGTTCGCGACACACCAAAAAATTACTGCCCGATTAGCTAATCAAAAGTTAACAGTCATATGAGGATAGACCCGTAATATTTTCATAAAAATCCAACACGTAGAACAAAATGGCGGACTACTAAATGTGAAAGAAATCAGTTTAAAAGAACTACTTATTCAATAGACCTCAAATTTTGCAGGAAAATTAAGTGTGATATAGGGATGAATTAGTAAAACTTTGGTAAGAATCTAAGATGAAAAAACAAAATCGCGGCCAAATAAAATGTTTAAAAAATAAATCTAAAAATACATTTGCTTATTTAATAGATTTCGAATTTTACACAAAAATCAAATATGACAAGGATGAACTGGTAAAATTTTGGTACAAGTTCAAAGTGGTGGAACAAAATGGCGGCTTAATAAATTGTTTAAAAATATCAGCCTGAAAAATTACTTAGTCAATTGATTTCATACTTTGCACAAAAAGAAAGTCTGAAATACGGATAAACTGGTAAAATTTTCGTAGGAACCTAAAATTGCGGCAATTTAAAAAAAAATCAGTGTTACAAACTGTTTATTCAAAATTTATTTTAAATTTTGCGCTAAAAGTGTGTGTGATATAGAGAAAAACTTGACATTATGGTGGAACAAAAATGACGACCTATTAAAAATATTTGAAAAACAATTTGAAAAATCAGTAAATTGAATGCTTCCTTTTATCAAGGACAGTGAAGCACGACACAATCTAGTTCAGCACATGGTTATCTAGCACATACACATAATTACGTTATCTTTCATATCTTTAATTTTATTAATGGAAGGATTTATTACGAAGGTTAAAGTGCTTTACAAATTAGTTTTACCCAGTTACCCGGAACTTCTCTCCTATGAATCCCTGCAATTTTTAAAGGAATGAAACATAACATCATTTTTTTTAGATCTTACTGTAATATTTCCAAATAACTACGTACTGAACTAGAGTTGGTCCTGCTTCACTTCTCTTGGTAAAAGGAATCAGACTCCTTAGAGTACAGTGTGGGCCATAATATTCACAATATACGGAAATGTTTTCTATTTTTGATTTCTCAGAAAATGTTATTTTTGATAAAAGTTGGTGCAGGAAGAAAAAGTAGTTTTGACAGAGTTTAATCTTGGGTTAGATATAAAGTTATAAAGGATGTTAAGAAAAAAACAAAAATGCGACCTGATGAGGTAATAAGTGGAGTTAGATGACAAAATTGATTTGGAAAAAGTGCTTAGAATTTTATTTAAATGTTGCTGGCAAAATGCAAATCCAACAAATAAGAAATATTTTGCTATTGAAATAGTTCTAACAAGTTAATAGCGATCGCCTAGCATTAAACTAATTTAATATTTTATTAGAAATTTTTAGAGAATTATACGAATTTTCGTTTCGCCCACAGATTTCTACTATTGATAGTTTTTGTAAAATTCTTTGCTAAAATAATAAAACTAACTAGAGTGAAAATATTTGTTAATAATAATTTAAAAAATGTATTTGTTAATAAAATGTATTTTTAACCTAATGAATTTAATTAACTAGCAATAATATTTCTTCTGAAACTTTATATTAGAAGAAAGTTATTGAAAATATCACAAGGTTTTAAGATACAGGGCTTGCAACACTACGGTTCAGTGTGCGATATGAAGGTAAATGAATAATATTCGCTTACTAGAATTATTTTAATAGCAAAACCTTCATTATATTTCTTTATAGGTGTGCTATGGCAGAAAATATGGTTTTTCCTATTTGTATAAACCGCCCTTTTCACCTAGTGATGTCGAATTTCTGATTTTTTTAATATCCTGTATATGGGCTAACGTACACTACCACAACAATTTTTGTTCGTGCACCAACTTTTATCAAGAATAAAACTTTATAAGAAATCAATAATAAAAAAAGTTTCCGATATGTTGCGAAAATTATAGCCCACACTATATATTTAGAAAAGAACAAAAGCATGGTTCAAAAATCAAAACAGATATCGGCATACCGAGCGGCATACGCACCTAAAATTGTCAATCTTTCTAAATGGCAGATGTCATATATTTTTAAAATTATTCATACATATTTATATGGGCTATTTTTTATACAATATTTATAATTTTTGTGATTCTACGCATAATTTTTTAAAATAATAATTCTAAACTGAAAAAAAGAAAAATCATCTTTCTAAGATTCTACATATATCTTCTATTTTTCAAGTGATCCAGGCTTTCCCGAGAAAGTACATTTTTTTTAATTCTGTTGTAAAAGTGATTAATATTTAATTTCAGGCAATCACTACACCCCATGATTTATCCTTTAAAAATTATTATTTCACGTAAACACTACTGCTTATTGTGCGTGTCGATGGCACGCATACCGCATAATTAAAAAAAACATCTTCATCTTCAAAGTGTAGACCTGTCTGTTGAGCAAATATGTGGACAAAGGATATATCCAGAAAAAGTAAACAGTGTCCTCGAAAGGTTTCTCAAAATTTTAAAAACACTTCACTACAGGAAGGCCCATTTATTATGCGACACTACCAGACATGTTACGTAATTGAATTAACAAAATTAAAAATTGTAAGGAAGCTGCTAGTGCCCCTACATATGGGCCAGGGAGCGGCCGCGCTGGTGTTCTGTATTTTGGATAATGTACAGTAATAGTAATAATTGAATTTACTTGCTAAAGGCGTACAGCGCTTCTACCTGAACATTCTTGCCCACCTCCTGCAAATTTTCATATTGGCGTTGCCCCGATAATATTTGTAATGGCTCCCATGTTACTTAAATTATTTTGACTACCCTAAAAAGTACTTTTGCAATTATCTGCTTATGCGATTTTTTAGTCAAAATTTGCTATTCGATATCTCTACTATTACTTGACATAACTGAATGCGGCAAGGAGTAAAATGACGACCAAACCCAGAGTATGTATTTTGGAATACGACCGTTAAAAAGACAATTTGTCAATTATACAGGGTGTAACGTAACACGCGTGTAAATCTAAAAATATTGACTGATACACCAAATTTGCCGAAGTGTCTTTTTCACTTACTTTATAACGTTTGTCTCGGGACGTTTTCGAGATTTTTTATTGATCTTTTGTTTAACGCAAGATGTGTTTCTTTAAAAAATTGGTATATAATCAGCAAGTTGTGGTTCAATTCTAAAGTTCTGTTTTGGTTACAATGGTACGTTTTTTCAATATCGCAAGTAGAAAAGCATGTTACGAGCACCACTAGTTAAAAATCTTCACTAGTTAAAAACGGCTTTACGAGAACAATTTAAGGTAAGTAAAAGTTACACCTTAACTGTTTTAATTTTTCCATTCTTTTGAGATTTAGACATGGCGGTATCTCGTCAAGGGATTTTGATTCAAAAGGATAATCTTTTAGTGCAAAACGTCCAGCGAAATGTATTCTGCTGGGGCCAAGACACTGGAAAATGGAGTTACCAGAATGGTATGGTCACTAAAGTCTCCAGATTGTAACCCTTTAGAGCTTGTTTGGTAGAACCTCAAATTTGCGTTAAGGCAAGGAAGGAAAATTTTTAACTATTTAGCAATTGATGGAAGGCAATTAGGAAAAAATCGATTAATCAACAATTAATTTTATCTATGTTACAACGTTGCCAAAATGAACTAGGTACTAGAGGAGGGGCTCCTAAAATCAATACCGCTTTTGAATATTATGATTTATGTTTTTATGATGATTATAAAAAAATTAATAATAAAAATAAAAACGTTTTCTAGTTTGCACTGATATATTGAGCTGCCCGCTATAAACTAAATAATGGTACTCTTTGCATGCTTTTCTACTTGTGGTATTGAAAAAATGTACTATTAATACGAAACAGAACTTGAGAATTGAGCCACAACTTATTGATTATCTACCAATTTCTTTAGAAAGTCATGTCTTGGATAAATAAGAGATACACAAAAAACCTCTAAAACGTCCCGAGACAATTAGGCTCACCCTAAAAGATGTGGAGTGGAAAAAAAGTTACTTAATCAAATTTTGCAGCCCCATAGCCCTTCCCCCGCATTGCGCCACTGACACAGATTTTATTAAAACATTTTTTTAATTATGTGGCTTCAGAAATGTAAAATAACCTCTATGTAACGTGGCGTTCGCGTGTAATATTTGGATTTACTGGTTGCATCTTGAACTAGAATGTACTATAGAATCATATTAAAAAAAGGTTACTCTTTTTCCAAAAAAAAACAATTCAATTACGTTAGACTATCTTATGCAAATTTTGCACCATTTTATTTAAGTTTCACTCTTTGGTAATTCAATTTTGACCGTTATAAATCTTGATTGAATATACGTTTTTTCATCTTTATATGATAAGATTTTAAACTGGTGGTTCTAAGATGACATGGCACGCTTTTTGGCTTTTGTTAAACACACTTTACAGAAACCATCTTTAAATTTTAAAAAAATCATTTGTTTTACATAGATAGGTATGCTTTTTTACTTTTGGTATTCGAAATATTTTATTCTAAATTTACCCACCCTAAAAAGTTTATTGATCCAATTATTTCAGACGTTCTATGTCTTTGTTCTTTTTTATGTCTTTAATCTTAATTTTTAAATTCTTATTGTGCCTTTTAATCTAAGAAAATAAACGGAAACATCCATCTGTTTGTTTTGTATTTGTATCCCTATAACTTTGTAGACTGTAGAATTAACTAGTAACCTTCCTAGAAGGTTTTGTTAAAGTCCGCCTGTATTTTTGGATACGACCCAAATACCTAGTCAGATAATACTCGATTAAATAGACGTTTATTAAGAAGAAAACGGACCACAAGTAGTATGTATGTCCGAACCCGAACTACAACTAATTTACAATAACAATAGGTCTTGATTTCAAAGAGCTCTTTTGTAGGTAATACACTAATTAATACATACTATCTTTTAGATTTTAAAACAATAGGTATCTTGATGCATTCGCTTTTGGTTTCATTATGGCCGACAATCCCCTCTTTCCCTGTTTATAGTTCGTTCGCCCACAGGTCCGTGACCCCCGGCCGCCCGACCTATTTCCCATCACGGATGCGGCGTTGCCACATTTGACAGGTGATTTTTCTTTAAAATACCAAATAACAAAAAAGTATGACTAAAGGGGCACTTAAAGGAGATTTAATTACGGAAAGCCTGCAGCAATTAGAAATAAATGGGAAATGCTGAAATCATGGTGTTGAAGCATAATATAAATACAATTAATTGTAATATAATTTAATAAAATGTAATAAAATATAAAATGTTAAATCGATTTATAACTATAAAAATACTAATAGTATTAAGTTTCAAATATTAAGTAAATTTTAATTTTTGTATATATCTTTGGTAATTTTTACAGCAATATTGATTACCTTAAATTTTAAATACTCTGATAATAATTTTCAACAACTATTATTCTAACTACAATCCTTCATGGGTGCCCGGAGAGGGGGGGGCAACATTGTATATTACTAATATATTATGGTAAAAACTTGGTTTTGCTCCCCCATGGACTAAATTTAATTTTCTTACGGTCGATTTTGGGGTTACATTTATGTACCAAGTGGATTATGGATGATTTTGGGGAGTGGTCCCATAGCAAGCATATTAAAAATAAATGTTATATTAAATAATATATGCATTCTGACAGGAAGAAAGTGTATGTTACCATTGTATAGACATGTTATTATACAATGTTATATATATGCAGTGGAGCCAGTGGCTATTTGTTAAACTTAACTTTTACAATAACACTTGTATAAATAGAACTATAAAAGATGAAATAAAAAAATGTTTATAAATAAATAAAACCGACAAAATAATGCATTAAAAAGTGAAAAATAACATTTTCTTTTACCTGGAAAATTTTACTCTGTAAAGTCGACGCCAGACTAATAAAGACAGGACATTATACTCGTGGTATTAGACATCAAAACACATACATATATATTTTGTTATTAAGTTATTTAGAATAATTTGACACTAACTTCGCCTAATAAAATTGTCCAGAATAAAATGTAATTTTTCACTTTTTAGTGCAATTTCTTGAAGTCGGTTTTATTTTTTTATAATAATTTAAAAAAAAAGTAAACATCCTTACTACTCGATATGTCACGGAACATATGGCTGGATGACAAATGCGGTTAGTGATTCTATATATTAATAGCATCTTAATAAGCCTGGACATATTTTCTTCTCATTTAAGCCGCATACTCACTTAGCGAATACGAACAAACCAACGAACAGCATGTTAGGCATACAGTTAAATATATGTACGTTTGTTTTAATATTCGCTTTGAGGTCCACATTTAACGAAGGTACGCGTGGGATGTACCAAAACATGTACACAATAAACAACAAGCGAACGCGCGAACCTAGCCTAAAGCAAAATCCTGCATTCGTCCGATTCGTCGTCCATATACGCTACGTCCACATCGAACGCTAAGTGAGTTCGCGATATTAACAAAATGTTCAAATAAAATTTTATTTTACAGCTATTATAGGCAACATTGTCTACGTCCACCGCGTTGCATATCGTTTGTGCACGGGCAAATAACGACGTCGCGAGCTCTCTCCCACGTCGCCGACGGTCGTCGCGTAGTTGTATCTAGTGTAAACCGCCGCGACGACCTACCGTGAAAATTGCTACGCGCATTCGCGCTTTTTATTTATTGTTGTCGTACCGGAGACGACGTAAATATTATTTTCGACTCATGGATGCAACGAAACACGTGTTTTCTGGATTATATATTTATGAAAACGACAAGGATTTTGGTTTTCTTTTTACGATTGCATAAAAGCTAATGTAATGATTTTTTATTTAGAGGTAAATATTTTTTTAAATAACTGGGCTAATTTTAGGAAAAATATTTTTGAACAGATATTTTTTACTAGCAAATAAAATTGAATTAATAATACAGACAAGTAGCACCAGTGCGTATGCGTCGTAACATGTGCAAGTCTTTGTTATGATGGGTTTAAAACAGAATTTTTTAAACCCATTAATGTTTTATTGACTAAAATTTTATGTCTTAGCTTTTTAAAGAGTTAGGTACTTGTCAATCTTGCCATCATGATTATTTCGGGAGTAATAAAAATTATGTTTTGTTTTGGAGCATATTCCAAATTTTTAATCATCCTGGAGAAATGTTTGTTTATTTCGGTTTACCAAAGTCTTTTTATACAACTGATGAACATGCTTCATATTTTATTCGTTTTCCTTTAAAAGTAAATAAAATTTAATTTTCTTTTGTGCTAACTATTAGACTAAAATTTGGAGTTGGAGCCAACAGTTTCCATTATTCCCATCCGATGCTTACTATGTAAGACCCTGTATCGAAAGTTGCTGGTAGTTATTCTAAAGAAACGAGAGCGCGTTCAACTGCCTACGCGCTCAAGATTCATAAACATATATTTTGTTCCTTTGGGGCATCATCAGATTTATACGTAATTACTAAGAAGGATAATAGTATGGAAAATATGGCTATTGAATTAAATTAAATATGATAAAGGAATGAAAGTGTGGAAATTTAAAATTTAATAAGTAAAATATAAAATGTTAAAATTTGAATTTTAAACGTCCACACTGCTACGTAATACTCTAATCATACCAGTAAAGAAAAAAGTAATATTAGGCACTAAATTTGTAATCAATTGTTGCGTCTGGAGCTCATCATCGTTATACGTCCTTTAAAATTGTTTAATAATAACATTATTAAAACAATCCAACAGCACTTGTCCCATATTTTAAACCAATAGTTACTACTTTGTATAAAGAGTTATTATTTTATATAAAAAGAAAAAAAATAAAGGTAAAAATTTGGAATATAACAAAGAAAACAAAATGTAAAAAAATGTTTTTGCTTATTAACCCTGCGGAATAGCAGTAAATGAAAAATGAAAAATATAGAAAATGGAAAATTTAAATCAAGTTAATGCTGCCGAACGCTACGGGCACGACAGTGAATACAAGAATAAATGTTTCTTCTTAAAAAAATCGAAGGCAATGTAAAAATTGTAATTATAAAATATTATAAATATCAGAATAAAATAGAAAAGTTCGCAAATTAACGGTATTAAAGAATATTAAAATTAAATAAACAAATAGTAGAAACAATCATAATCGATTACTTCTAACGAATCACCTTACACGTCTTTTTTGCTTTTGTTTTTATTTTTTTTTATAAAATTAACCTATAGTGAAGTACCTATATTGATATACGTTAAATATTTTTGTTAATTCATTCCAATATTACGCAAGCACGGGTTACATGCTACGCGACGATGCGCGTTAATCCATTTTATTATAACATAAGTATTGCGAAGAATAAACTAAAACTGTTGTTGGATTTATGGCAAGCTGTAGATAAAAGATAAATACACCGAAGCGAATGGCAAGAAACCTGCCGCAGGACAAATTGTTTAAAAATGTAAAAACTGAAAAAATAGAAATGTAAAAAATAAAAAAGAATAAAGTAAACAAATAAAAAAAGTTAGTTAAAATTGAAAAAATAGATGTATAAAAAGGATAAAAATAAAAATTTAAAACACGCTAAATAAATCATACTATTTAATAATGAATTGTATTAAAAACCGTTGTTATAGCACAAACCTTGAAGTTCCCGCTTGATCACCTTGTAGTACGTGCCTCCTACATTCTACATTCCAAAGACGTACACTCTGAAGCCATAGTAAACGCTTGCTCTGGGGGACGGCCGCGGCGTACGCATAAGAATATGCTGCCGCCTAGGAGGCACGTTTTGTTCTTTATGTATAAGCAAAGGGTGACTTCTCTGAGAAGACATAATATTTCCCGACAGTACGTTATAGTAACATCACCAGCGATATCCGCGTCGTCGTTAAAAATAACGTCATTATCATCACTGCCGCATCATCCTTTTCAACGTCGGCTTCTAGCGCCAAACGTTGCACCGGTTCTCTGTCGGCATTCGACGGGTCGGTCAAGTTTCCCCCCGAATCAAACCAATTTCAAAAATAGATACACTATCATTTTACCCACATTTTGCACAATTTTGCACACTCACCCAAGAGAAACTAAAGCATTTTTTTAAACGGGGGGCAAACTTGACCGTTCCCCCCGTCTTTCAAAATATCTAAATATTTTTATATCAATTGTCCCATCTAATTTTGCACACTAATTTTCAAATTTTGCACACCCTCCTAGAGAAAGTTAATTGGGGTCAAAAATTTACATTTTCCCCCCCTTTTGTCACGAAATTGAAAAACTTCTATGCTACTTTATTCACCTAATTTTGCACACTTATTTTTAAAATTAGCCCATTCTCCTAGATAAAGTTACGAGGCGTCGAAAATTTGTATTTTCCCTCCCCTCAGACACAAAATTGAAAAACTGTTGGGCTACTCCTCTCACCTAATTTTGCACAATTTTGCACACCTATTTTTAAATTTTGCATATCCTCCTAGAGAAATAAAAATTTGTGATTGACGGGGGGGAAATACAATTTTTCGACGCCCCATAACTTTCTCTAGGACAGTATGCAAATTTTAAAAATAGGTGTGCAAAATTAAGTGAATAAAGTAGCATAGAACTTTTTCAATTTTGTGGCCAGCGGGGGAAAATGCAAATATTAGACCCCCCTTAACTTTCTCTAGGAGGGTGTGCAAAATTTGATAACTAGTGTGCAAAATTGTGCAAAATTAGATGGGACGATTGGTATAAAAATATTTAGATATTTTGAAAGACGAGAGGGAACGGTCCAGTTTGCACCCCGTTTAAAAAAATGCTTTAGTTTATCTTGGGTGAGTGTGCAAAATTGTCCAAAATATGTGCAAAATGATAGTGTATCTATTTTTGAAATTCGTTTGATTCGGGGGGGAAACTTGACCGACCCGCATTCGACAATATTTAAAACTACACCGCATTACTGGTGAACCTTGTAGAAGACTTATGTCACATGCGTCCCTGTTCAGATCCATGTTTAAACGACTTCAAAAAAGGACGAGGTTATCAATTCTACCCAATGTATTCTTTTTATGTTTGTACATCGATTATGTGTGAAAAATGTATGGCTAGACGTAAGTAAAACAGAGAATCTTTGAATATATTCCTTATTTTTTAGAGGTTTATCCATAGACTTATTTACGGCCATGCAAGATGCTAGCTTTATAAAAAATTAAACACCGGTTGTGGTAACATACTGTCTTTTAGTCATTTTACGTTACGTATATAAACTAAACTGCTGGACAATTGCTTTCGAGCAAGGAAAATTTCGCCTGACTTCTAAGCTCGATAATTTTGGACTCAGACCAAATATTGCCCTCCGGTTTTCACGGGCTGACAAATTGACTTTTTGTGAAAGAAATTGCCTCGAAAATTGCTGTTTTAAAATTTTTTGAACCATCAAAAAAAGTAAATTTGTTTTAAAAATATCGATTTTTTGCCATAACTTCCCAATTTTTCAACTTTTAAGCACCTAAACCATCCTGTACATTACATCTTGCATCTTTTGCTACTGTTTGATATACCCTACGATATCCTGGTTTATTTTCAATAAAAAAAATATTAAAGTAATGTGGTGTCCAGTGGCGTACTAATTATCGTCTATTTTCGGAATACTTTATTAATGGCTCCATCTTCACGTTCAAATGTGCATAATTTTAAAAATAATCTTTCAAAGTTTCATTTCTTTGCTTCACTTTAATCATTGACTTATTGTTAAGAAACCAATTTCTCAAAATTTTGATATTTGCCTTTGTTTTAAAAATATTGTTTATTTTACATAACCATACAAGTTTTTTCAACTTTTTCGTTCTAAACCATCCTGAACTGTTCTTACCGGTAAATTTTATTAGCAATTGTCATACCTTTCAGTAAACGTATTTACTGTGATTAAAAATATCGAATACCTCAATGATATGCTGTACAGTGGCGTGCTAATAATAGAAATTAATAATTGTTAATGTCATTGAGAAACTTAAAATATTTCTCTATTCCGAGCCGATTCCGGTGTGATCAGACAAAAACCGAATTTCTTATCACCTGCTGAATTTATTTATAGCTTTAGCTCCCAAAGTGTTTCAAAAGAGCCTTGTTTTCCTTGTGACAGCGCTAACCAGGTGGTCTCTACTAAAATTGTCCTATCGGAATAAATTAGGTTTAACCGCAGTTCACCGCAGAAAAAACAATTAGGTAACAAAGTACTTAACTAGCGTAGGTACTTTGTCACTCAATTCATTATTTTTCGTTTTTTGCAAAAGTCTTAAATATTTTGCTCTTATTCTTGCTCAAACAAAACAAAACAATCATTTTAATGCCAACAGATAACTAAACTTATTACACCTTAAATCGTTTTCTTTCAACGATTTTCTAACTGTACTGTTGGACGCCAACAAGTCAGTTTGTCTGTGCACATAAGCTACATGCCTTTTTTTATTTTATTTTTCATTCTTAAGTCTCATCCGAGAGCGGCACAACAAAAACCGTATTCTACTTATTTCTCTTTTAATTTCGCCTACCAATGTCTATTTATTTTGTTTGTTTGCATCCGTTAGAACTGATTCGAATGTGCCATGGAAAAAATAAATTATTAACGCTTCCATAGCACCGGATAAACAAACAAATAAACTTTGACAGGCGAAATTAAAAGGGTTAATTCATGACGTGTTCCTTTTGATCTCTTTAATTATTTTGTTATAATGCCGATTAACTGAAAATTAACGAATAATTGCATTCGTCTTTTAAACGAAGGTTTACCCGAAAGAGATGTTGCGCCAATATAAGCTGCAGCATAAATTATCTGAAACAACGTTTTCGCCTGAACGGTCATGTCTGCTATATGCACAGAGGTGGAGCTCCTAGAAAAATTGAGGCACGAGCATCAAGAACGTTATTAAGAGAGGTTCACAATCACCGAACTTCGTGTTCTAGAGTTTTAAATGATAGCCTAAAAAGACAAACTGTGGAATAGTGGCGTCTAACAGGACAGTTAGAAGAATGCTAAATCGAAACAATTTAAGGTAAATTGCTTGCTGGATTTAATTATCTGTTGACATTAAAAAATTATTCTTTTTTTGGTTTTAGAGCAAGAAGGCGAGCAAAATGTGTTCGCCTTTTGCCAAATCATAGGGGACACCGTGTCGAATGGGCCACCGATAAATTGGCTTAGCAAGACGAGTGGCGGAATTGTTTCTTTTGTGACGAAACACGATTTAATCTGATACACTCCGACGGTAGGGTATTAGAATGGAGGCAACCTGGGCAGCAATTTGAAGAGGAAAATATGGCTCCTCAGGAAGCCTTTGGAGGAGGAGGGTTAAATGTATAACTGCAGATCCGAATTATACATTTCGCGGGGTACCGTTAACGGCGTCATTTATCGGAACAACATAATAAATGATATTGTAATTCCATATGCAGAAAATTTTGGGGCCCATTTCATCATGGTTGACGATAATGCGAGACGACACAGAGCGTGAATTGTTCAGGAGGTTTTGGGGGAACATAACATACGACACTTACACCTGTCCCCAAGATCTCCTCATCTTAATACAATTGAGCATGTGTGGTCTCGGCTTAAGTCACTGGTACGATCACGCGAAATGCTCCCCAAACACTGGACGAGTTGGCCCTTGTCATAGAAGAAGAGTGGCATAAATATCCCTCAGGCGTTCATTAACATCTTGGTTGACACCATGCCACGGCGATGCCAAGAGGTTGTGAATGTGAGGGGAGGGCCTACCCGCTATTAATTAAATAACTTTAATAGTCAGTCGTTTTTTAATCTTTTTTTTTTTTTGGTTTTAGTTACCTTTTAGTTTACTTTGTTGTTGTTGTTTAATTTTAGTTTGTTAAGTTTTTTAGTTCACTTTGTTTAGTTAGTTAGTTAAGTGTGATTCGGTTTACTTAGATATCTACTTAACTTTTGTTTGTTTACTTAATTTAATATAAAATGAATATTTAGAAACACTTTCTGTGTTTTGTCGTGTGTTTTGTTTTAAGTTAACTTCAAAAAGCATTTACTTCTTCATATAATTTTGGTTTGACAGAGAATGTAATTTACCATCATTAACTTTATTTCTTTAAAAATAAAGCTACAAAGAAAATCAGCAGGTGATAAATATTTTAAGTTTCTCAGTGGCATTAATAATTATTAATTTCTATTGCTAATAAAATTTACCGGTAAGAACAATTCAGGATTGTTTAGAACGAAAAAGTTGAAAAAATTATTATGGTTATGTAAAATAAACGATATTTTTAAAACAAAGGCAAATATCAAAATTTTGAGAAATTGGTTTCTTAACAATATGTCAATGATTAAAGTAAAGTTAACAAATGAAACTTTAAAAGATTATTTTTAAAATTATGCACCTTTGAACGTGAAGACGGTGAGCCATTAATAAAGTATTCCGAAAATAGGCGATAATTAGTACGCCACTGGACACCACATTACTTTAGTATTTTAATAAACCATGTTATCGTAGGGTATATTAAACATCAGCAAAAGATGCAAGATGTAATGTACAGAATGGATTATGTGCTTAAAAGTTGAAAAATTGGGAAGTTATGGCAAAAAATCGATATTTTTAAAACAAATTTACTTTTTTTGCAGAAGATCATTGATTAAAACAGCGCATAGAAATGAATTTAAAAAAAAAATTCTCGGAAAGCTACACATATGCAAAATTAAGATAAAAATTAAGGATTTTTTAACACCCTGTATTTAAAAAAATTGATAGCTAAAAAAATTTTAAAATAGCTATTTTTTCACAAAAAGTCAATCTGTCAGCCCATGAAAACCGGAGAGCGATATTTGGTCTGGTTCCAAAAATATCGAGCTTGAAAAAAGGCGAAATTTTCCTTGCTCGAAAGCGGGTTTGAGATTAACTCATGAGATGGTAGCCACATTAATAGCATTGACAACAACCATTGACACATGAAATAAATCATCTGCGCCTGCTTGATTTCATCCAGACTAAAGTAGGAGACTGCATCTACACTGAGTTTTTCCAAGTTCATGCTATTCACTTCCTTGACTGAATCATTTGTAGAACATAAAATGGCCTATCTCCTTATATTTGATGATTTTACGCGAATCTATTACCGTAGACAAAATCAATTAATGCCTCCTTGTTGACCTTGAGCGCACGGGGTATTTCAATGAGATCTTTAGGAGCCCGAGGTAGGTCGCTAGAATCGCCATACTGAATTTTACCTTCGCCTAATCGCAGTAGCCAATCCACGTAGCTATCGCCGAACATACGTTATTGATCTATAAGTACCGTGAGCGCAGCATTTCTCGATCGCATATTAATTTTTAACGCTAACTGCGTGGTACTTGGTTAGAGATGACTCCTATTAAGACTTGCCTCTACGACGTGCGCTCTATTATTCCCGCGATTTTTGACTACGGCACTTACCGCCAGAAGGCACTTGCTGCTTATCCCCAACGTCACGTAAATACCTTTCTATTGTTCCTACCGCTAGTCGTGGCGTTATTGGAGCTGAAACTGGAGTTCCTGTATTTAAAAAGTTAATGCAGCGGACCTGTTTTTCAAATAACATTTGATTTTGCGTTATAACTAAAAACTTGACTTCTTGTTCCGATCCTCACCCCAAAATCAATTCCACTTCAAAAGTTATTATCCTTGTCAGCCACTATTAACTCTAGAATCTCACTTTTGTACTCCATTCAAAGCATGCTTGTTCTTTAGGCTGGCAAGTTTGAAACATCGCATTTAGGCGATCTGTATACTTTCAGTATTTGCTGTCTGACTTCTATCATGTTGCCATCTTTTTCTAGCCTGCTAATCTATAAGTTTCTCGATCTGTTTTGCCTGGTGTTCTGTTGACGTCCGTACATAAATTACTAGGAAGTTTAACGGCCATTCGGACAAATAATTCTGCCTTTGATAAGATTATTCAGATATAGGGTCCAAAAATCATGGACCATTATACCGACACGCCTTTAAGCATTTTCCATTGTACCGGTAGAGATGATGGAAAATGCTTAAAGGCTTGTCGGTATAACGGTCCATGATTTTTGGACCCTATACCTGAATAAGCTTATCAAAGGCAGAATTATATGTCCTAATGGCTGTTAAACTTCCTACTATATATATATATATATATATATATATATATATATATATATATATATATATATGTACTTACTGTTATCGATGCGGCTGAAAAACCTTTTCTCAATCAATTCAATGCAATAATGTGGATGGTATCCGGTCTCTAGATCAAAATAAATAGAACGATGAACTGTTGGAAAAACTGGGCCACTTACGACATTATTTCAATGACGAAATTCAAAATTAAGCCACTGGTATTTCGGTGAGTCTTTTGTAAGTTTATTTACATTAGTTCATGTTTGACTTTGTTGTGTGATACTTGGCTACATACTTTAATAATAATTGGGTCATAGGCGGCAAGCCGCGTACGAGCATTTTACATTTGCTAGCTACATTACACTATTAAATTTAATCAATCATCAGCGGTTTTGTAGAATTATAAGATTTTAAAATATATTACAAAGTATTGATTGATTGTTGATACTTGAATGAATACTCAAGTGTATTGAAAACTAGAATTTATCTATTTCATATTCAGGACATGTATCAGATTTGGTTACAAATATCAAATAACCAAAACATCCCAAATTCGATATATTAAATATACAATTTAGTAAATACATATATATACATATATATATATATATATATATATATATATATATATATATATATATAAAGAAAGGGAGAGAGAGATAATTATAAAAACATTATATATGCTTATATGTAACTTTTATATCGATAGAAATATAGTATTCGATTATTATTTTTTTCCAGCCTCAATAAGATGCAGATCATGGAAGATGTTAGGGAGGGATGCGATGCAAACCCTCCCTCATCTCCTGGACATGCAGAAGAACGTCATGGGGGGACACAGGTGGAAGAAAGGGTCAAAACTGAGGATGTTACGGAAAATGGAACTG
This sequence comes from Kuschelorhynchus macadamiae, assembly GCA_030620095.1. Classification (NCBI taxonomy): domain Eukaryota; kingdom Metazoa; phylum Arthropoda; class Insecta; order Coleoptera; family Curculionidae; genus Kuschelorhynchus; species Kuschelorhynchus macadamiae. The sequence goes on from JAUTXW010000099.1 coordinate 598,824, forward strand.
CAGAGAACGACATAAAAGAGGACTTGGAAAATAAAAACGATTTAATCAAAGAGGAACAAGATGAAAAGAATAGTGTTGAAGACATAGAAGACAAGAACGAGGAAAACAGGTAATAACAAAAATTATTAAGTTTCTTTTTTGTCGCAATATCAAATATTACATCGTTTTTGATTATTGACCTTATTTTTATGTTTTGGTTCATGAAGGCCTGAGGCCTAAGTATAATGTACTGTTACATTATACCGTGGTTGCATTAATGACACCATTAAAGGCCACGGAATTAGAGTTTCTTTAAAAATCGAAGTATGCATTTTACGGTACCTTTATAAAGAACGCGATAGTACTGCAACGGGCGTTATCGTACGCTACAACAACTACTATGACGGCGGTCTTCCCCAGGTGGTCACCCAAGTACTAGCCGTGCTCGACGATTCTTAATCCATAATCGGACCAACACAAGTCACCGTCTGACTTGCATCGTGTTAACATTAATATAATGTCATTAGTTGGTTAACTACAATTCAGAGTTGCTTTATTGGTTTAATATCAATACAATAACGACTCTGAGGGTTTACGTCCATTTTGAGGATGCCTGTTTGATGAATAGGTCATGTTGGTAAAAGACAATTTGCTGGATGGATAAGTCATTGTGGCGAACGAAATTATACCCATATTTTTTAGTTATTTAAAATTAGAAAAATATATTTTTTGTTTGCAATTTACCATAAAAGATATATATTTTCATCGTATCTTAAAAGGTAAATAATAAAAAAATATCAAAAAAAATAAGTATAGCCAAATAACCAAAAGCAACTAAAATATTAAAATAAAGATATATAAAATCAAATTAAACTAATCAGAACTAGGTAAATAAACAAAAAAAATTGCCAAGTGATTTTACGAAATATGAATCCGCATAGGAATTCATTGTCATAACTTGGAAGGTTCACTTTCGCATACCATCGCCGATTTTCCCGAAATTTGATATATATGCTCAATTTGAGGCGCAGGTCATGAATCTGAAGGCAATTTTTTGGGCCTCGTTTCGTTTCCAAGTTATCCATCATCAAAGTTCAATTTTGTGCTCACAGTTTTTCACCTTCTTTTGAACTTTGTTTAGTAATTTCTATAATAAATCGATTAAATACATTAATAAAATATTGAAATAGCCCATATT